>CM031243.1:252039868-252639868 GCA_018340775.1 Taxus wallichiana var. yunnanensis
CTATTGTTGTAATCATTGAGAAATCAAGGTGTTGTACATTGGAGCTTCAAAACATGTTTTAATGTTGGTGAATGTATGCATACATTAGTAAGTGAGTGTATGTGTAATTGTTGTGAGAGAAGCAATCTCTGATGTGATTATGGTTTTCATAACCTCCTAGGTGTAATTGTAAAGGACTGTGCATTGTATCTTGTTATTAGGAGTAAATTTAGAGCAGAGCACCGAATTGAATAGCTATGAGCATCATTTTAAATCCTTTAGATTCAAGTGAGAGTGCTAAATGGGTGAGAAACCAATTCAAAACCTCTCTCATCTTGTCATTACGCTTATGTATGCCATGTGTAGACATAAAATTATACACTTTAGGAACTATTTAGTCCCGATCTCATACTACTATTTAGAAGGTTTTTGAGTGAAGAAAGTACTAATTAACCCCAAATTTTGGCCATCTTACTTTATTTTCTTGCATCATTACCAACCTCTTGCACCCACATGCCCAGCTAGCTTTCATCATTTTAGCTTTGAATAGGGTGCCCAAGTTAGTATTTTGGCACCCACAGTGCCCTAGTCCCACCACCCGATCCTTTTTGAACTTTTCTAACACTTTTTTGGCACTTCCTAGCCATTTTATCTTCTTATATTTTTAGTGGTCAGCCATTTCAGGGTTGATTACAAAATTAGATCAATAAAACCCTATAAATATAAAGTTATGAGATCATAATGAGGGACTAATCACTACTCATTACTATCATCCACCTAGGGTTGTATCTATCAAAGGAATTTGGAGATCATTTGCATTCACTTAGCTCCATCACAAGGAAAAGGTTGGTTAATCTACATCACACAAGCATAGGGGAGGGATTCTATTATGTTCCATCCATAATTGTACTACCTTTTAACATCTAGTTATTACTCGCTACTTTATAAAGTGCGATTGACACAAGAGCATATGATGTCCACACACACCAAAACTACATTTTGGTCCAAAATGTAGTGCAATGCTTAGTTAGTAAGCCCATTGTTATGACAGCTAAGGTAAATCCAACCCATTCATTTACATTCTTATTTTTAGGATTTTAATACTTCTTATGGTCTCTTACAGGACTTTCTTTCATCTTATATTATTAGCGACACCTAGCGTAGTACAAAAATCTGATGCGACACACAATGAGGGTTTCAAACCACCTGCCGAACCTGTGAAACTCAGTTATGGACCTTTTACATAGACCATGGTGCATATTTTGTAGACTAGAGCACCCACAGGCTCCCTAGTCCCTCTCTAGGGACTCTAGTCTCACTAGATAGCTAAGATCCATCCTTTTTGGGGCCTTTGCATGGTCATTCCTACTTCTTATTTCTCCATTCACTTCTGTAACATAGTCGATTGAGATTTTCTAATAAGATGAGTCACTTCCTCACTCTTCTTGCACATTAGGTTTTCTAATTTTATTAGATTAGTTGTTTGGGTCATTTCTATATTTATTTACTACATTTATTTACTATATTTACATGTCATTCTAGATCAGATTAACTATCATATATCCCACATATTAGTTAATTTTAGTTAATCATTTTGGTGAACCCGACTTGATCATTCATGCTTTTAGGTTCTTCATTCATTGCTTGTCATCCTAGGGTTTGGTCATCATGAGTATCTCAATCAATGATTATTTGCTTGCAAATCCTGATTTACTACATAGAGTCCAACATTTTCTTTCTACTACTCACATATGTGCTAACATGCATCCAGACTCGGTTTATCAAGCATTTCTGAAGCATTCTCTTCACACATCGTATTAAAGTCTAACCTTCATGCTGATATTCATACTTTTGATAATGACCCACCTCTACATATCATATGTCGTATTCATAAATTGGGTGGTAATTGCACTATGATTGATAGTGGATATGAAATTAACTTGTGCCTTATGTCATTCCTTGAAGTTTTATCTCTTTCCTCTCGTGATGTTAGTCCATCTATTATTTCACTACATGCTTATGATGGTTCTGTCCATCCATGTATCGGTCACATTACATTTCCTATTACTATTGGTCCAAAGACTATCCACACTATATTTTTTCATTGTTTATTTCCTAGTCTCCTACAACTATCTACTTGGTAGGCCATGGCTTCATGCCATGCAAGCTGTCACCTCTACTATACATAATTGTGTAAAATTCTTACATGAAAGCATTGAGTACACCATTTTTGTGACCACGATCCATTCCAAAGATTGTGACTAGGCTCCTAATACCGGCATTCCTATTCCATGCATAGATATTAATTATGAGCCCCAACCTAGGGAAGAACACCCCAATTACCATCACTGGACACTACCATTTGCATGATAGATGCAATTTATTTTATGCCACCTGCTACTACTACTACTGCTATGATTCCATATCAAGGGCCTGTCCAGTCCATGGATGTCACTCTATCACCCGCACCTTCACCTACACCACCTACATCAACACGCTAACCATTTACTTACATGCTCTTCATGAATGAATCCTATTGGGAACATATTCCATTTGATCCTACATGTAATGACACCATATGTACACATGATGGTTTGGCTCACCTAGGTTTTTATTTTGAGGATCTCTATCTTACACCTTACACTCCTAATCTTTATTATGGCTTTGTTCGCATCACTATTGCTTATGGCTTACATATCTTTCATCTTATGGTCTATCTATCACACAGTCCTCGCTCTTCTCCACTTACATTAGGGAAATCATGGCTTGATTATATTGGGGGCACTGGGATCCGGATCATATAGAAATTTCAAATCCTATGGCTTTTGGACACGTCTTCATCTACAATAGCTATTTCCCTAGATACAAACAACATATCACTCATTAGTATGTGCATGGTTGTCCACTTCCTCCATTCAACGATGATGAATATGCTATGGGAATGTACAATTTATGCTTTCATGGCTTGTTACATAATCAATGGGAAACTATTGCTTATCAAGTATCTAATGCTTATCCATATGATTATGACCTTGAATTCGACGATCTCTTAGATGACATTACATGATTGATCCTTCATCTTTCATACTTTGGGGGCATAACAACTAATACATCTCCCCCCACCCATCACTACATCTACACATCTATCATCTCTACATTACCATACATAAATATCCTAGCATACGCATATTCATTCATACTTTAGCGTCATCATTACTGATGAAACAATCTTGTGCTTTGGTTCACACTTTACTATTGAGGGCTTACTACACATGAACCCCACACACTGCACTATAGACACCACACATCATGTTTCACATCTTGCATCATACATTCTACATTTAGTCCATATCATTTCAATCTTTTCATATCTATACATCATACATCATACTAGTCTTCATCATACTCATCTAGCATTGCATCCTACATACTATATGCTCTTAGGCACACTACACATATTGCATTCAATACTATATACTACATACACATCACATGGTCATTTATCATCTTCATTACATATAATACATCATATTCTACGCGTTGTACTCACTACCCTATGATGCACTTTAGTTCCTCGGTCCATACTCAACTGCCGAGGGTTTACAAATTAAATGGACCTTATCATACTTACACGTTCATCATTCACCCTTCTATCATGCGAAATTACTAGGATAGTGACATATATTATAGGATAAATTTTCACCTACTCTATCATCTTGTAGTGGTATACGCTTTAGGATACATCACCACTCCCTTTTATTCATCTAGTAGTGATATATGCTTTAGGCTACATCATCACTCCTACATTCATCTTGTCATGATATACACTTCAGCTATAAGGTTCATGCATACATCATCTCTAGGTCACATATCACCACCACACATATACACACCGATCACCATGTGATAGACACAAAAACACCAAAACCATTTCTTGATGATGCACTCTCATTTACGGTTCATTCTTGATCACGAGGGGGAAAAAATGAACCTCACTGCATACATTTCCATCCACTTAGGGGGAATGCGGCTCCTATCACTCCATTTTTCATTCCATTACATCTATCCACAATATACTGCATATTATGGTTGCTTTTACTCTTGTTTACTTTTGCTTGTTCATGGTTGCTCTACTACACATACTAGTTAGATTACTTGTATGTCATTTATCTATGATGTAGCTTAGAATTCTTAGTTAACACCTAGTCACGCTAGCACATCACTCAGCCTAGGCTGAGCACTCACTCGAAGTGTGCAAAGGTACCGGGTGCCTCTTAAGAGTTACTGTAGTAGAATGGTAGCATGATAAAGCAGTAAACATATATTTTTAGTAACTAATCCATCTATTCATCATTATACTAAACTAGATCTATAAGCACTTAAATGTAAATCATCATGATAACATCAATATACATTGAAAAAACACATCAGACACCATTGTTCAACCAATATTCTTTATATATTCATCGTACTAATAGTACAAAAGCTTCATACAATACCATATATGCGTGCATGGATCTGTTACAATTATCTAGTCTCATGTACTCATGTATCTCTCTTTCTTCAAAGCATGTGTCTCTGTATATCTCTTTATTTACTAAGTAATTCATTACATATATATAGGGTGGGGGAACTAGCCCTTCACCACTTAACTCTACCAGAAATAGGTCGCATGCTAATAACAACCATGCACCTTTTACAACTATAGCCATACATGCAAGTATGCTATCTATAGATCACTGACAGTTAACTAAAGTGGTGGATCTATTCTTAGCTTATGCCCATGCAAGAGTGAGTTGACATGTTCTTCAAAATCTCCACGAAGAGTGGTGCGCAAGTCTTGGCATCACTTTGTGTGCTCCGCATGCCAATCTCTAAGAATAGACCTGATCTCCAAAATTAGCTAAGTTTTGAAAGTTTGACTCTACACCTCCGTGCGTGACACCTTCCTATACCTTCGTGCCTTTGCTCCTATGCTGTTCTTCCATGCGGACTCTGTGTGCAAGTTCAGCTAAGTGTTTTCTTTGATCAACATTACCCCACACTAATCTCATTGTCACCCTCACAATGGCAATGTCCAAATATTACACAAAGAATGGATAAATTTTAAATAAGTTATACATAGATAACAAAACTATTCAAGCCTCAGGCCGCTCCGTTTCATCCTGAAGTAGCAACTCTAGATATTATTCTTTGATATTAGCTTCTAGGTTCTCCCACACCATCAATGCCACTCCTGCCACCTCAGGTACGTCTGCAATGATAGACTGAAGCTCTTCCATAGTGAGTTTCCCTTGCTCATTTTGTATCACAAGCATTATGCTTGACATAGAGGTTTGCACCCCCTCTAATACATCCATATTTTGAGCAATGAGATTTCCAAGCTCCTCTAACCTCTCCTTATGCGAAGGCTCGTGCCGTAGCTAGTGCCTTGCACTTTTGCTTCACCGTAACCAACCGCTCAAAGTGTGGCATAGGTATCATTCTTCATAGCCTTGTGGACCTCATTTTCCTCCTCCAATGTTTTCATCACAATCGACACATCCGGGATGTGCATATTGTTAACGCCTGATCAAATTTCTTTAGTTCATCATAGGTGGCTTGCAGTAGGCCTTCATACATAGCAATCTTCCTTGCTACTATAGCTTGTGCTTTCTCTAACTTTTCCCCAGGGTCCTTGGACTGTGTTGATACATGCACCTTTTCATCCTCCAACACTAATGTTATCATTGTTTTCACATAGTGCATTGCAGAAGGAAATTCTTTTGGTACCTGGGATTCTAGATGTGGGCGTACCTTTAGAACATCATCTCCAATTTCCTCTGCCATATTAACAAAAGTGTCATATTTTCTTTTGATCAAGTCCTTTTCCTATACTAGGCATGCTATCTCCACATCCTTGGCTTTCATTTTCTCCATCAGCGCCTTAATAGTAGATTTATCAATATTTCTTCTTGCTACTTCAGAAGATACCTTTATTAGAGCATTGCTCACCTACTCATCTAACATCATCGTTGGCTTAATTTTCATGTGGCACATTTCAAGTGCCTTCTTCAACCATCTTGACGTGCATGATTCTTCACCGACATCAAATTTGGGCTTGTCCATATGCGTGTGCATAGACCATGAAAGCTGCTTCCTTGTGCACAGAGTCACCTTGTCCTCGTCCATGAGTGCCCATCCAAATAAATCCTTTTGCTCGATGGTGCTCTATAACCTAGCACGAATAATCAGATTTGGGTCTTCTACATACCCCATGGTATGTGCCTTGGTGTCCTCCCTTGTTCGACAGGATCGGGGCCCTCTGGCAATGGCTACATCAATGTTAGGAATACTAAATGTATCCCCACCCTTGTCTTATGTAGCCTATGACTGTTCTCCTTCTTCTCTTTCTATTTTCTCCTCCTTGTGTTGAGGCTCTTCTTTGGTTGGAGATGAAGGCACCTTCTCCTCAGATTCCTCTGTTTCTTCACTTAGCTTGAGCTTTCTTCATTTCTTCTCCTCTGGCTCCTTCACTTGCGGGGTCTCTCCTTGTGCCCTTGTGCACTTAAATACCTTCTTAAACCTTTGGTCACCCTGCTCCTCCCCTGTAACTCCTTCTCCTTGGGAAGTTGTCATGCGCTCCTTCTCTTGGCCAGATGGTTGCTTCCTCCTTCACACCAAGCTGCCACTATCCTCGTGTTCTTCATCCTCTTCCTCATCATCTTGCTTGGGTTCAGAGGGCCTAGGTGCCGGAATGTTCTCCATGGTATGCTTCCCCTTTGGTGGCCCTGAAGCATGAACTTGTTTTCCACATACTTGTTATTCTCCATTTTGGGCTTAAGCTGGAGATATATTAGCATGGCCCCGATATCCGCAATGGCCAGTGTTTCTAGCTTAATGCTCAAAATCTCTGAGATATTATTCTCGTTGTATGCATTCCTCCTTAGATATCCATACGTCTTCCATAGGGTGTGGTATTCATAGTCCACCTTGTCTGCATTAAACACCAACCTCCGTGTATTGGTGAACCGATGAACTGAAGCTTGGAAGTATTATGTAGGAAATGCGTAAGGTAGTTTGCACCAAGGGCTCCATGACCCATCTACCATTGGAAAGCGCGCAATACAGAAATGTTGGTAGACTGCAAACTATACCTGCTTCCCAAGGACCGAAGGAAAATCCTTGGGTATGCGCCATTCCTCTCTAAATGCCACGTGGAGCCTATCATACCACATCTCTCGTGCACTCCTTCACCTCCTCTGTCATTGACCCTTGCAAAGATACTTGCTGAATCATTTAGTTGGAGACTTATGATTCATGGGGTATTCCCATATGTTCTCTTTTGGGCCATTTGGTACCCCAATCTCCATGAAGATTAAACTTAGTAAGATACAACCAAAACTTATTTTATTTCTTGCACGTGCTTCCTCTACTATTTTTTTTGTAATGAAGCTAACAATGTTATAAGTGGTTCCTTTTGACATGCGCTTTGCCACATGCAACCACATAGAATTAACTTGGGACCAACGTTCTTGGTCATTCAATTTTGTGACTAGGTGTGTCACTTCTTTACATCTTCATCGGAATTTTTTTCACTTATCAATGTCAATTCTGTGTGGTCCTTTCTGATAGCCCAATGCTTTCTATGTTTCCAAGATGGCACTCTTGTCAGCTAGGTTAGTCTTAATATCTTCACCTGTTGCCCTTAATCTGGTTATCGTGTGTTATCCCGCAAAATTGACAAGGGCAATTTTATAGGTAAGCTTATCAAAATTTTGTTATGTTTCCTCGTAGAGGTTCCTCAAAGATTCGAATGGTGTAAAATTCCTTTATGGAAAATATGGTTTCTCTAATTTAGTCATTTTGGTCCTTCTTAGGCCGGATGCATATTTTTTCCATGCAACACAAAGCTTATTTGCGCCCCCTTTTATTCCTTTGGCGCACCCTTTGGAGTGTTAACACAATAATTGTTACACCTCCCCGTGATGTGCCTTTCTTTCTGCGCCGAGGTGCATGTGCCATCCTATCAACAAAGCAAAAATGTTGCACCCTTAATTGGTGTGCCAAGGCACTCAAAATCCCATGTTGATAAATCCTAAATTTATGCAAGGGCACAGATATTTCCTCCTTGATGAGACGTATACCAGCGCCAAAGGGCACAAAGGTTTTCATGTCGACACGTATTTTAGTGTGCCCTTTAGAAAAAGTGGGTGACACATTTATTACACTTTTGGCTATATATAGGTGCATCCGCCTGTCATTTTCAGAATTGAAAAACACGTGAAAACTTTATTCCTCTCGTACTGCACAAGACTCTCTCGCCATCCTCGTGTCGCATTCGTGGACCCCACCTCATTTCTCTCATCCTATATATATTCCGGGTAAGTGGTCCTTGCTCTCTTGTGTTTTTGTTTTGGTTTGGTTGTTTGTGGGAGGTAATAAAATGAATCTGAAGAAACAATAAACCCCTCCAGCCTGCTTTTGCTTCTTCCTCCTCACCATTTCCACCCTCCTTCCAGATCTCGCTTAGCTTTGGGAGGGGGTTTGTTTTGGAAACAACCCACATATTCTTTATTCTCCCCCCTTCACCATCTAAATCCATGTTGAAGGGTGCCTCAAACCGCAAACCCATCAGGAAGAAAGAAAACCTAATAGTTATCGATTAAGGTGCAGCGCTTTTCTCTTAGCACAATCGCCTACCTTGTTACAAAACACAAATCGTGCAAGAGGGTGCACTGTCCCCAATTACATCATGCACCCTTTTTGTGCCATGAAAAACCAAGTAAATCCCAACTCTAGTGCAGTGTGCAATCTTGTTTACACCAACAATGTTTGTTATACAATCCTTTCTGCATGACTGCGCCAAAATCCTGTTTGACGCACATAAAGTTAATGATACATGAATTGATGTTGTGCTCTTGCACACCAAAATTCCATGCAACATGTTCCATATCTGTGCCATTGGTATCATGCCCTCATGCAACACCAAATTTATTTGCGCCCAAGTGAAAAGCCTCATGTAATGGCGCAGGCGCACATCTGTCTACAACAACAATAATGTTATGTGTAATTTTCATACTCCCTGTGCCCTTTGGCGCTATTTTCTTCCTTGTAACACTCCGCTCTCAAAGTGTGCCATAAATTAAACCTTCGCACCCTACAATTTTTCTCGTGCCCTCCACCTAGAGGCTTTTAAATTACTAACTCCTCATTCTCGCAGAGCTTTGATAGAAGATCTAACAGCTAACATGGCCCTTCTACATTGGACTTCACTCCTTCTTGCAGATCAACAAATGAACTCAGATCTGCATATGTCTACATCAAGCAAGAGGCCAACCAAGTCAAAGGGTAAGGCCAAACTCACAGAGGAAGAGATGAAATACAAATATCAAAGGGTCGATGATGTCGAGTCCCGGTAGAATGTGACCTAGACATCAAAAATTCCAAACTTGGCCACATCGATATGGATGATTTTTGGGCCAGAACCTGGAGGGTCACAGGAAATCCTTGGATGGAAAAAATAGTAGAAAATGGTCTACATTTTTTCAGGGGGAATCCCCGTCAGTGCGGTGAATAATGAATTTATGATGGTGGTGGCCCGCTGTTATAACAAAGACACAAGGTGTGTCGAGAATGAAAAGGGGGAGGTCATAATCAACCTCACTGCCCGGAACTTCAAGATTATGCTAGGTATTCCCCACCACTGGAATTTTGTGGCTATAAGCCAAGAGGACTACATCAAGGCGTGGGAGGAAAATGAAGACAAGTGCATGTAGTTAATGAATGAAGTGTACTTAAAGAATAAGAAGGTGATAACTAGGTGGCCACAGGTTATTCACCGCAGCGACTTCTCTGAGGAATTGAGTGATACCATTACCTTCATATGAAGATTATTTGGGCTTTTTGATGCCCATTAATTTAACAAATGGATGCTCAGGTATCTAGAAACCATGAATAAAAACGTGTCTCATCAGTGTTTTGAATGGGTAGAAATCATAAGTAGCACCATCTCTGAGCAGCTCCAACAACTCACCACAACAGGGAGGTTCTACATGAACTTCTATGTAGTCTACACTGCAGCCTCAGAGAGAGACTATCCAGTGTTGAGCCGATGTGGGGTTTGGCCTCAGGTGAAAATATACGAATACTACCTAGAGTTGAACCGGAGAACAACATCCCATAGCTCACCAAGATCAACGATGCCTTATTCTACGACATTATCTACCTTTTGAGGCCCAATATGACTCACTGGGTCGCAAGACCAAGAGCATATTCACTACAACCGAGAAGTGGGGGCGTTATTTACACAATTCCCCACCTTCACGGATCTCGAGCAGCCAACTTCTTAGGGGAGCCCACCAAATTGCCAAGGTATGTAGGCCCTAAGTTGATCCTATTGGAGCTGTCCAGGTAGCTCATAACATATCATGAGAAGTGCCTCGAAGGAAGAAGAGGGGTGGAACTCCTTTCCCCTTACACGTGGGTAGGTACACTTACATTTCCCACACCAAGGCCCGGGAAATGTTCATAGAGCTGGAACTCGCTTAACCTAAAGCACAATTTCCCGGCAAGGCCCACCTTTGATCCAAGAAATTGCCTCCTAAAGGCAAAACTTGATCCGATCCACGCCCACGATCGAGGACATCTACATCAATCAGTATCATGAGGTCAAACTCGGAGAAAGGATCACTCTTGCCCAGGCCCTAGTAGAAATTATTCAATATGGCATGGCCATTGTTCCAAAAGGTTTCAAAAACCGATCAAGAAGTTGATCGTATATATCTAGACATGGATGGGGACAATTGGCCATTTTCTGAAATTGATAGGAAAAAGGCACCTTAGACCATTGAGGTAAGGGTTAAGGACACACTGCGGTGAACAAAGCATTGGTGCAGAATGAACGGCCTTATCTACCTTGGAGTAGATTTCACCATGTCCCCTTTGGGAAACACACCTACCAGGTCAAAGCATCTACCAAAGGGAAAAGGAAAAGATAAAGAGGGAGAATCAAGCTCCACTCAAAAAGAGGCTCCTAAGAGCCCTCCTTCCACCACATAGGAACAGTTGTAACTCTGGTATCCCCAGAGAAAGGAGTGGCAGAGAGTGTTCCAATGGGCACATCCACTCAGGATGTTGCCATTGCTACAACCATGGAGGTTCCCACCATCCCTTCTCCCTCTCCTCCTTCCCCTCCTCATGTAACTCAAGTGACCATTCCTTTGGTTGTATCCTCTCCCCCATTTTCTACTGTTCCCCCTTCCTCTTCCTCCATTTTCTCTTCTCTCACGGAGCTTTCCCCCACCATTTCTTCTCTCATCTCTCGCTCCTTACACTCCCACGAATACCTCCCCTGCAAAGGTGTCTCTTCCTCCCATGAGCACTTTCTTGGCCTCTCTCGATGCCACCACCAAGTGTCTCGACTCATTTCCCTCATACACTGCAGCTTCTCCCTTCTTCGCCTCTGGTCCCACTCCCTTAAGTCCAAAGATGGATCTCCCAAAGACTGAGTCAAGATAAGAGAAAAGTCCCCATTGCACCAATGGAATTTTCTATCATCCCAACAAAAGGGGCTAAGAAGAAAAAGCCTATAACCCGCTTCTCTCAAAGTACATTCGGAGAAAGAGTGATGGAGATTGCGTATCCCGATCCTACAAAGGATAAAAAGATCTGTCCCCTACAGATTATATAGTGACGTAGGTCACAATGGGAACGTCATCCGAGAGCCTTCAAGGAGAGGCCCTATCTACGGTGGATGCCCTTTGCAAGAAGCTTCAAGAAGAAAAGGAAGATAAGAGGCTACTAAAAGAGTAGAACAAGCATCTTCTCCACGACCTACAGAAAATGGGCAGTGCACCTCCTACAACTGCCACTGAAACTCCTGAGGCCCTTAGTCAAAATAAGATAAACAAATATGCCAAGATTGGTGAACAAGGTATGGCAGTATCCACCTGGAGAGACCAGATCCTCAAAGACAATGAGGAAGTAATTGTCAAGTTCATCGAGTTATATCAGAACATTGGTCGGGTGAACAAAGAACTCTAGGTGATTGTAGGACCTATCTTCGAAGAGTTGGACCATGCTAGGTTGCAACATGAGACATTCCAGAAGATGTTCAACTGCTCAATCGATGATTTAGTTAAATTCAGCATCTTCGATCACCCCAGGTACCCAACAAAATCCTTGTTACTTTGGACTACCGGGTTGATCAGATGGAATTTGTCCTGGAGAAGATAGACAAGGTCAAGGAGGAAGCCCTGGATGCAATGCATCAAATGGAGCAAATTTTCCTAAGAATGTCTCCAGGCTTGCTCACTCCTTCATTCGCCTTGAGGAAGGCGGATGAAACCGTTTGGATCTTCAAAGATATTGTCTTGCAAATGGCTTAGGGCCGAAGTCACTTTCGACACTAAATCCATCAATAACCTTCTCGGTCTATCATGATTTTATAGGGTACCCTGATGGAGGCAGGTAATGAGTACTTCAAGCTCCCTAAAAACTCGAGATGAACGAGAGACTCTTGAGGTCATCGGTGATCATACCAAGGGTCCTGCCCAGGATCAACTTTAGTCGATGATCAACAAATTCATGGAGTACCGGGCTCAATTCCATATTGCTTCTCCTGAGCAGAAGTAGGGTACTCCTTTCTAGCCGCGAGACAATGATGAATAGCCTTTCTCCTCTTGGATTTATTTTTGTAAATATCTAAAAGTATGTTGGCAAAAACAATGACATCATCCATGTTGCACCATGGGATGTTGTCATCCACCAAGTTGCCCAAAGTCAACATGAATTTTAGATATTTTGTAATTAGTTATTGGTTCCTTTTTGCCTTCTCTCTTCTCCTCCTTCTATAAATACTTGAATACTTGTTGTATTCAAGGGGTGGATACTTTTAGATAAAAATAGAAGTAAGGAGAAAAGGCTTTGCACTTTTGTAATGAAGAAAATACTAATACAATATTGAGACTTTGTGTCTTTGAATACATTGTTATGCATCAAAAATTTCTTATGTTAGATATGTATGTTTATTTTATTGAATCTACCTTTTCTTTTTGTCATTTTTTCATTGGTATTGCTTTGTTTGTTTATGCAAGTAGGTTTGGCTCCATTTATTACCAATCCCAAAACATAGACATTCGATCTTTCTGCTTTGGAATTCATTTATTTTCTCTCTTTTGATCTTTCTATCTTACCTTCACCATACCCCTCTTTCCTTTCTTTTCATAGTCGGAAACACCCCAACTGGGATAAGATCCCAAACCCCCGAAGGTGGAATATTGTGAGACTTACATTTCCTGTGGTAGAATAGCAATAAACCGCCACTTTGCTATCTCAAAGAGGGGCTATGCCCTACACACTGCTTGTCTGGCCTATCTATCCATATCTCGCCTACCTCGATAGATTTTCGACCAACAGCTTTTGGTGACTCTACTTGGGACCGAAACAGATCTATGGTAGTGGTATGTTAGAAAATCAATAAAACCATAGAAACCACTACCTGTTTGCAAATTTTAACTTTTTCTTAAAATCCAATTTTTTTGCAAAGATGCTCCAAATCGAAAATTTTCTTCAGGGATCCATAGATCGGGACTAGTTAGAGATCTTTAGTTCACTGATTTTTTTACGAAAACCCGTATTTTTCGTAGATCTGAGTTTTTGACTGTTTTTCAAAATTTTAAACCTTTGCCAAAAGTCAACTCTAAGATCCAAAAATCAAATTACTGAGTTATCCATCATTTTATCCTCGCTAAAACTTGTTATTAAACCGTAACCAGCTTTTCAAAAAAAAAAGGATAAAATTAAATATTTAGAAAAGGTACATGCTGCTGATTTTTGTAAAAAAAAGCAAATCAATAGGTACAACCAAAAAGAGTTTTTCGCCCCAAAATATTACAGATCTGAGAGATACACTAGTGGGTGAACCATTTACTTGCAGCAGGAGAGCTCGTGGAGAAGTTGATCCTACTTTCGACCTACTTCAAAAGCACAACTTCAGTGTTACATCGACATGCTTCTTATTGCTGGGTTCAGCCGATCGGTTGGCCAGAAGTATCTCACCTCCACGAAGGAATCATTCTTCACAAGGAACATCCACATCCCTTTGCAGTGCTTTGCTGCTCAGTGGAATTGTCCTCCCAGCTCACGTCCTTTTTCCAGCTTTTCAAATGGCAGTACCATGGGGAAATGCTATGGGCCCACTTGCCTTGCCACATCCTGTTCATGCGCTCCCTCATGGAAACCGAAAGAATTTCCCCACATTTGATGGAAGCGGAAACCAAAGTATGGATTCACACATATCTGCATTCATCATGTCATGTAGTATCCTGGATGTGACCCATGAGGATGTGTCAGTTCACCTCTTCCTGGAAACCTTGCAAGGACCCACAATGGAATGGTTTCAGCATTTGCCGGCCGGATCTATCACTAGTTGGGCCACATTACAGACTGCATTTGAAGAAAGGTATAAGCCTTCAGAAGATGCGTTTACGTTACTATCAAAGATCACTCACCTGAAGAAGGAGGTCAATGAGACCATGCATGATTTCATCACCCGTTTCAATTCACTAATCAATCGTGTTCTGCCTGCCATGCCATGCTGCAAAACACCGTAAAAATCGAAATGTTTCTTCAGTAAACGCCATGAGCTCAAAAGTAAGTTTCTTACTCTTGCAAGAACAAGTCACTACCCTGGTTCTCGCCCAAGCTGCTGCCATACGGATTGAAGATAACTTGCTAATATCTGGTGAATTAAAATGAGAACCGTCCAAGCCTAAATCTTCAACTCCTTCTTCCACCCCTTCATCTGATCCAACATTTCAAAAGATGGCGAATGACTTGCTCGCATTAAAGAAGTAGCTAGCTCAAGCTTCTCCGAGCTCTTCATACCGAGATATCCCATGAAGGAATTTCACTTCCAACAATGTCCCACAAAGGTCGCGCCTACCTGTAGCTGCTCCGTGGTTGGTGCTTGAGGCCTATCCGGTTAATGCTTTAGCCAAAATCAAAGAAGAGGAGAAAAATTATGAAGAACCTTCATTGCCAGGTGAGGGTGATCAAGATGTCGGTGAACCAAATGATGACTCTACTATCAGGTATATGGAATTTGATGAGGAGGAATTTGATGAAGAAGAGGGTACCCAAGGATATGCAAGTGGACAATCATATGCTATTTTCACCCACTCGCAAGGAAAAGAAGCAGAAGTTGCTGCCAGGATGCAAAAAGAGAAGGCCGTGTCAAACACGCCTCCAACCATCGCTAAAAGAGGTAATCCCCTTCTTGCTCAACCTGTTATTAAATATTTTTCAAGAAATATTTTTCCCCTATCTCCCCTCCGAATCAGCCCTCTCATATTCCTATCAAGACTAGTAATCCTACCCTATCATCACAAAATGAGGGACTCATTCCTTCATCAACGCAACCCTTGGCCACGTTTGACATAATTGATCATGTGAAAAAGACCAAGATCCAAATGTCTGAAGTTAAGTATCTTCAGTCAAACCCCGAACAACTTGTAAGGTTAACCGAATACATTCAAAGCCAAGCTTTCATAACTTCTCAGGTCCCCATAAAGGAATTATTTCTACTCCCCTTGCATCTCGCATAAATGTTGCCTCGACTTCTACATCAGGTAAAATAGAACCTTTCTATCTCTCCCTCCTAATCAATGGTCACAAACTAAGCAACTGCATAATTGATTCTGGGGCTTCTGATAATGTCATGCTAGCAAAGGTCACCCATGCTCTGGGCCTCACACTTACCAAGCCTTTTGGTAGATGTTACTCCTTGGAAACTAAGCAGGTTCCATTGATTGGTCAAATCAAAGACGTGCAGTTCACATTTACAACATTCCCAGAGAAAAGAGTAAAGATGACTGTCCTCATTGCCGATATTCCAGCAGCATATGGAATTCTACTAGGGAGGAGCTTTTGCAGTGAGGTTGGTGGAGAGATTCATATGGACTGGTCTAAGGCTAGAATCCCCATTAAAGGTGTAATGCAAACATTGGAGCTGAAATCACAAAAGAAGTACTTGGTTACTAACTCCGATGACCCCAAAGCCCAAATTCTCTTTGAATCATCAGGGATGGGGAATTATTTCTTATCTACTGAGTCTGAAAAAATGGACGTTCCCATCTGGGAAGAGGATCTTAACAAGATATGGATGTTGCAGTTTGATGGCAGCTGTGCAACTAGTGGATGCGGCAATCGGAGTCTATGTTAATTTCCTTGGAGGAAGAGATTATTCCTCTCTCTTTCAAGTTGTATTTTTCAACAAAAATAATACTAATGAGTATGAATCCTTGCTACTTGGCATGTAGGCCGTAAAATAAAGAGGAATCAAGAACCTAAAAGTATAGGGTGATGCAGAGCTGGTTGTAAATCAAGTAAAAAGGATATACCAAGTGAAAAATGAAAGGCTCAGGCATTACCGCAACATGGTATGGGATAGTATTGAGGAGTTTGATGATTTTTCAATAAAATCCATTCCAAGAGCTCATAACGACATGGTCGATTCATTAGCCATCTCAACATCCCTCATGCTCCCCCACATAGGGTTGAAAACTAACACATATACCATTGAGGTAGTTTTCCACCCAAGCGTGCTAGACAACTCTTAGCACTGGTAGGTATTCAATGATGACAATCAACTTATTACCTTCTTGGAAAATGTAGAAAATTTCAGTGAGCTTATTTTTGAAGGATCTACTTCTACATCTGTCGTGAATCATTCGATTAAGACAATGAATTAAAAGGAAGTGATGGCATATGTCAGCTCAAAGGAAATAAAATTCCAAAAGGTTTGGTTTCTCAGGAACATTTGTTCAACAAACATGATCATTTTGTCAGGAAGAATAGGCAAGATAATCCTAACTCCTCTCCAGAGACCGAGCCGGTCAATCTAGGTTCTGTGGAGCATCCGTAGTTTGTGAACATTGGAAAATGTTGCACACCCGAAGAAAAGTGAAAGTTTGTCAAATTTCTAAAGAAATATATGGATGTATTGGCATGGTCCTATGCCGATCTAAAGTATTTCAAGCCAAAGGACATCCAACATGACATCCCGTTGAAAGAAGGTGTCAAACCCTTTCGCCAGAAATAGAGGCACTATAATCCCAAGATCTCAGGTACCATCCAGGCTGAAATATAGAAGATGCTGGATGCAAGGATCATTTTTCCTATCCATCATAGTACCTGGGTCATGAATATCATGCCAGTATGCAAGAAAAATGGTGAGATACACATATGCGTAGATTTTTGAAACTTGAATCAGGCATCCCTGAAAGACAACTACCCACTTCCCATAATGGACCAAGTTCTGCAGCGGTAAATAGTTTGGAATTGTTGTCCATGCTTGATGGTTTTTTGGGCTATAATCATATTGAAGTCTCACCTAAAGACCAATTCAAAACAACATTCACTACCCCCAGGGCACATTCACCTATAGCAGGATGCCTTTTGGCCTGACCAACGCTGGTGCCACTTTTCAGCGGGTGATGGAATTTGCATTCAAAGGTATGATGGGAAAGGTTATCGTAGTTTATTTGGATGACTTAACTGTGTTCTCTAAACAACAAAATGATCATTGTGATCATTTGGAACAAGTATTGACTAGATGCTGAGAACACGAGATCTCCCTGAATATGAAAAAGTCTATTTTTAGGGTTCCTGAGGGAAAGTTGCTGAGAAATGTTGTTAGCAAAGAAGGGACAAAAATAGACGCCGAAAGGGTTAGGGCTATTCAGGGCCTTACTTTACCCACAAGCAAGACCGACGTTCACTCTTTCTTCGGAAAAGTAAACTTTCTCAGATGCTTCATTCCAGAATCTACTGAAAAGACTCGCCACATATCAAACATGATGAAAGGGTCACCAACTTTCCAGTGGAGTGAAGAAGGAAAGACATCATTCGAGTATATAAAAGCCTCCGTCACTCGCGCACCAGTCCTGGTATGTCCCAATTTCTCCAAGGATTTTATCATGTATAGCTATGCATCTGAGGATACTATATTGACCATCTTAATGCAAAAGAATTCTGAAAATGTTGAATCTCCAATCGCATTCATGAGCTCTCCCCTCAAGCCTCACAAATTGAAGATGTCTCATTTGGAAAAACATGCCTTCATTGTTGTCAAAGTAGTCAAGAACTTTAGGTATTATATTCTAAACTCTCATACAATGGTGCTTTGGTCCCTGACATGACAGTCAAGTCAATTTTAACTCAACAAGAGTTAGGGAGTTTGTGAGGGAATTGGATCGCAAAGGTCCAGGAGTACGATCTAGATATAAAACCAACCAAGCTAGTAAGAGGCAAGGGTCTGTGTCAGCTCATGGCTGAAAACCAAGATTTAGGAGACCCTGAGGAAAAGGATGATTGCATCGATGGAACACAAGGTCAGCTGGAGAAAGCTGATTCTCTACCCATGGTTCTATTTGTCGTGACTAGCGATGAATGGTATTCTGATATCACTTTCTTTCTCACTTACGGTGAGTGCCCAACTCATCTAACTTCAAAGGAGAAGTGTGCTATAAAGCTCAGAGCAGCCAGATATGTCATCTGGGATGACTGTTTATACAAACATGGAATAGATGGCATCTTCTTGTGATGTGTTGATAAGCCACAACAGATAAAGCTACTTGAGAATTTTCATGATTCAGCCTATGGTGGTCATTTCTCCTCTTCCGTGACAGCACACAAGATCATCCGGCTAGGTACTATTGGCCAACACTGTTTTAGGATACAACCACCTAGGTAGAAAAATGTGAGCTCTGCCAACAATTTGTCGGCAAACCAAAATTGGCTGCTTTTCCCCTCAGGACAATCGTTATTCATGAACCATTCAGGAAGTGGGGAATTGACTTTATCAGAGAACTCCATCCCTAATTGAGTGCCGGACATAGTTATGTCCTAATAGTAACAGATTACTTCACCAAATGGGTGGAGGCCATACCTATCAAGAATGCCACCTCTGAAGTTGTTTGCAATTTCATCAAAGAGAATATCATTGTAAGGTTTGGTGTTCCAAACAAAATCGTTGCTGATAATGCTTCCAACTTCTCCTCATGGGAAGTTATTGGTTTTTGTTATGAATATGGGATAAACTTGGCCCATGCCTCGAATTATTACCCCCAGGGAAATGGTCAGGTGAAATCCAGTAATAAAAACTTAGTGACTATCATACAGAAGCTAGTTGATGAGAATCAGCGGACGTGGCACAAATCTTTATATGACACTTTGTGGGTGGACCGCATTACTCCCAAAAGGTCCCTCGGTATGTCTCCTTTTCAAGTGTTATATGGAATTGATGCCGAGCTCCCCATTTCTACAGAACTTCTTGCTCTGTGCTTGGCACACACGATTGAAGATGAAACTTTCCAAAATTCTTTTGAAAAGAGGATGATGTATCTAGCAGAGCTCGAAGAAATAAGAGTAGGAGTGGTTGATAAATCAACAAACATTAGAATCAAGTCAAGAGATTGTTTGATAAAAGGGCCAAGAAGAAGGATTTCCAGGTGGGAGACCTCATCCTTCTATGGGACAAGCGAAGAGAGCCGAAAGGCATGCATGAAAAATTTGATTCTCTATGGAGGGAAAATTTCAAGATCAAGTGGCTCAACGAAGAGTATAGCTTCTATCTCTCATATCCAGATGGAACCGAGCTCCTGCTTCCCTATAGCGGGCAACATCTCAAAATATTCAGGAAGTAGAGCTTTCTCTCTTCTTTGTATAGTTTGCTTTGGTTGTGTGTTTGTTTTGTCATGTGTTTACTTTCTGTTTGTTGTGTGTTCCTGTTTTCCCTTTCGGTCACCCTTGTTTTTGACTCTGTTACCCAATGGATAGGCACATGTTGATATGGGATTCTCTACCCTTAAGATTTGCTTAAAGATAGTCCCCAGAAAGAGCCAACTGTTATCCTGCAAAATTGACAAGGGCAATTTTGTAGGTAACCTTACCAAAATTTTGTTCTGTTTCCTCGTAGAGGTCCTTCATGTTTGGAATGGTGTAAAATTCCTTTACGGAAAATATGGTTTCTTGAACTTAGTCATTTTGGTCCTTTTTAGGCTGGGCACAGATTTTTTCCATGCAACACAAAGCTTATTTGCGCCCCCTTTTATTCCTTTGGCACACCCTTTGGAGTGTTAACACAATAATTGTTGCACCTCCACGTGATGCGCCTTTCTTGCTTTCTTAGGCAGGCACATGTGCCATCCTATCAACAACAAAAATGTTGCTCCCTTAATTGGTGCGCCAAGGTGCTGAAAATCCCGTTTTGACAGTCCTAAATTTGCGCAAGGGCACGAGATATTTCCTTGCTTGACAGAGACGTATACCTAGGCCAAAGGGTGCAAAGGTTTTCATGTCGACATGTATTTTAGTGCGCCCTTTAGAAAGAGTGGGTGGCACATTTATTACACTTTTGGCTATATATAGGTGCATCTGCTATGTCATTTTCACAATTGAAAAACACGTGAAAACTTTATTCCTCTGCACACGCCGCGCTCCCATCATCCTTGTGTCGTGTTCATGGACACCACCTCGTTTCTCTCATCCTATATATATATTTTCCCGGGTAAGTGGTCCTTGCTCTCTTGTGTTTTTTGTTTTGGTTTGGTTGTTTGTGGGATGTAATAAAATGAATCTGAAGAAACCATAAACCCCTCCAGCCCATTTTACTTTTTCCCTCCTCAGCCATTTCCACCCTCCTTCCGGATCTACTGCTGGAGGGATTTGTTTCAAAACAACCCACATATTCTTTGTTATGCCCCCCTTCACCTTCTAAATCCATGTTGAAGGGGCCTAAAACAAAAACCCATCGGAAGAAAGAAAACCTAATAGTTATCAGTTATGGGTGTAGTTTTCTCTTGGCGCAATCGCCCACCTTGTTACAAAAAACATAGTCGCCAAGAGGGCGCACTGTCCCCAGTTGCAGCACACACCCTTTCTGCACCATGCAAAACCAAGTAAATCCTAACTCTGGTGCATGTGCAATCCTTCTTACACCAAAAATGTTTTTATACAATCCTTTCTATCTTGTGCCAAAGGCCCCATTAACACACATAAAGTTAATGATAGACGCATTGATGTTGCGCCCTTGGCGCACCAAAATTCCATGAAACTTGTTCCATATCTGCGCCATTGGCACATCATGCCCTCATGCAACACCAAATTTATTTGCACCCAGTGAAAAACCTCATGTAATGGCGTAGGTGCACATCCGTCTCTGAACAACAATAATGTTATGTATAATTTTCTGCGCCTAGCCCTTTGCATTGTTTTCTTCCTTGTAACACTCCACTTCGGTGCGCCATAGTTTTAACCCTGCACCTTGCAATTTTTCTGCACTCACTGCACCCGAGAGGATTTTAAATTACTAACTCCTCATTCGTAGAGCTTTGATGGAAGATCTAATAGCTAACATGGCTCTTCTGAGTTGGACTTCGCTCCTTCTTGCAGATCAACAATTGAACTCAGATCCACATATGTCTACATCAAGCAAGAGGCCAACTAAGTCAAAGGGTGAGGCCAAACTCATAGAGGAAGAGATAAAATACAAATATCAAAGGGTCAGGATGCCCGAGTCCCGAGCGAGAATGTGACCTAGACATCGAGAGATTCCAAACTTGGCCACATCGACATGGATGATTTTTGGGCCGAAACCAGGAAGGTCACAGGAAATCTTTGGATGGAAAAACTTGTATGTAGTGGTTTGCATTTCACTGAGGGAATCCCCGTCAATGTGGTGAATAATGAATTTATGATGGTGGTGGCCTACTATTATAACCAAGACACAAGGTGTGTCGAGAATGAAAAGGGGGAGGTCATAATCAACCTCAATGCCCGACACTTCGAAATTATGCTAGGTATTCCCCACCACCGGAATTTTGTGGCTATAAGTCAAGAGGACTGCATCAAGGCATGGGAGGAAAATGAAGACAAGTGCATGCAGTTAATGAATGAAGTGTACTTAAAGAATAAGAAGGTGATAACCAGGTGGCCACAGGTTATTCACTGCAATGACTTCTCTGAGGAATTGAGTGATACCATCACCTTCCTAATCAGATTATTTGGGATTTCTGATGCCCATTACTTCCACAAATGGATGCTTAGGTATCTGGAAACCATGAATAAAAATGTGCCCGATTAGATTTTTGAATGGGCGAAATCATAAGCAGCTCCAACAACTCACCACAACGGGAGGTTCTACATGAACTCCTACGTAGTCTACGCCGTAGCGTCGAGAGAGACTATCCAAAGACTAAGCCAATGTGGGGTTTGGCCTCAGGTGAAAATATACGAATACTACCTAGATTTGAAACTAGAGAACAACATCCCACAGTTCACCAAGATCAACGATGCCTTTTTCTATGACATTATCTGCCTTTTGAGGCCCAATATGACTCACGGTCGGATGAACAAGAGCATATTCACTGCAACTGAGAAGTGGGGGAATTATTTACATAATTCCTCACCTTCACCTATCTCAGAGTAGCCAAATTCTTGGGGGAGCCCACCAAATTGCCAAGGTATGCAGGCCCTAAGTTGATCTTGTTGGAGCTGTCCAAGTAGCTCATAACATATCACGAGAAGTTCCTGAAAAGGAAGAAGGGTGGAACTCCTTTCCCCCTTATAGTGGGTAGGTACACTGCATTTCCCACACCAAGGCTCGGGAAATGTTTATAGAGATGGAACTGCTTAACCTAAAGCACAATTTCCTAGCAAGGCCCACCTTTGATCCAAGAAATTGCCTCCCAAAGGCAAAAATCGATCCGATCCACATTCCATAGATCGAGGACATCTACATCGACCTATATCATGAGGTTGAACTCAGGAGAAAGGATCACTCCCACCTGGCCCTAGTAGAAATTATTCAATATGGCGTGGCCATTGTTCCAAAAGGTTTCCAAACAACCGATCAAGAAGTTGATCAGGTATATCTAGACACGAATGGGGACAACTAGCCATTTGCTTTAAATTGATAGGACAAAGGCACCTCGGACCATTGAGGTAAGGGTTAAGGACACACTTTGCGGTGAATGACTATTGATGTAGAATGAACGGTCTTATCTACGTTGAAGTAGATTTCACCACATCCCTTTGGGCAACGCACCTACCAGTCAAAGTATCTACCAAAGAGGAAAAGGCAAAGATAAAGAGGGAGAATCAATCTCCACTCAAGAAGAAGCTTCCGAGATCCCTCCTTCTATCGCACGGGAATAGGTTGTAACTCTAGTATCCCCAGAGAAAGGAGTGGCGGAGAGTGTTCCAATGGGCACATCCACTCAGGATGTTTCCACTACTACAACCATGGAGGTTCCCATCATCCCTTCTCCCTCTCCTCCTTCCCCTCATCACGTAACTCAAGCAACCATTCCTTTGGTTTTATTATCTCCCCATCTTCTACTATTCCCGCTTTCTCTTCCTCCATTTTCTCTTCCCTCACAGAGCCCCCCCCACCATTTCTTCTCTTATCTCTCGGATCCTTGCACTCCCATGACTACCTCCCCGTAGTAGTGTCTCTTCCTCTCCCGAGCACTTTCTTGGCCTCTCTCTCGATGCCACCACCAAGTTTCTTGACCCATTTCCCCTCATCCACTGCAGCTTCTCCCTCTTCCACCTCTGGTCCCACTCCCTTAAGTCTAGCATGGATCTCCCAAAGACTGAGTCAAGCATAAGAGAAAAGTTCCCATTACACCAATGGAATTTTTGTCATCCCAGCAAAAGGGGCTAAGAAGCAAAAGCCTATAACCCACTTCTCTCAAAGTGCATCGGGAGAAAGAGTGATGGAGATTGCGTATCCCGATCCTATAAAGGATAAAAAGATCTGTCCCCTACAGATTATACAGTGACGCAGGTCACAATGGGAACGTCATTTGAGAGCCTTCAAGGAGAGGCCCTATCTGTGGTGGATGCCCTTTGCAAGAAGCTTCAAGAAGAAAAGGAAGAGAAGAGGCTACTAAAAGAGCAGAACAAGCATCTTCTCCACACCCTACAGAAAATGGGCAGTGCACCTCCTACAACTACCACTGAAACTCCTGAGGCCCTTAGTCAAAATAAGATAAACGAATACGCCAAGATTAGTGAACAAGGTATGGCAGTATCCACCTAGAGAGACCAGATCCTCAAAGACAGCGAGGAAGTAATTTTCAAGTTCACCGAGTTATATCAGAACATTGGTCGGGTGAACAAGGAACTCTAGGTGATTGCGGGACCTATCTCGAGGAGTTGGACCATGCTAGGTTGCAACATGAGACATTCCAGAAGATGCTTGATCGCTCGATCGATGATTTAGTTAAATTCAGCATCTTCGATCACCCAGGTACCCAAAGAAAATCCTTGCTTTGCTTTGGACTACTTTGGGTTGATCGATGGAATTTGTCTGGAGAAGATAGACAAGGTCAAGGAGGAAGCCCTGGATGCAATGCATCAAATGGAGAAAATTGTCCTAAGGATGTCTCCGGCTTGCTCACTCCTTCATTCACCTTGAGGAAGGCAGATGAAACCGTTCGGATCTTCAAGGAGATCGTCTCACAAGGGCTAGGGCTAGAAGTTACTTTCGACATCGAATCCATCAATAACCTTCTGGCCTGTCGTGATTTTATAGGGTACCTGATGGAGGTAGGTAATGAATACTTCAAGCTCCCAAAAAAACTCATAGATGAACGAGAGACTTGTGAGGTCATCGGCGATCATACCAAGGGTCCTGCCTAGGATCAACTTTAGCAATCGATGATCAGCAAATTCATGGAGTACCGGGCTCAATTCCATATTGCCTCTCCTGAGCAGAAGCAGGGTACTCCTTTCCATCCACGAGACAACGATGAATAGCCTTCCTCCTCTTGGCTTTCTTTTTGTAAATATCTAAAAGTATGTTGGCACAAATGATGACATCATCCATGTTGCACCATGGGATGTTGTCATCCACCAAGTTTCCCAAAGTCAACAGTTGACTTTTAGATATTTTGTAGATATTTTGTAATTAGTCGTTGGTTCCTTTTTTCCTTCTCTCTTCTCCTCATTCTATAAATACTTGAATACTTGTTGTATTCAAGGGGTGGACATTTTTAGATAAAAATAGAAGGAGAAAAGGCTTTACACTTTTTGTAATAAAAGAAAATACTAATACAATATTGAGACTTTGTGATGAATACCTATGTTATGCATTAGAACTTTCTTATGTTAGATCTGTATGTTTATTCTGTTGAATCTACCTTTTCTTTTTGTCATTTGTTCATCAGTATTGCTTTGTTCATTTATGCAAGTAGGTTTGGCTCCATTTATTACCAATCCCAAAACATAGACCTTCTGATCTTTCTCGCTTTGGAATTCATTTCTTTTCTCCCTTTTGATCTTTCTCTCTTACCTTTATCTTACCCCTCTTTCCTTTCTTTTCATAGTCGAAACACCCCAATCGGATAAGATCCCAAACCCCGGAAGGTAGAATATTGTGAGACTTGCTTTCACTTCCTGCTTTAGCAATAAAACTAGTTTCACTTTGCTTTCTCAAATAGGGGCTATGCCCTGCAAATTTTTGGCTCATCTATCCATAGATCTGCCCACCCAATAGATTTTTGACCAACACCGTGGTAATAAGGATGGGTGTCAATCTTACCCTTCTTCCTGCAAAGTAGAAGAAGTCCTCATGGACTCGGCTCATCAGCCATCTATATAATGGTGCATAATTTCCAAAGTATGGGAGCTCATATAGCTGGTAGACACCATTCCCTTTCAGTAGCTTTTCCCCGACATCATCATATATTGGCATGCCATCCTCAGTTCACCTGTTCATTTGAGAAGTGAGCAGGTCGTCTAGTTTCTTCTGGTTTTCATTGGTCCGGTGATTATATTCACTTATCTTACTTTGTCGGATGTGGGTCTCCCATTCCTGGCCCACAATAACTTCCTCAGGATACTGCATTTCGGAAAAATTACTTTCCGGGGCCATCTCTTCTTCTTCCTCCACCACCACCTTCTTTTTCTCCTTTACTGGTGCTTTGCTTTCTTCTTTGGTGCCATTCTTCTTTATAGGTTTTATTTTCTAGACTAGTTGTTGTGTGTCTTGAGTAGTTTTCTTTGAACCCTAACCCGATTCAACTGTGCCCTAATTTGCAATCACAAAATCATGCACCCTAGCTCTGTTTTGTTACTTTGCTTCATTCAAACCCTTTTCCTAGGGGATTCAAGCCCTTCCAATAAACAAATCTGTCTTCCGCACTGGTTCGCTTGCTTCGTACCTTGAATCGGTTAGCTTATGCTCTTTTGTGTAGGCTCTTTATCAAATTCTCATAGTCACAAGGGTAAAAATGAAATTACATCCCATCCTTATATAGATTTCTACTTTTTCACTACATTAATTGCTCCTCCACCTACCAAATTCTCCTCATTTATGACCCATTTTTATCATTTCCATGCGGTATACCTTCGCACCAAACACTATAGCCTTCTAGCACACCCTTTTACCCTTTGTCACAGACTTCTCATCGCGCGCACCCTAGCGCCCAAGTATCTCGTCACTTTGCATCATCTCCTGGTAGTTACCATGGTCACTGCTTACCTCGCATTATACGTTCCGTCATCCATCTTCATCCTTTCTTATCTTGAGAAGCAATATTTTGTCAGTTACCCTTAGCAACCTTCTTTCTCAACACCCACAGCATGACATCTTCATAGCATATACCTAAGAGTCACCAACAATCCACCCCACATGAAAAGGATGTGCAGTCCTCTCGCATCAACATGCTTCATATTATAGTTAGCTTCATGCACGCAAGCACACTTATTACACAAACAAGAGCTAAATTGACAAAGCATAGTGACGATGAAAGAAATACATTAAGGAAATGCATAAAGGGAAACCTAATTTATCTGGCAATACTACCTTATTACAAACACCAAGAAGACTTATTTATAGTAGGGCTTCAACCTACTCCCGTTAAAGTAACCGGCAACCTGTGCCATCAATTGTTTCTAACTGGCAAGCACCTAACTCAAGTATATGAGTGATAACATATGGCCCTAACCAATGTACCTTGAGCTTTCCTAGATGGCGCAAAAACTTGGAGTCATACAAAAGTACCATTTTCCCACCGTAAGTTTCTTATCTCTGATGTGGCGATCATGCCATGCCTTTTGGTGTACTTTCTCCTGTTTCTGACTCCAGTGTGCAATGGATCAACACTCATCTAGTTGAACCATCTTCTCGATCTATTCTTCCAAGGCTTTCTCATCAGCTAGACCTCTAGCGTACACAATGCGCAAAGAAGGTAACATAAATTCTATAGGAAGAACAGACTTCCGTGCCAAACACCAATTGAAAAGGTGTGGCTTTGTTCAATCTTTTGTATGTTGTTCTATAAGCCCAAAGAATAGTAGATACTTTATCATCCCAATATTTCCTTCCAACATCACAAATCTTGGTCAATGTGTGGCACAAAATCTTGTTAAAAGCCTACGTAGTCCCATTTTCTTGAGGGTGATAGGGTGAAGTTTTATGGTGGGAAACCATAAACTCATCTAAAAGAATTTGTATTGTATCATTTAAAAATGTGTGCCCTTATCACTTGTTAAACTTAAAGGATAACCATACCTTGTAAGAACATTCTCCCATAAGAACGTTGCTACTGTAGCCACTGTATAATCCTTTGTAGGTGCTGCTTTTACCCATCAGGTAAGATAATCTGTACAAGTGATGATATAGTGGAATCCGATCTGCTTGTGTGTGGGTGAAATAGGCTCAAAAATTCAATTGCCCATTTCTCAAAGGGTTCTACACTTGTAATTGGGCGTAGAGGCATCTCATCCCTTTGTCCTAGTCAACCGAGGCATTGAAAATGGTCACAAGTCTTACAATACTCTTTACAATCCTTGTACAATGTTTCCCACCACAAACCAGCAAGTAGGATCTTGCACGCTGTTGCATCACATGCATAGTGGCCACCTACAATACCACCATGTGCTTCTTCCATTATATATTTTCATTCATGCTCCAATACAAAATAGCGTAACACCTCATCTCTACCTAACTTTTACAAATCACCACTGATTAACATGAATGGTGCCACGCGAATAGCAAGTTACTTCTTCTCTAAAGATTTCATGCCTTCTGGCGCCATACCAGTCTTAGAAATACAACAATGTCCTCTAATTCCAATGGCGCGCATTGTAACCTATACAGTTGTGCATTAGGCATGGTCTCTTCTATTGTTTGTGCCTCTTCTCCTGATTGAATTCTAGACAAGTGATCCGGTCTAGAATTTCTTTTGCCTGGTTTTACCACAACCGTAAAGTCAAACTCTTGAAATAAGAGTATCCATCGGCATATGCGCCCTTGTAAGGCAGGCTTGTTTACCAAATAATTTAATTCCATGTGATTTGTATAAGACACAAATGGTGTAGCCAATAAATACTGACAAAATTTGTGCAAGGTATAGATCATGGACAAGGCCTCGTGCTCTGTAGTGGTATAATTCTGTTTTGTAGGGGTCAACTTCCTACTAGCAAAGAAAATGGGATGATCCACAATACCTTCTCCTGGTTGAGCTAAGACGACACCAATGGCTATGCCAGAGGTGTCCACATGAACATGAAAAGGTTTATCCCATGAAGGAAAGTGCAAGATAGGCGTGATAGTAAGTTTCTCCTTCAATATCTCAAACACGTGCGCTTCTTGTGACTCCCCCAGTAGAATGTACCTTTTCCCTAAGCAATTCCTCCAAGGGTGCGGAAAATTTTGCATACCCTTTTATAAACTTCCTGTAATACCCTGTATGACCCAAAAATCCATGCACCTCGCACTGATTGGCTGGCGCTTTCAAGCCTATGATGACTGCAACTTTAGCTGGAGTCAACCAACAACCCTTCCTTGCAGATAATGTGTCCTAAAAGTGTGCCAAAGGGAGTAGCAAAGATGCACTTCTTGATGTTCAATGAGATACTCAAATGTCGACATCTTTCAAACATTAAGCGCAAATTGTCACAATGATCCTTAATTAGCCCATAGATGGTCCAATCATCAAGATAGACCTATAAAAAGTTATGAATACGATCCTTGAAGGCTTTTACCGCTATCCTTGAAAATACAGCAGGTCCATTCTTTAATCCAAAGGGCATCATAGTATAGGCAAAGATTCCCAATTTAGTAGTGAAGGTGGTCTTCTCTTGATCTTTCAGGGAAATCCTAACCTGATGATACCCTGAAAACCCATCTGTAAATGAATATATGTCATGCGCAGCCACTCCTAATATTTCCTCCATGAATGGCGTAGGAAAGGGATTTGTAACACATGTTGCATTCAAATCTCTATAATCAACACAAATCCGAATCCTACCATCATTTTTGATGCTTATCACCATAGGACTGACCCATTTTGATTCATCTAATGGTCGAATGATCCTGGATTTCAACATCTTGTCAATCTCCTCCTTTACCTTCTCGCACAAATTGGGATTCATCCGATATGGTCGCTTCCTAACAGGCGCACACCTTCCTTGAGCTTTATCTTCATTTCTCCAAGTGATATATGCATGCCTTTAAGTTCATGGTATCCTCTTGGGAATAATTCCTCATAGTCTCGAAGTAACTCTATAATCTTTGCTACCTTGGATTCTACCCAGTAATCCCCAATTATCACCTCCTTAGGTTTAGCTTCTATGCCTATATTGACCTTTGTTGTCTTCATAGGTTCATGATATACACGCACATCTACATCCATAGTGGCTAACACTTCACGCGTTCTATGTGAATGATCCACATCCAAGTGCTCAAATTCCTCTTCATCAATTATGTAAACCATCTTCCCCTTATCTTTTTCTAGGGAAGCGCACTCAAGTAGTATGACATCATCTTCTTCATCCGTAAAATGTGCCCCTATCTCTGTCTCACCAAATAATTCTTGAATAAGTTCTTCCACTTTCCCACTATCTCCCATGGTTAAGTGCTTGATAAATCTTAAAGTTGTGTTCATTGGTGGTGTAGATGAAAAGAAGTCAAAAGTTTGGATCATCCCTGCAGTCAAAGTCTACCAATTGCCAGTGTCACGATGTAATTCAACATATACATACCAAGCACATGCGCAACCTTGTAGAGTAGAATAAAACCGATGCACCCAAAGTGAGGGTGGTAATGCTTCCTATCCTACTGTCTAGAGTCTCTCACACTGCTGGATATGATGTTGAGCAGGTTGATCACCATGATAAGGGTGAATCTTTGTAGGGGCATTACTTCTTGAAAACCTGGTTGATAAGGTGATCCCAATCATTCCCCACTCTGAGAGATTATCCTTGTGCACCACCCACTAGCGCGCGTGGCTATCCCACCAAAAGTGTATGAAAACATAACATGTCATTTAAGTTGGTCACCCAATTTGTTTCCATGGCCTGTAAGAACCCAGCCAAATCTTTGGATCTAGTATAGTGGGGTACTGAGTGACCTATACATCGAATAGAGCAAAAACCCTTTTTGCAAGCAATCGCATGCTTAACTTTTTGCCCCACCAGTTCATAAGTGCCATGACCTCAATTATCACAAGAAACACTGGTAGTATCATTGATTGACTGAGAATCTTCCCAATGAAGGATTCCTTCCTTAGATGGATCCTAGACCTCTGGGTCCCGAATAGCATGTATATAGATTCTATTCAAGTCCTCTTCACTTAAAGGTTCCATGTATGGCATGGATTTCCCATCGGTCAATGGTATTATAACCATTTCCTCCTTATTCTCGAAGCTGATATACCCCTTGTTAAACCTCAAGTCAACATTATTCGCATAACACCAAGGGCGCCCAAGAAAAGCTGGGAAGCTATCTACTTCTGCAAGTGCTAGCACTTCAAGTCTCCTGTGAACTTGGCCCCTTGTATAGTGATAGATGCATCCTTCAAAACTCCTATGGGAGTAGCTTTCATTCTATTTTCCATGAAAAATACATTAGATGATGGCTGCAATGGGGGTCTCCCCATTTGTTCCCACGCATCTAATGTAAGTAAATTTACTTTCGCACCTGTGTCAATCAAAATATTGCTCAACATCCAACCATCCACAACAACATTCAAAGTGATCTCCTTGTCATAATCAATACTATCGAGGGGAATATTTGCATGAAGTATTTGTCTTTTAGTCTTAGTTCATGTGTGCAGATTATTCCCTTTCAACCAATTTCCTATTAAAGGATTAATATTCTCCTGGTGCAACATTATACATACCTCTCTAATGTCAAATCATCAATATCCGACGGGGCTCATTACGTATCCTTGTGCTCCAATTTTTGAGACTTCTCTTTCAAACCTTGTATCTTACCTTGAAGGATTCTAAGGACCTCCATCGTTTCTGATAGACTTCTTTCTGATGAGCTAGATCTGGATACCTAGCATGCAAAACCTCCTCTCTAGTGATTGTCGGTTTCTATTGCAACACCTCTCTTACACGTGCCGCCTCAGCTCATGTGGTTATCTTGACTTGTTATGCCTCAAGTTTTGGTGTTAACTTGGGCATCCAATGATTCTCTATCGCGTGCTAGATTCTAACCATCCCCACACCCTTGTTTTCTTGCTTGTGCTGCTTACTGAGATGCTCATACAAGTCCGAACACTCTTCATAACTATGCCCCTTTCCACAAAATGAACAGGAAATATTCTGCGGGCATTCGCACCTATAATGGTCAGGTGAACCACATGTATAGCAAGTTCCTCGAGGAATTCACTCCTTCCTCCACCTCGGCCTTGTCCTCCATATTTGCCTCGGTATCCTCGTCCCTTTCACAAACCCCTTCAAATATTTCGTCATTCTGTCATAGCACATTTTATTATAATCCATATCCCGATGCTCATTATTCCCTTTAGAATTATCACCACACTTGTCTATCTTACCCCAATATCAACGGCATCATAGATCCGGCCAATCAATCTATAGTCCTCAATATCATGGGTCGTGGACCTCAAATTTTACAAAAGGAGGATACATTCTTTCGATCACACATTGTAGTAGGGGCGAGACTAACATCATGATTTAAATGGAAAATATCACGACCAATAGTAAAAAATGTACAGCTCTGTGGGGGAAACTATCCTTGGTGTGGCCTTCCACTTCACAATCTATACACCAAATTCCTAAGCGTGTATCATGAGCTGAGTTTGCCAATAATTTCTCTAACTGTTTTTCCATAGCTGCTATTTGAGCTTCCAAAAATGGACTAATTCCAGTGTTAATACTCCCAACTTCTTCAGCACATAAAGCAACCTCCAATGCTTCACGCGGGGCATATAAGTTTAATGTGATAGTGCTCTTGAAACGGGTAATCAATCCCCGACAAACCATTGTGCATCTTTGACTCACATGAATGTCATAAGAGAGTTTGGATAGAAGCATTTTAAAATGGGCATCATACTCATGTACACTCTGAACAGGTAGTGCCTTAATTTATATCCTTGAGTGCGCTTATACTCTTCTTCTCAAACTCTGGGATATGAAACTCTTTCAAGGAAGCATCTTTCAATGCTGCATAGTCAATACAAGTTTGATTGGGATCAAACTTCCTATACCATCTATGCACACGCACCTGTAATGTAGTAGAAAATTGACTTGCCTTGCGCTCAGAGGTCGTAATACCTTTTCATGCCACAATATTTCACACATATGAACATGTTCAGCAACATCCTCGATACCTCTATACTCTGGGAGATGAAGGGACATCTCCATATAAATGTTCTGGGGTTGCTGCGGGCCTTGACCACCCGACCCAGAACCTCCTTGGTTTCCTCTTCCTCCTAAAACCACCCGAACCATCGAACTAGAACTTCCCAAACTGCTCAATCCTCCTCCAAGATTTGGAATAGGGCTGTGGATGCACTCCCCTATGTCCCAACAGTGGTACTATACTGGACCCCTACAGTCTGTGAAGTAGTCCCAGTTCCAGAGGTGAATCCCACACTCGGCGTGCTCATATTCTGTGTAGATGATGAGCCTGAAAATATACCCCCAAAGAATAATGAAGCTATCTATGCTGCCATTGATGTACTATTTTCTCCATAGACCTATTTCTACGCTTTCACTTCCTAAATTGAAACTATTTTTACCTACTGTACTAGATACTGGAAAACCAAGCATAAGGGCTAGGTCAACAGGTTGGCTTAGATGCATGCCTATGGCCCAGGTCATATCTGCTGGCGTGCTTCCATGTGAGGTCAGAGAGGGTTCTTTGTCATGCTTTCCTAGATGGGGGAGTTCCTAATGATATTGTTCTTCTTCCTCCCCATGAGCCTCAAATCCTTCATGAGCCATCTCTCTCCACAACACCATCCATTTTGTAATTTCTTGTTTCTTGCATAATTCCCTCTCGTGCACCTCATCATACTTCAGCCACCTCTCTTCCCTTTACCGTGTTCGCTTAGGTCTACCATCTTTCACCAATCCATTTCCGCCCCGCACGTGGAGATTCTTTTATCTTTCCATGTAATTAAAAACTCAACGTGCGTAACGCATATTCTTTAGTAGATCTTTTCGAGGCGGATTTAAAGGATGACGGCACAAGTCAACTACGGGGTTGTACCTCCGAGAAGATTAGGATCTTCTCAAAGTTGCAACAATGCAGGTGACTTATGACGACACCCTTTGCATTGATCGCTAAGATTTACACTTTGATCTCGGACGAGTTACTCTGGGACCAATTAGGAATGTGGCCATGTTATAAGGCTGCCTAGGAGATTCGGGGTATCATGACACACTGGTTTAACTGCAGGGTTGAACCAGTATGTCACCGTATCCCTAATCCTCGTGGGCATCCATATAACATTATCACCTTGTTAATCTGTCTCCGAGTGATTAAGTTGTGAGAGGAAGGACTGACAGGAGTCGGTATAAGACATTCTATATAACATAAGAATGGGGTGAAGGGCGTATTCCAGATTGACGAGTATGCCGTTAAGGAATACGAGACATAAACAATATGTTTCAAATCTTTGGCCAAAGTATCACAAGCCGCTTACTCGCGTTGTCCTAATTCACCTAGTCTAAGGGATGAGATGTCCGATGAATGATGGTAACAATTATTCAGTTAGGTTCCTTGGATGAGCCAGCATTGAATTCCCGAAATAGGGAAGAGAACCGTAAGAGTGATGCGTTAAATAAAACACCAACTCTTATTACTCATGAATAGATCGGTAGGTTACCAAGTCATGGAATGAATAGATCGGAGGTACTCCGAGTCATTATGCTCTGCTGCATATGGTTGTCCTCCCATATAAGAATGGTTAGTTGATTTGTGAGTTCTAAATTATGTATTTAGAACTTTCTTGTAATTATAAAAATAAAAAATAAAAAATTTCACTTGTTCTAAGTTATAAAATGAGGATGTTACACTAGGTCTACCATCTTTCACCAATCCTGTTCCTACCCCCGCACGTGGAGATTCTTTTATCTTTCCATGGGTTTAGCTTCCAAGTTCAACATTACCATTAGTATTTTGATAGCTATCGAAATACCTTTAAAATATGTCCCTCTAGGATACCGTAGGAATTGGAACTCCGCTACCTCCAGAAATGAATAAGTCAAAATTGAATACTCCAAAATATAGCTATTTAGGACACCGTGAAACTAGGTATCTACCACGCGAGTCTATCTCAGGTCAGCATCATATAGTGTTTGAAATTCCTCCTATGTCTAAACAAGTGTGTGATACCTCCAATTCTACTTAGATGCATATGCAGTTAACCATTCATACAATTCTACTGGAAAGATAGCAAAGAAGCTTTTGTATAAACTATCATACAGATTCTGCTCTACCCAAGTACATGCACTAAATCTGGATCCAGTGTCAAACCTCCATGTGTATTCTTCCTCCAGATCGTGAATCCATTCTTCAACACTCACCAAAGTTAGCCGGTATGTCTTCATCATGAACCATTAAAAACAACTGAAAAAGAGGTCCCGACAACGGAACCAATGATGCAGCCTGGAATTCTTAGTTAACACCTAGTCACGCTGCACACATCACTCAACCTAGGCTAGAGTACTCACCAAGTGTGCAAAGGTCTTGGGTTCCTCTTAAGAGTTGATGTAGCAGAGAATGGTAGCATGATAAAGCAAGTAAACATATATTTTTAGTAACTAATCCATCTATTCATCATTATACTTGAACTAGATCTATAAGCGCTTAAATGTAAATCATCATGATAACAACAATATACATTGAAAAAACACATCAGACACTATTGTTCGGCCAATATTCTTTATATATTCATCGCACCAACAGTACAAAAGCTTCATACAATACCAGACATGTGTGCATGGATCTGTTACAATTATCTAGTCTCATATACTCATGTATCTCTCTTTCTTCAAAGCATGTGTCTCTGTATATCTCTCTATTTACTAAGTAATTCATTACATATATATAGGGTGGGGGAACTAGCCCTTCACCACTTAACTCTACCAGAAATAGGTCGCATGCTAATAACAACCACGTGCCTTTTACAACTATAGCCATACATGTAAGTATGCTATCTATAGATCATTGATAGTTAACTAAAGTGGTGGATCTATTCTTAGCTTATGCCCATGCAAGAGTGAGTTGACATGTTCTTCAAAAATCTCCATGAAGAGTGGTGCACAAGTCTCGACATCACTTTGTGTGCTCCACACGCCAATCTCTAAGAATAGACATGATCTCCAAAATTGGCTAAGTTCTGAAAGTTTGACTCTACACCTCCACGTGTGACGCCTTCCTATACCTTCACACCTTTGCTCTGTTCTACTCTTAGTGTGTACTTTGTGTTCAAGTTCAATAAGTGTTTTCTCACGATCAATAATCTAAACCATCCACACATGCACATGCACATTCACATATTTTTCTATTTGTGATCAAAGATACATGCCTCTTACATATAACATAGATTCTCACCTTATACCCTTCGTAAACTAGTCACCTTTGGGGCATCGACATTCATCTTTTTTAGGTGCTATTGTTTCATTTCGTACTTAGCACTTTACATCACTTGGTTATACATGATTTTGATAGACTATTTATTTTTATAACATAATAAAATGTGCTTTATGTGCAACATTTGTTATGTAGGGATATTTTCTTCCATAATTTTTTGCAAGCCTTGCCCTATGTTTGGTGTGCAAACTTGTTTGTTGTATGTGGCCATGATGGAATTGCGTGTTTTGTGACATTGTGAGTGATATCCTATGGTTGTAGCCCAAATTTTGTGGCTTATCTTATATTATTACCTATTAACATCACTTCGCTTAGTATCTTAAACACTTGTTTGCAAAGATTACACACTGCTTTTATATATTCATGCTTGTTCGTACTAATAACTTTCTTTCGCTAGCCTTTTATTTGTGTGTGCCTTAGTTTCTACCAAGCATTTTCCCTTCCCCTTGCAGGGAAGAGTTTTAGAGTTCATGCACTTAGTATTCTTTTGGGTCTGTATTCTCCTATCAATGACATCACATGCACCCCCAAATAGGGGGCATCATTTAGGGTTTTATATACTACACATCGTGTTTACACCGGTTCGATTCGGCCAAAAATTTTCACCCTTTGTATTGTGGGTTACATACAACGAGTGGGTTTAGACCAGTCTACAAACCCCATACATATCCAATTTTATAAAACATGGTAGTCCTTAACATTCTAAGAGGAAATTAAAGGTTGGAGGATACAACGGAATTCCTCCCTACACTTCTTTGGTGAGCGGTGATGTAGAGGATCATGTAAAACACATCTAATCATTGAGACAAGATAAACAACTAAGAATTACATTCATTATAAAATCTTGGCTAGTTTGTAAATTTGACTCTATTAGGTAATTTATCTCCTTCTTTCATTATCTATCCTTCAACCCATGTACATTTATTGTTCTCTCTCATTCCATTCTAAGCCTTCAACATCATCATTATACTTGAAATCAAGAAACTTGTTTTAAACTTCTTGCTTTGCCTTGTATTCACTTCTTATCCACAAGGTTCTTAGTCAAATATAGCTAAATTGAGTTTAACCATACCTAGATCATAATTGGTATCTATATTTCATGCTCTGATGATGCTATGAAATTCATCCAAATGCATTTCTAGGGTTCAAAACTTACCCTTCCATATTTACCTTTCAACCGCCCTTATAAGCTTCTCAAGACCACCGCACTCTACTCTAACCTTACATTCACACTTCTAAATGTACCCAAAAGTTTATTAAAGTTTCATTAGTACACATTCACCTATTCCAATATGTACCTAAAATTTCATGCCTCAATTCCACATCAACTCTCAATACATCAATTTTTGTGTTCTTGCTTACATACCCTCACTAGGTCGTCAGTCTTGGTATACTTATTTTGGATATATTCATTATTAGGAAGTTTCAAGATATAGAATTCACATATCTAGGAACCAATTAATGATATAAAGTTGTGTATAAATTTTCAAAGACAAATTCTAAGTGTAAATAGTACTTTCTTTGTAGAACTCCACTCACATGATTAGGTCTTGAATATGTTTCTTCTCCTCTGTCCTGGATCATTAGGAAAATAAAAAATTTTAACTATTAGTTTCAAAAATTATTTCATAATTAATTGTTAGGGATCCTTAACAAGATATATAGAAATTTTCAAGTTAAAATAAATTGATTAGATGCCCCAAAAGGCCAACCCTAGCTCGACACTGTAGAAACCCTCTCTGGCACCCGAGAGAGGTATTTTTGCCATATAAATTTTTGAATCCTTCAATTCAAGACCTAGATTTTGGAATAAATGTTTATTTACACATTATCTATGATTTTTCCTCACTAGTGGCTCATGATATCATGTGTAAAACCTCCTATATTTAGTCTTTCTACGATTGTGACTATAGAAACACACAATACACAAAACATACAAAAATGCTTTCTTCATAGGCCTAAACAAGTTCTTATTCAGAAATTATATATTCTACTCTCCCTATTCTCATACATCAACCATAAATTCTCTTACTCCTAACACCTTTACAAAATTTATGCAGTCTCATGCAATATAACCATAGTCACGGTCTTGTGAAAGATCGGGGTTTTCTTCTTCCTATCTTCTATCTCCTCAAGCACAAATAACTAAACAAGAAGCACTATTTATTATAGTTACTAGTGTAAATCTCATGAAGAATTTCCAAGTCACTAATGACAAAGTCTTAGACCTTATTTTGCAAGAAATAATTCAACTTTTCCTAGTCACTTTGTTCATAGTTTTCTATACCTAGTGTTTAATGAACACACAAAGATAGAAGACCCTACTCAAGCAACTACAAAACCTTACTAAGAACTTGTTATATCACACAAGTGATGCTTAACAACCACACCAAAAGATATATTCACTTTAAAACTTTCTAATAAAATCAGAAATCAAAGAACTCTTTCACATATTCCACCATATCATGTTACTACCTAGTTTTGAGATTACCTCAACAATATTTTACTTCCATACACATATTTGACCACGGAATCATGAAAGGACCTCTGTATTGAATGGGAAGATATTTTATTAAGACTTTTTATACTTACATGTGATGTACTGTCAAGATAATGTCTTCTTGAATTTCTCTTACTCCACTTCCTTGAGGGAATGCCAAATAATTGGATTCTATTTGAATTTATCTCATTTAATGCTCCATACTTAACCTAAACTTTTTTCATTTTCATGTCATGAATCAAGTCATATTTTGACCTATAATTACATTATTTGATCCTTTTACATACTAGGAGTTTTTATTTAACATGATTAAACTCTTTTCACTCACTCTCAACATCTATGACCACAAAACACATCATAAACAAGTCCATAATGGCTTAAAGTATCTCACAATTTCAAAATACTACTTTTGGAGGGAAAGTTCAACATTTGAATTTTTGAAATTTAGACCTCACTTAGGAACATGAAATGGAATTCTAACAACTCAAACCCATTACATTTTACCCCTTAGACCTTCCTAACCATGATCAAGATGTCATTTTCTCAAAATTTGACTCTCCTTCATGATGCTCTGCATCATACTCTTGGGATAGAGAAAAAAATTCTTTGTATTTCAAACTCTATGACTATATACCTACAATTCCCAGAGAATATCTAACTTATTTTCTTACTCCTGATATATCTTCTACTCCCCTACTATCCTTGATCATTCTTGGACCACCTGGATCCCATACTTGTGTTTTAGAACTTGCATTTGCTTTGAAATTACATCCTTTTTCTTTGAATTCCTTCTTCATTTTCTCCATCTTCTTTTCTCCATCAACTGTACCTACACACAAAGACATAAAAACAACAAATATAGATTCTTTATCATGTTTTTCATATTCTCCATCCTTGTATGGCTCTCTTCCAACTAGTTTTCATCATTTGTTTTGCTTAGAAAGGACTGAAATTTGTTCATTTGCTTCAACTTCTTTCTTGTTTTTTTGCTCTATAACTTCTTCACTATACCAACTTTCTCTATACCTGTACTTGTACCTGTTTTCCCTTATTTACATCATTATTTTCACAAGAAATCATCATCTTGTCAGTTGTACCTTCACTCACTCTATCTTCATCCACTATGCACACTAAATCTTGCAAAATATCTCCTAGTTATTCATCTTGTCTTCCATCACAATCACCCAATGAAATGAATTCATTCACATCAAAGTCATCTACTTCATGTTTCACACATTCACTATGACATTCATCATCCACCATTTCAAGAAATTCATCTAAAGAAGATTCAATTTTAGTTAGCAAATGAGTAGATTTTGATCTTGAACCACTTACCTTGGTTTCATCCTTTGCATACCTTGACTCTTCATCTCTAGGCAAGCCAAGAAACTAGTAATGATTTCTTCTTCTTCATTCAATCCCTGAGTTTCATTGCATACAATACCTTTAATGTCTTCTTTCTTTGATTTTTGACTTCTTTCTTCATTTGCTTGAGTCTTCTTTCTTCTTGTTTGATCATCTCCTTCAACTTTTCCTTTTGTCTTCTTCTCACAATTGACTCTATAGGCCATTTGATCTTCTTTTTGATTATTATTCCAAACTAATCTTCATCCCTCTACATGCTCTCTGCTATCTCTATCAATTGTTTCACATCTTCCTTCAATTTTGTAATTCCTCTTGCATCCATTGTTCTCTCTTCTCTTTCTCTAATATTGCTTCTTCTTCTTCTTCATGGATTAGCATTCTTCCCAACTCTAACACTAAATCTTCCTTTTCCATCTCTCTCTTTATTTTCTATAACAAGTATTTTTCACCTTGCTCAACTCCACACCTCACTTAGGATTCAAACTTGACCTTTTGGTGTTTTCTTTCCTTCTTCTCTCTTATTATTACTCTTTCCTTTGGACCTAAAATCCAACATTCACACTTAAAATTCCATTTTTAACCAAAAAAATGTATTCACTCTCCCTATCTCTGATACCACTTGATGCAGAGGATCATGTAAAACTCATCTAATCATCAAAACAAGATAAAAAACTAAGCATTTCATTCATTATAAAATCTTGGCTAGTTTGTAAATTTGACTCTATTAGGAAATTTAGCTCCTTATTGCATTATATAGAATTCAACCCATGCACATTCCTTGTTTCTCTCATTCCATTCTAAGACTTCAACATCTTCATTATAATTGAAATCAAGAAACTTGTTCTAACATTCTTGATTTTCCCTATTCACTTCTTATCCACAAGGTTCTTAGTCAAATATAGCTAAATTGAGCTTAACCATAATTGGGTCATAACTTATACCTATCTTTCATGCTCCTCTGATGCTATAACAATCATCCAAATGCATTTATAGGGTTTAAAACTTACCCTTCCTTCTTTACCTTTCAATTGCCCTTATAAGCTTCTCAAGACCACACACTTTGCTCTAACCTTGAATTAAAACTTTTACAAGTACATAGAAGATTATTAAAGTTTAATTAATACAAATTTACCTATTCTAAGATGTCCAGAAAATTTCATGGCTCAATTCCACATACAACTCTCAATACATCAATTTTTAGATTCTTACTTACATACCCTCACTAGGCCAGTCTTGGTATATTGTTTTGGATATATTCATTCTTAGGAAGTTTAAAGATATAAAACTAACATATCTAAGAGTCCATTAATGATATCAAGTTGTGTAGAAAGTTTCAAAGACAAATTCCAAGTGGAAATAACACTTTCTTTGTAAAACTCCACTCACAATTAGGTCTTGACTACATTTCTTCTCCTCTATCCTAGACTATTAGGAAAATAAAGAATTTTGACTTTTAGTTTCAACAAATTATTTCATAATCCTTGTTATGGATCCTTAGCAAGATATATAGAAATTTTCAAGTTAAAATAAATTGATTAGATGCCCCAAAAGGCCAACCCTAGCTCTAAACTCAAGTAAAAACCCTCTCTGGCACTTCGGGAAACCGAGAGAGGTATTTTTCCATAAATTTTCAAATCCTTCAATTAAAGAATTTGATTTTAGAATACATGTTTATTTCCACATTAGATATGATATTTCTTGACTAGTGGTTCATGATAGCATATGTAAAGCCTCCTATAATCATTCTTTCTACAATTGTGATTATAAAACACACACAGTCCACAATCATACAAAAATTCTTTCTTCAATGATCCTAAACAAGTTATTATTCATATATTATATATTATCCTCGCCGTATTCTCATACATCAACCATAAATTATCTCACTTCTAACACCTTTAAAAAATTTACCTAGTATCATGCACTATAACCATAGTCACAAATCTTGTGAGAAATTAGGGTTTTCTTCTTCTTATATTTTATCTCCTCAAGCACAAAGAACTAAAAAGAATAACTATTTCTTATAGTTATTAGTATAAATCCCATGAATAATTTCCAAGTCACTAATTACCAAGTCTCAGACCTTATTTTACAAGAAATACGTCAACTTTTCCTAGTCACTATTCACAGTTTTGTGTACCTAGGGTTTAATGAACACACACTAAAGACCCTACTCAATAAAAACTTATAAAACCTTAAAACCACACCCAAAGATATATTCAGTTCAAAAATTTCTAATACAATCAGAAATCAAAGCACTCCTTCACATATTCTATCGTATCAGGTTACTAGTTATTTTTAGAGATTACCTCAACAATATTTTACTTCTATACACATATTTGACCACAAGGAATCATGAAAGACATCTGTAGTGAATGGTAAGATATTTTATTAATAATTTTCCACACTTACATGTTGTACTATCAAGATACTAGGCATTTATCCATGCCAAAAAAGTATCACATAGAAAAACCATACTTTTTCATTACAAAATTCTAGTCTTTTTGAATTTCTATTACTCCCTCCCTTGAGGGAATGCCAAATAACTATATTCTATTCGAATTTATCTCATTTCATGCTCCATACTCAACCCTAACTGATTTTTATGTCATGACTCAAGTCATATTTTGACCTCTAATTACATTATTTACTTCTTTTACATACTAGAAGTCTTAATTTAACATGATTAAACTATTTTCACTCACTCTCAACATCTATGACCACAAAAACATCATAAAAATTCCATAATGACTTAAAGCATCTCACAATTTCAAAATACTACTTTTGGAGGAAAGTTCAACATTTGAATTTTTGAAATTTAGACCTCACTTAACAACTTGACATGGAATTATAATGACTCAAATTGTTTACAATTGACCCCTTATACATTCCTAACCATGATCAAGATGTCATTTTCTCAAAATTTGACTCTCCTTCATAATGCTCCCGCATCAAGTGGCATCGGCTCACCCAAAAAACTAGGACGTACAGAGATCTATTCAAATACATTCAGGGAAGTAGTTACAAGTTGGAGGATACATCCGAATTTCCCCTTACACTTCTTTGGCCTATGGCATCGGATCACCCAAAAAACCCCTAAAGTACAAGATATCCTTCTACACTCTCTTTCTTGACATGGATCAGGTGCACATGTTCCATTTACATTTTTCATTTGAGTATTTTACATTTACACACTTTTATATGTGTCTTTTACATTGAGTTTTTACACATACATACATACATACATATTTGACTACTTGATCATTTTTATCCTTACAGTCCGAACGTATGATAAATAGGTAGTCAAATGGGGGCAAAAACAAAAAAAAATGACGTCAAAAACAAAATTTTGTGGCAGCACACACCATACTAACCATGCAAGTACATCACACACATCGGAAATTACGCACGCATTTCGCCCTAGGTTCACTCTCATCACTTCTTTCTCTTTTTCATCTTTAGTTTCCATGCTCCATCATATTTTTGTCATTCCATGCTTTGTCTAGTCCTTCAATGGGTTTTCTACTACAAGATTCATGGACATCATGTACTCATCTCTATCTCTACTTTATGTTATCGAGCTTTACGCTCACGAACATAAAGTAAGGGAAAATGTAGACAAAAATTATGCACTTTAGGTACTATTTAAACCCGGTCTCATACTACTTATTTAGAAGGTTTTTGATCAAGAAAGTACTAATTAACCCCGTATTTTTTAGCCATCTTACTTTATTTTCTCATGTCTTCCCCAACCTCTTGTACCCGCATGCCCAGTCAAATTTCGTCATTTCACGTTATTTTATTCTTGAATGAGGTGCCCTGGTCTCACTAGGAGCACCCCGATCCTTTTGAACTTTCCTCCTACTTTATGGGCACTTTCTAGTCATTTCACTTCTTATATTTTTAGTGGTTAGCCATTTTGGGGTTAATTATGAAATTAGATCAAGAGAACCCTATAAATATAAAGTTATGAGACCATAATGAGGGAAAAAACACTAGTCACTACTATCATCCACTTAGGGTTGCATCTATCAAAGGCATTTGGAGATCATTTGCATTCACTTAGCTCCATCACAAGGACAAGGTTGGTTAATCTAGCATCATAGAAACATAGGGGAGGGATTCTATTCTATTCCATCCACCATTTTACTACATTTTTACATCTAGTTATTGCTCGCTACTTCACAAAGTACGACTGACACAAGAGCACTTAGGGAACATGATGCACACACACACACACCATAACTACATTTAGGTCCGAAATGTAGTGCAACACTCAGTTAGTAAGCCCATTGTTGTGGAAGCTGAGGTCAGTTTGACCCATTCATTTGTATTCTTATTTTTAGGGTTTTGATACTTCTTGTGGTCTCTTGCAAGTATTTCTTTCATCTTGGATTATTAGTGACACTTGGTGTAGTGCAGTGAATTTGATGCAACACATAGCGAGCATTTTAGACCACATGCCAAACCTATGAAACTCAGTTCTGAACCTTTTACACAGACCAGGGCACCTATTTTATAGACCAAAGTGCCCACAGGTGTCCTACTCCCTCTCCAGTGCTCTAGTCTAACTAGATATCTCAGATCCATCCTTTTGGGGCCTCTACATAGTCATTCATGCTTCCTATTTCTCCATCCACTTTTACAACATAGTCCAATGAGCTCCTCTAATAAGATGAGTCACTTCCTCACTCTTCTTGCACATTAGGTTTTATACTTTTATTAGATTAGTTGCTTGGGTCATTTCTATATTTATTTACTATATTTTCATGCCGTTCTAGATTAGATTGACTATCATATATCCCACATATTAGTTAATTTTAGTTAATCACCCCGAAACTAGGGTTTTGAGGAAAAAATCAAGCTATCTCAAGATTTAACCAATGAAAAATTCTTATAGTTTGAAGTAATCATCATTGGGCCTTCACAAAGCTATTGTAAAAATAATCAAGTTGATTAATTTTCTTTTGAGAGAGATATTTATGACAGTAGTGTGTCATAATTGTGCCGGAAGAAATAAGTATTTTTCTTGAAAATTAAGTCCATTTCTCGAAATTGGGGGAGCACTTCAACCATTAGTATAGCTTAAGGAAGATAAGGAGAGAGTTATGAGAATCTTATTTACTCATGAAATTATTTCAAGATAAATAGAACCTTGACAAAGGCATTTTTCAAGCCTAAATGAGTCATATTCATACACATACTGACTCAAATTCATACACATACTTATACACATACCGAGTGATAAATGGAACTATCTTCACCAAAATTCCCATCTCATATTTTTGTAACCCCCAAGATATTAAATAAACATTTAGGTGAATGAAACTGCTCAGGCTATGTGATTTTGGATATTAAATTTGTTCACAGATACACATTTTTATGAAACCCCTACATGAAACCATGCCCTATATTTTACTATTCCATTTACAAAAAAAAGAGATCACAGATAGACATTTTTATGAAACCCCAAAACAAAATATAGCAATAAAACTGAATGAAATTCCATAAAATTGAAAAAAACTCAAATTTTGTATGAACTTAACTTACAACTAACTAGGAAGTTGGATCTAATTGCGAACGTGATACCCAAAGCTTCGTAAGATATCCCAAGTTTGAGACAAAGGAGTTTCTGCGAGAGAGGAGTGGAGATGAAGATGATTGAGAAAATGTGGGAGGCACGATGGATGGAGGGAGGGAAAATGAATTGAATACTGAAAGGACGTGAGAAGGTGATGACATCCTCTCCTCTTAGGTTGGTTGTGAAATGTTCCATCTCATCCCTAATCGGTCGCTTTCCTATTTAAAAATTATGATGGTGAGATTTTTCTTTGGGCGGTATAGTGCCATGCTTTAGTAGGTGATTATTTGGAAAAGGGTGATGTATATACATGGTGTGATCATGAGATATGCATGTAGGTCATGTGATCCTATCACTAAGATAGCCTCGGTATTATTTTCTTTTTCTCGCTTATCTTCTCTTGAGCATATAATTTTTTGATGAAAATGATAGTCTATTATAATAAAAGGTATTATGATATAAGATTATTCACAAAAATAAGGTGGGATGGATGAATTCCTCAAAGCTACGAGCTAAATCAAGGCAAAAAGTTTCTAGGAACACAAAAGTCCAAACTAAGACAAGATTAGACAATTTTTTTATTACATTAAAAGAAAAGATAATAGAAAACTTAGTCATCATCATGAATTATTTCCTATCCAATGACAAGTCATTGGTTATGCCAACCAAAACCAAGAAAGTAATTTTTAGTATTATGTGGGTTCCAACTAGAGACCGAGATAACATGTTCTCTTTCTTCAGCAGTGTCCTCTTCCTGTGCACATGTCGGAGAAATGATTAAGGAAAGCCACGCGAACTTGTCATGAGGTGACAACAAGGTCCACCAATTGTGAGAAAATGTATTTCTAGGTGGTGGTGGGGAGCCCCATCCCTTAGCTTATGGAAAGGGAGGTGGCATGGCCCCCACACCTAATGGGTGGCCATCACGGGATTGAAAAACACAGGTTGTGAGACCATCGTTAAGAGTATATTTTGTAGAAACCACTCGGTTGCTAATCACCACTAATACCACGAGGTGTAAAATGACATATTATGGACCATAAGACTCGAGCCACATTGCATGGGGCATCCCCCAATGGCCCAAATTTTTTTGGAGGTGTTGAACCTCGATAACAACCTTGTTAGATTGAATTTAAATTTTCAATAACACATTTGATATAATCGTGGAGGTTTTATATAAGGAAAAGTGTCCATCCACAACGGAGTTAACAAAAAGAGAAGCATTTATTTCTTTTTAAATCCAAAAAATAATTGCCCTCTTTAAAATATGCTAGATTTGGGTGAATTTCTATGGTATCCTGAGGTTATCTCCCAAAGAAATGTGTTGCCAAAATAAATTCTCTAGTTGGAAAGGTTAGAAAAAATTATGGATTCAATTCCAAGTGTTTTGAGCCTTGGGAAAAAATTAGAAGAGGGAAAATATAGTTTCTAAATACCTACAAAATGTGCAAGTCATATTGACAACACCAATTTGGACTAACCATTTCCTAATTGGCAGGCCTTGGTGCAAGATGCTCCAAGCACAATGAGCAATTTTGGGCTCTAAACAAGTCACCCACACAGTGTGGAATCTTCAACTCCACGTTAAAGTGGTGGAATGAACCCCATCGAGAATTAATATTAGCCACCATGGGGAGGTGGGGTGAGAGCCACTCATAACCTTTGTTGGCTGTGTAATTTTTGAATGGAGTATCAAAATACCATTTCTAGTCTTTCCCCTAGGGCCAGAGAGAGATGACATAAACTTTATGGATCATGTGCATGGGCACCACAAAAATGATCTCTTCAATGGATTCTTTATCCCGATGTGCCATTCTAAATTTGGATTTGATGACATTCCATGACAACCAAGCTTATATATTTTAAGATTTTTAAGTAACGCTTATGATCTTGTGTGTTTTTTGAACATATGAAATAAATATATATTACTTTATTAAAAAAATTATAGACTATTCAAAAATAAAAAAATGGGGCAAAGGAATCAACGTTTCATAGTGTCTTTGCTCACATGATCAAGGAGATCAACCCCCTCGCCCCCAAACAAAAAAATTGATGGAAAAATAAGGATTTTAGATTGATATCAGTATCTCTTCTTAATAAATTTATATAATAGTAGATGATCTAACAAGCCAAACATTCTTACCACTATGCTACAACCTTTTTAATGAATCAATAAAAGTATAAAAACATATAATTGGAGAAACAAGGAATCATTATATCAATAAATTATTATTTTATATAGTATAAAAATAATTAAATATTGGTATCTCTTAGGAGTTACCAATAAATAAGGGATGGGTGAATTTGGTGAAATAGAAACCCCTCAGTCCTTTGCAGCTAAGCCTAAGAATTTTGTGCAATGAATTGACCCTCCATATTTGGATTCAATAAAAATTAATTAATTAAATATTATAAAAGTATTTTTTTGAAACTAAGTTGCAATTATAAATAGTCCACTAACAAGTAAAATTTAAGTCATTCATTTTGGAGTCCATGGAAGGTCACTATCTTCATGTAACGGATTTTAGTGAATGTTTGTATTGTTTTATTCATTAACAATATTTATCCTTAGGAGTATTAGTGTGTTGACCATATGGAAGATTTATAGGAGAGGAAATGTTATGAACCTCATAAATAATAGAATGAGTCAAATGCTCTAATATGAATTATATTAAAAAATACTTTTAGGAAATAATATATAATATTCCTTGTGGGGAAGGAATCACTCTACTATCGCAAGCCTCTTTAAGAGTACAACCTCCTTATTAGAGCATACACTATAATTATAATATTTATCATTTATTATATCTTATAAAATAATATTCCTCCCTTTATATAAATATATTTCAATAATATATGGGAATATTACTAATCCCAATGTAGGCCGACTCATTGTACAATATAATAAATACCACAAATTACTCATATGACTCCAAAATTTCAAACAACTTACTAAGTACAAACCATCAATGAAGGTTATGCCCAAACATTTATAACTTATTGGTATAACCAACAATGAAGGTTGTGCCTGAATGGCTAAGGGTTCATGATTATCTAAACAAAAATTACAAGGATTTATTACAAATACTTAAGCTTTATGATATTCGATCACATGTAGTGTAGGAATAGAACTTACATTCTTTTCAAAACTTTAGCACTTTAGACTCTTGGATGAGGATCCAACTTCCAAAGGTGCCCATAATAAAGACTCCAAACACATACTTATAAGAGAAAAGAGGCCCCATTAGGATTCCTACCTTACAATTTCTTTCTTTTCATCCTTTATAACTGAAAAGTAAATAGGCTTATATGTTGGCCATAATATTTGCTTTATTCTACACTATAGTCATATCAAGATCATATAATTTTCTAAGATGTTAATGATGATGTTCTAATATTTCACTAAATATCACACACACACACACACACACACACACACACACACACACACACACACACACACACACACACACACACACACACACACACACACACACACACACACACACACACACACACACACACACACACACACACACACAACACACACACACACACACACACACACACACACACACACACACACACACACACACACACACACACACACACACACACACACACACACACAAAGTTAAAGTTAAAGTTCCTTGGAATAACTTATCCATATGAGATTGGAAATATGTCACAAAATTCATTGGCCAAAATGGCACTATTTTCCACTAATAATGCCCAAAAGGGTGAACCTAAAAGAAAATTTACATCTATTTTATTCGTTAACCCTAATAAGATAAAAACTTGATTCACAATCAAAGTGGCTAAATTATTTACATTTGGATACCTTTTGAAGATGGTAGGATTTTTGAGGATAATATATGGGTACAACTCCATAATAGCATTGTGAGTTCTATAATTAATAACCATTCTCTTTTTCCTCATCTATTGTTTGTAGTGTTTGTTGAACATGATTGAGTATCAACAATATTAAGAGGCTAATAGTTCAATGAATTCAGCCTCTACTATTTTTCATTATTTTTTCCATATTTTCATAATCATAAGTTGGAATGTAAATCCTTTTACTTGTTTTCATTTATTTCCATTCTTTTATCATGATCTTCATCTTTGGCATAATTTTATGCCATAATATTTGGGGCTATCTTAACAAATATTTTCTCTAATCTTCTACCTGAATGTTTCAATTTCATCTAGGATAGGGTTTTCTAGGTGTTTTATCATAGATTTTGGATATTTCTTGGAAGCATAGACTATTATTGGGGCTCGACTCTTTCTCCTTATAATGAAAACAAAACATGTCTTGGTGTACTAACATATGGGGAGTAAGAGTTAATAAATGCACCTCCTAACAAGACATCTATAAACATATTATTGTGCATGAAAAGTCCTGATGAAATATCTTGTCTTGGATGATCACAAATTCCCGTGCTTATACTTGTTATGGAAAATAACATTCCCTTTAACATCTATAGATTCATATGATTGATTTATATTGAGCTTTTCCTAATTTTTTATAATTGTACCTTTTGCAAAAGAAAGGGATGATCTTGTGCCTACTTAGGTATCTGTCATTTTACTATCTATTTCCACATGGATGAATTGGAAAAATATTCCCTTATTAATTGTCTAAGATAAATTGGTTTTGGTTATTCTAGAATAAGAACTAAAGTACATACCTATTGGTGAGAAATTTTGTTGATATGGAAAATTAGGTGTCTCCACCAATGTTCACGGGGCTATGCCCCTCTGTATTGAATGGTGTAACTACCATTATTGAATGAAAACTAATCTAATCCTACCTAAATGCCATGGGTTAGAAAAATAGGCCAGGGATCACAAGAACACTCCACTTTGGACCTGTGGCAAAGTGCTTTTACAAGGTACAAAGGAGGAAATTACGGTGATGTGGGGTGAATGTGATTAGGCAAATATATAATTTATAGATGCCTAAATCTAATGCAATGTAGCAGTAAATGAATAAGCAATGACACGAATAGACCCAAGTAAATAAAAAATTAAGATAAAAAATCCTAAGTGCAAATGAGGATATAAAATCACTTAGCTGATTCAAAAATAATCTTGGATTGGGCAAGTGATGAAATAATGAATAAATAAGGAAAATTTTCACAATGATCCTTAGAAAATAGAATATGCTAGAATAGGGAATGTATGGAGGTTCAGGGGCACTTGTGGCACTAAATACCTGCTTTCGGGTGCTCATGATTGCAAAAAATCTCTAAAAACTAGTTTTTTTGGGTCACGAGATGTTTGTTGTCTTTCACTTATTATCTCTCATATGTCGCACCAAGCCCGCAGATGTCACCTGTAATCTACAATGAAGAAGTGAAATCCCAAAAATAAAATAATGCAAATGAGGGGTCGGGCTTCCTCAGATGTCAAACAAATGATCTTACGACTGAGTGCTGCACTACATCTCAAATTCAATGTAGTTCTATGTGTGTGTGTGTGTGGAATCGTGCCCTAGGTGGCTCTTGTGTGTTTCATACTTGATAGTGAATAAGTAGCTAGATGTAAAAATGTAAATAGATGTGTGCATGAAAGAATGAAATTCCCCTCCTATGTGTGTATGCAAAAGTATCAGTCCCTTTCCCTTTGTGTGGATGCTAGATGGATGCTTGAATGCTCTTGATAATGGCCTTTGAATGCAACCTTAGGTGGTGATAGCTAATGTTTAGTGTTTGGTCCTTTATTATGATCACATAAATTTATATTTATATGATTCCCTTGCTTGAATTTTGTAATTAACCCAAAAAAAGGTCAAATACCAAAAAGATAAGATGCCCAAATGACTAGAAAGGACCCAAAAGATGTGAACAAAGTACAAAGAGGTCGGGGGTACCCATAAGGGATGGGGGTGCTCAAGCATTGGTATCTTAGGCTGGGCATTGTGTCTAGATTTGAGAAATGCGAAAGTATAAAAAAACAAACTGGGAAATCTATAGTGTAAGATCAAAAGTGGCAATAGAAAGCAAGAAAATGGCCAAAGACATGGGTTAATTAGTACTTTTCTTACTTAGGAATCATATGAATAATAGTATGTGATCAGGACTAGATAGATACCCAAAGTGTGTGATTTAGTGTCTACATTTTCCCCCACTTTATGTTGTTGAGAAAAATATTGATAACATAAAGTAGATAGAATATGCATACCTATAACCATGTAGATCGATGGTGAAAAATGTGTGATAGAGACAAGGAAAAGCATGGAATGATAAAAAAATGTGAAGCATGGAAGCTAAAGAAGAGGAAGTGAAAAGTGATGATGATGATGACCCTAGGGTGAAGCGTATGTGTGTGTAGATGTGTAGATTGATTGTTGTGTATTGTTGATGTGATTGTGATTGATTGTGTTGATGTTGTTGATGTGATGTGACTACCACTTCCCATAAGGATGAACCTGCAAAAGAGAAGAATGATCAAGTAGTCAAATATGCAGTGTATATGATCAAAATGAGTAAAAATATGTAAAAAAATATGTGAAAATGCAAAAAGGAACATGTGCACTTGATCCATGATGAGAAAAAAGTGTAGAAAGGATCTTGTAGATGATGTAGAAGAACAAGTTTTTTGGGTGATCTCACACTAGTTGCACTGTGTGTGTGAGTTTTTTGGGTGATCTCACATGCCAAGAAATGGAAGAAGTGTAGGGAGAAAATTTTGGTGTCATCCTCCAACCTTTAACTTCTTCCCAAAATGTGAACACCACTACAAATGGTGTGTAAAAATCTGATCTGTTTCAAATAGTTTCGATCCAACACAAAAGTAGAAAATGTTGTGTAGTGCATGCATGTCGAGTGCTAAGGATCATGTGTGTCTGTAAAATCTGTGTGTGAAGTGTTGTAGACTATTGAAAATGAAAAATGTTGTGTAACTTCCCCCTAGTCACAGCATCTAGAAGGGTTAGGGGCACCAAGTGCTACTATCTAGTCAGGTGTTGGTGTTTGTGTTGTGGTAAGGACCCAAGTCAAGATTTGGGCCATTTGTTGTGATGATAATGAACTATGTTGTACCTATACTAAACTATGTTGTGTGATGACTATGAACTATTGTGTGGGGTGAATGATTCACCCAAATGATGCCCCCTCATTTGGGGTGCATGCGAATCGTTAGAGGAGTATGCGGCCAAAGGAGGATCGAATCGCTGTGCTGAAATTGATGCCTTGTAGGGGGGGAGGGAGTGTGTTTGGTAGAAACCAAGGCACACACAAAAAAAATGGCTAGGAAAAAGTGTTAGTACAAATAAGATAAACATGCATGTGTAAAATATGACAATGTAAGCTAAGCAAACAAAAAATGTGTAAAAAAAAACATGTAAGAAGAAGACAAGTAGAGACCATGAAAAAAGTGGGTTTCAAACATGGGACATCACTCACGATGTTGCAAGAAAATCAAGGCCATAGTGGCCAAAGCATAAAAAATCAAGAAAAAGAAGACATAGGGAAAAGCCCACAAAAAATGGTATATAATGAAATGCACAAAAAAAACAAATAGTAATAGAAAACCATGGAAGCAAATAGACCTATAAAGTAAATTTTTCACATGAAGCACCCATTAGCATGTTAGAAAGATAAAAAAGTATGTCAAAGTGTGTATAATCCGATATAATAATGTGCTATGAAAAAATGAAACAATAACACATGTGATAGTGTATGAAAAGTGGATGCCCCTAGGAGCCATTGTGGGATTAAAGAGGTATTGCATCAAACATCCATGTTGTGTATCGATCTATAGAATCTTATGATCACAACTAGAAATCAAGTGAACATGCATGTGTATATGAAAAGATAATGACATATAAAATATTTGTCTAGCATGTGTAAAAAAGTGTACATGTAAGCATAAGTAAGAAAGAGTAAATGCAACCAAGATATGCAATATGTTGTGGATGAGATGGAATGGAATGTAATGTGAGTGTGATAGGATCTGAATGTGCCCCCAAGTGGATGTGTATGAGTATGCATGAGATGAGGTTCATTTATACATGCCCCCTCAGCAGTCAAGAATGAACCATAAACAAGAGTGTGTCATCGGAAATGGTTTGAATGTGTGCTAGAAAGATGTGATTGATAAAGTGTAGAGCATAAGAGCATGAGTGAGAGTGAGTGAGTGAATGTGTGAGTGTGGTGAGGTCCATTTGAGATGTAGACCCTCAACAGTTGAGTATGGACCATGGAACTAGAGTGCATCATAGGGTAATGACCACAACATGTAGAAGTAGATGTAAAAAAGATATGTTGTGAATGCGTAGAGTAGATGTGTATATAGATGAATGATATGATGAATGATGAATGTGTAATGTGTAATGTGTGTGTATGTGTATGTGTGTAGTGTAGTGTATGTGTGTGTGTGTGTGTGTGTGAGGTTCATGTGTATAGGATTCCCTCAACATTCAAGTGTGAACCATAAACACGAGAGTGTCATCGGGTAATGAAGATACAAGAGTGTATCAGAATGTGCATGATGTGTATGTGAAAGATGTAGATGATGTGTAGTATGTGTGAAAATTAATATGAGTGTAGTGTTAGAGGGGGGGAGAGAATAAGTATGATGCCCCCAGTGTGAATGTTATGAATGTGTTATTTCCGATGATAGTGAAAGATGAGGGTCCTCCATCCGATGCTTGTGGAGATAAAGGCATGTGACCATGCTCTAAGATCGGTGGTGTATGAGATAGATGTCCGTAGATAAATGAAGCCTATGTGCATGTGACCGATGAGGATGATGACCTAGGTGAAGAACACAAAGGTGATGTGAACCTATGTGAAGAAGAATGTAGAGGTGATGGAGACCTATGTGAAGTAGAACATGGAGGTGATAGACACCTATGTGAAGAAGAATGTGATGGAGATGGACACCTATGTGAAGTAAAAAAAGGTGGTGATGTATACTATGTGAAGGAGTTATCCGAGTGGTGGACCTAGATGATGTGATGGATGATGGAGAATAGATGAAACCATGAGACCATGTAGGTCATGTGTGTGAATATGAGCTAGGAGAGATTTTGCTTTAGTTTCGAGAGGTCATGAGGACCTAGATGCTCTAGCAAGTGTAATGGAAACCTCAAGGGAGGTTGCGGCCATGGAGTGGATGGTGAAACACCATTGATAGTAATGAATTTCTTATTGTGAATGAAATTTAGACATAAATGATGCATGGAGATGATAGCCTTAGTTGCATGGAGCCAGGGAGACCTAAGAGCATGTCACACCCTTTGACTAAAGGTCCCCAAGAAAAGAAAAGCACAAACAGGGTAAGAGGACCGAATATTATTGGAAGCTTAACATATCCATATGAATTAGGAACTAGATATGAAATCTGTGAGAGTGGATAGCCAATAACGATAAAAGAATGCAATAGAACATGTGCTAATGTGAAATGAAGGATCAATCATAGTGTTATTGATAGAATTGGATCCAATAGAAGCACTAATGTGCAAGTGATCAAAAGAGAATGTAGCATGATAGTCATGATCGGAGAAAGTAATAATCGGTGGGGATGTCTCAATATGAGAAACTAGAAAATCAAGATCCCCTGATGCAGGAGGAGGCACTATGATATGTATGATTGGATGAGGAATCAACCATTGTTTATCATGTTTTAGAAGAGGATTGTTAAATATCTTGAGCTTATGATTTTCATTGACATGTGCTAAAGCCATAGGCTCAGGAATATCAATTGCATTATTATCGATCAGATCTTGAATGAGATTACAAAGTTTGAAACAATGATCTATAGAATGTCCAACACATTGGTGATAGTCACATCTAAAATTTTCATTGTAATTACGACCTTTAGGATGAGATGGATCCAAATTGAGTGGAGGAGGAAGCATAATAAGATTTCTCTCAACAAGTTGTGGCAATAGAAGATGTGAGCGATAGTCAATTTTGTGTATGTATGCTTAGGTGGTTTCCATTGAAGCTCTTTAGTGTTAGATACAATGTTGATAATGGCTTTAGCTTCAGTAGGTTTCGTTGATGGCTTGAAAGTTGTTTTTATTTGAAAATGCATGTAAAGATGAAGCTTGTTCTTGATACTTAAGCTTGCCTATAGATAAGAGTTTAGTTTCACGTAGCTTAAGAGTATGACATAAATGATCAATGAATGAAGAGAGTTTCTCAAAAATAACACTCTCCTGAGAGGTGGAAATAGACTTTGTACAAATAAATCTTGAAGCTCAGAGTCCATAAGCACATTAGACATCTTAGCTAAGTTGTTTTTGTATCATAAGACATAATCTACTAGATGTTCATTAGATCCTTGTTTAAGTTGTGCAGTTGAGCATATGAGATCTTAGAGCCATATTGATGAGAAATTGAGTGAGAAAATCATCGGATAGATGCGTGAAAATATGTTACCAAGTGGATAGGTAGGTCATAGAACCAACACATCACATAATCATGAAGACTATGAGGAAAGAGATTTTCTAGTAAAAGTGTGATCATCCACATAATCTAGGCATGCTACATGAAATGCTCAAGATGTTCTTGAGGGTCACCATGGCCTTTGAAAATAGGTAGCTTAGGAGTGATGAAAAATTAAGAGGAAGTGGTAGGTGGATATAGCGGGTGAAAAAGGAGTATGAAGGAGAAAAGTGGAATCCAAAGATGGAGATGCATGAGATGTAGCCAATTGTAGTTGATGAACTTGAGTTTGTAAATCTTGATATAAAGAAGTTAAATCAAGGAGTATTTGAGGAAACACCAAGTTGTGCATTAAAAGCATTAGGTTGTATGATATGAGTGTTAGTAGTGGGTATGGAGGTAGGAATATTAAGAGGTTGGGTGGAGGGCCACATGAAAGTCAAAGAAGAACCGAAAAGAGAGAGTTAAGGAACATCATCACAAGATTTTTAGCAATAATCAAGGCATGAAGAATGTGTGAAGATGAGTAGGATTATCACATAAAGCTTGATGAAAATTGATGAGCGTATCTAATTGTTCTTGATTAACATTGGTGTCTTCATCATATGAGTGTTCACTATCATATGCTTCAATGTTTTCGAGAGGAACTTGTTGAGAGTTAGCGAATGGAATTTCATTTCAGCCATTGATTTAGAAACCCTACGGGAAGATGGAGGAAGCTCAAGATGCTCAAAAGACCCAAAATGACCACTATAGGTGACAGGGAATAAGAATAAAAACCCTAGAAAGAAGGTGGGAATCAAGTGATGGGTTCACCAAATGATTAAGCAAATATAGAATTTATAAATGCCTAAATATAATTACAATGTAGTAGTAAATGAATAAGCAATGAAGTACAAAATAGACCCAAGCAAATAAGCAATTAAGATTTAAAACCCTAAGTGCAAATGAGGAGATAAAATGACTTAGTTTCACAAATAATCCTTGGAAGTGTGCAAAGTGACGAAATGATGAACAGAGAGGGAAAAGTGTCACATTGAGCCTTAGAAAAATGTAGATGTTTCATAATATGCTAGACTAGGGTGCTTATGGAGGGTCAGGGAACCTGGGCACCAGGGGCACCAAGACCTTCTTGGGTGCACCCCGTGACTTCTCAAAACTCAGAAAACCAATTTTTTTGGGTCAAGATGTTTGTTGTCCTTTCTTCTTGTCACTAGTATGTATGTCATACCAAGTTTGCATAATGTCACTGTAACTATAATGAAGAAATGACCTGTAAAACCCTCAAAAGTGCATCAAATCCCAAAAATAAAATAATGCAAATGAGGGGTTAGACTATCCTCAATTGTCAAATAAGTGATCTTATGATTGAGTGTTGCACTACATCTTAAACCCAATGTAGTTCTATGTGTGTGCGGAATCATGCCTAGGTGGCTCTTGTGTGTGTCACACTTGATAGTGAGCAAGTAGCTAGATGTAAAAATGTAAATAGATGTGTGCATGAAAGAATGAACTTCCCCTCCTATGAAGTGTATGCAAAAGTATCAGTCCCTTGCCCTTGTGTGTGGATGCTAGATGGATGCTTGAATGCTCTTGATAATGGCCTTTGGATGCAACCTTAGGTGGTGATAGCTAATGCTTAGTGCTTGGTCCTTTATTATGATCACATAAATTTATATTTATATGATTCCCTTGCTTGAATTTCATAATTAACCCCAAAAAGGCCGACTACCAAAAAGATAAGATGCCCAAATGGATAGAAAGGACCCAAAATATGTGAACAAAGTACAAAGAGGTTAGGGGTGCCCAAAGGGGACATGGGTGCCTAACATCTTGGCTGGCGAACTAGTGTTAGGAATAGTAGTATGTGATCGTGGATTAGATAGATACCCAAATTGCATGATTTAGTGTCTATAGAAGGAGGAAATAGAGAAAAGAAGGTTATTTCCATGAGTATGCCAATTACAAAGATCAAACCAATAACTAGAGTAGTTCATCATTCAATATAGAGGAAAAGAACAATGAAGCTATCTATGAGACAAACAAACCCAAACACAAAGATATTAGATTTATCTATCAAAGATACAAAGCTCTTCCTGGATCACCATGCTTGGAAATTTCATAAGAGAGAAATATAATAAACATAAGAAAATGAGAATAGAAGAAATGTATATTTTATTTCATGTGAATTGATGGCACAAATTCCAACAAAAACAATCCACAATTGCTACAACATAGATGCTATCACAATCTAGCATTTTGAGGATGTTATTATCAAGATCCTTTCTAATGTAGAAGCCATCCAAATTTCAAGCATTGTAAATTGGCCTCTCCTCTCCCCTCATACGATAATGTTCCTATTCCACTTGTGACCTTTCATTTTACATTAGAAAATACAAATTAAGTATTTCTCTTATAATTTTGAGAAAATACTTTTACAATTTAAAAATATGTCACTTAAGTGAATATGAAAAAATACAATGATTAGAATCAATGAATAATTAGAGAGAGAGAGAGAGAGAGAGAGAGAGAGAGAGAAGTTGACATTTATGATGAAGAATATTTCTTGATGAATAACTTGTTGATTCATGCTTCCCATTTTTGTTCCTTCAATTCCTTTTTGAATTGACCTATTACAACTGTTAACGTATCCGCTCTAGAATGCACAAACAACCCAACATATTTATCCATGTTCCAGGAATGTCATTGATATTCTTCCATTGATTGAGCCATTCTTCATGAGCCATTGTAATCGTAAATAATGTAAGTTTTGATACTAGCCATGGAATATAAATTGTCTTCATTGAAGGAAAGAGAGTCACTTGCCTCTTTGTTGACCAGCTCCTGAAATGAAGTGATGAGCTCTTTTTGATGATGAGTCCTCAGTGAGTAGAGGGAACTCAAATTTACGAACACAAAGTGGTAGACATTGTTCAAGATTTCAAAAACTTTTTTCCTGCAGGAGTCTAATTCAGATATGGAATTCTTGAGCATTGCATATCTCGCATCCATGATATCGATCCAAATTTGAGACAAGTATTTGGTATTTGACATGAATACTTTCCTACTTATGAGGGTGTAAGAGTTGAAAGAAATCATCTCAGACATAAGTGGGAATACCTCATCCATATGACTGACCTCTTTTGCAAACTACTTATTTTCCTTGTTCACTTTAGTCAATGTTGCAAGATCATACTTGATGAGAGAAATGATGTCTGGACATAATGCCTTGCCTTTTTCAATTATTTTCTCAATCAAATTATCATTTTCCTTCCCCCACATCATGTATCCTCATGTTTTATTAATCGCTTCATGATTAACAATACTGATTGGAGGAATGCATTTGATTGAAAGGGAATATGTTGATTTAGGTTCGAGAAGGGTTAAATGTAGGCACTGAGAGATTTTACCTATTTCTCTAATTGCCCAATTATTTGTTTGTACTCTTCATTCTGAGTGAGGATATGGGAGGAGGATTCCTTGAATAGATGGGAATCATCCTTGTGTGAGGCTTGGCCTAATGAGATGTGGGTCAACTCATAGTCTGATAGAGTCATTTCCTCAATAGGCTTGTCAACCTTAGGTCTAATAACTTCAACATACTTGATTACTGAGGCCCCACCAAGAAATGATGATGTTTTTTGGGATTTATTTCTTCATTTAGGCTTCCATATATATGAGTTTTCCTTGAGACTCAACATAATAATATAATACATTGTCCTTGGCTCACTACTAATCATTTCCGTAATCCACCTGGAATGGCTCATTAGGTGTTAACATGGTGTTTTCCACTGGATCATTCTCAAGAGATTTTTGTGGAATCAATTCATCATTACTTTGCGGGAAGATTTTACCTTTTAGGAGACATAATTGGACACTTGAATGTTTTACAATGGATTAATCCCACTTGATGGATCCTTCTTTCCTAGAGGAACTCAACCTAAATTTCTTACTTATCCCACCGAGTTCAACTAGGTTGGCTCACTCAACAACTCACTCACGAGCTCATTCAACTTGCTCATCGGGGAGAGAAGATGCCTTCAACCTAATTAAATATTTTTAATGAGGATATTTGGAGTTCTTGAACCTTTTTAAATATCCACTTGGGTACTGCACGATGTTTCTCTTTTTCCATTACTTCTCCTCATGATGTTCTACTTTGCTCACATACACAATGATGACCAAAGTGAATTGTCTCATTTGATTTATGCCTTTGTCGCACACCCCTGTGATGATGTTGCAAAGTAGAGAGGTGAATGGAGATAGAACCAACTACAACTTCTAGCACTCGACATGTTGATTTACTATTTTTAGAAAAATTTCCCTTTTTCACTTTTTCACTTTCGACCACCTCTCTTTGTTGTTCCATTGCTCCTCGTGAACACTTGCCTTGAATAATTCCACCCTTTGTGAAATATTACTATTTATAGTAAGTTCTCATGTAGAGACTTACTATTTTTGGAAAGTGTATTTCCACACCTTGGTTTTTGATGAAACCACCTCCACTGGGATAGGTTTTGTCTCATGATCTCACGTATAAATTTTCAGCTTGATTTGATCACCATAATGGTGGGGAATAAAATAATAAAAAAACTAGGGCATGAAGTTGGGGTTTCTTTACTATAAAAATATAGGGCATCAATTAATATGTTGTCACTTGTATCTTGAGGGAACCTCTAATTGATGAAGAATGTAAGAAACCCCACCTCAATCCATGCATCGATTTGCAAGATATGAAGATTTTTCCTTCGTGGGCTATGGAGTCAATCTCACAAAAATGAACCTGGAGCTTTAAAAATTTGAAATTTTTATGAGAGATTATTCTGTTGAGATCATGGAAAAATTGAGGTGGAGAATTTTAGAATTTTTTTGCTAGAGTTTCAAGTAGAAATGAAGCAAAATGGGGGGAGAGCTAAAAAATGGCTAACTCCTGGGTTTTATAAGCATGAGGAAAGTGGGGAATGTTTTTTTTCCCCCTTGTCCCCTTGGAAAGGTTACGAAGGAGATAAAATTTGTTCCCTAGCCCCTAGGTGACAAGTGGCATGCATACACAAGCGAAGGAGATAGAGGAAAGGGTTGAGTTTAAGTACCTGGAAGTTGGTTTTGGGCATATGAGGAACCTACGGGAGAAATGTGGGGGGGAAATTTTTTCTATCCCCCTTTTCCACTTAGAAAGGGATGAAGGGCACTCAAAAGTGTGCCTCCATCCTTGGGTGATAAGTGGAAAACATGCATGGTCTGGAACGGGGGCTAGAAAATTACCAAAAAGTGCCTATGGAGCCTCCCAGGGTCATGTGGTGGGTCTAGGAGGTCTAAGGTGGGGAGTGAATTTTTATATCCCCTTAGAAAGGGACTAAGGGGACAAAAAGTTCACCTTAGCCTCATGTTGCACATGGCACTAAAAATTTTGGCTAAGGATGGAGCTTGTGCCTTGGAGAAGATCTTGAAAATGACATCGCCAAAGCTCTCGAGAGGTATTTTTAGGAATATACTTATATGATTTTGAATGAAAATGAAATTTTAAGAAGAATGGAATGGGTAAAATGGTTTGGTTAAGCTTGAAAATTCACGAAAAATATCCTTTTTTATTGGGAACACTAGTTGTGCTCGCGAAGAATAAGATGTGGAAATAAATGCACACGTCTTTTGAAAAATATGAGATTACCACCATGTAGGGAATTGAATCATATTTCCATTTATATTTTTTTGACCTCTAACTCATTGTGGAACTCCCAAAATCTCATATGCTTTTTCTTAGTGCAATCTCCTTTGGCCACAAAATCCTATTTTCCTCAACTTGCTCCTAAATCTCCAAATCTTCCTAAATCACTTGAAAAATGATCTTGGATCATGAATAAAATTTCTTGGTGAATTTAGGACTCAAAATCAGATCTGGAGAATATGCACCAACCTTGGAAAGGCTAAAAATATATATTCCTAAGCATGCTAAAAGATCCGCCTTAAAAGATATTGTCTCAAAATAATCTTGAAATATTGTTTTCACCTATTCAACACATGGGAAAGGTAGTTAAAATACATATTAGCACTTAGAGGATTGGGACATGCTTGAAAAAGGGATTAACTGATCTGGGTGAGTGCTTAGGAGGGATTCACACAAAATTATGACATCAGGGGTCCATTTTCATGCTTGAAAATTAGTAATTTTCATGTTTCACATTTGCATGACAACAAATAGCTCTAGCTTGGGGACATGTTGTGGATTAAGTGCAGTGAGGAAATAACATGTAGGAATCCTAGAATCTCAAGATATTTCATGGAACAATTCTTTATCATTGGGCTTATGGAGTCATTTCTTCCAAACACACATAGACAAACAAACACACGAAAGGGAAACACACCAAAAGAGGAAATCAACACACAATGAGAAAAGGGAAATTATTTTACAAGGGAGGGATATTTATAGATATGGGGAAAGAATGTACACATACCTAGAAATGGGTTGAGAAAAGTACATGCCATCATGGAATGATGAACTAAAATGTGATGTTTGAAGCACAAAAGTCACTGTCTGATCATACCATGCTCCTGTGATGGCTCTACCTAGTTTGAGAAGAAGAAGACACACTAAGATTCCATATTCATATTCATATTGCACTAAAAAATTATTTCATCCAATGAAATATTTTTCACCTATTTGGAATCTTTGTAACTTGCAGCTTCCACTTGATGTCTTGTGGTCATGAGACACCATTCCTCCATGTCCTCACAAGTGGGAAAATTGATCTTGTCATGGAAAAATTATTCCTCCTTAAATTGCAACATGAAGTCATCTCATAAATTTTCAAGGCATTTATTCCCACTTGATAGTTATCTTGAACATCTCACTTTGTTACTCGAGTAATTGATTTCAAAAATAGAGTCCACATTGTTGGGTCGAGGTCTTCATATCCTTGAGAAATTGTTGCAGCATGGAGACATGTTCAAGCCATATCGGAGCTTGGGGAATGGTGAGTAAAAACTGATTTTGATTTATTTCATAAGAGCCATGAACATTCTTTAATTGTTGTTCAAATCATTTTTGTCAATATCCATCCATTCAAAGTTAATTTTGGCATCATTCTCAAAAATGCAACCCTTGATTTGGTCATAAAAGAATTCTTAACTCTTGAGTGAATATTGTGGCATGGATTCTTATTACATCTTGGTAGGACATCAAATGGTAGTGAGAATAAGTTGATCTTGAATACACTCACAAGAATCATGCAAATTTTTACTTTATTATGAATAACTCTCTTCAATGCAAATCAATTTACGATGTTTATCACTCTCATCCTCCATGGTGGAGATATCTTTGGGATTGGGAATATTCATTATGGGTTCAATAATATCATTCCTTTTACATTCATGATATTATTTGTAAATCATGAAAGAGAAATACCTATTTTCACATTTTCTCTCACCAACCAAGGCATTGGGGAGGAAACCAAGTTCATCCATCCACTCTGTATCAACATAAAACATTGGTGTATAAAAATGAGAAGCAAAATTGACTCATACCTATCTTGCATTTCCATATCCCAAGTTAGGATCTCGAGACTGAGTTGAGGGTATTCAGTTTCTTCCGCAACCTTCAAGATGTCTTACATAGATAACTCTTCCAAGTTTATCATATACTCATCTTCATCCTCATTAGAAGAATCCTTGCATTGTGCCTCTAAGAGGTGGTCAAAAATCTGATCTACCCATGGCCAAATTTTTCTAAAATCTCTTCAATCTCTCTTTGAATTTCTTGTCCTCCAAGTCTCACCTTCTTGCAAGAATGGGAATACTTGGTTTTCAACATTTTTTGACAAGGAGAAGAGATCCATGCTTCGTGGGAAGGGAAATCCTTTGAGCTTGAAATCCATTTCATGATCCTCTTGATGGGAAGAAAATAACCATGTTGGGGCAGCAATATGGGAAGGATTTTCAACTCTATCTTGATCATCCATTATTGAATCCTCTTGCTCATATGGAAAATGAAAGACTTCATACTCACCGTGATAATCAATTATGATCATTGGGTGAGAATGATAGATTAAATTCTTCAAAGAGGTTATGTTCAAATTGTTCATTCTATTTTACTTTGAAAAGGAAATTGGCCTCTTCCATTTGTTCATCCATGATTAAGTTGAGAGAATAACTTGATCCTTCAACTAGCTCCATTCCATCATTCAACATTTCTTTAACAATTGAAAATTCAAAATTATAAAGAAAATTATCCATGAATACCTTGCATTCATCATCTTGAGTCCAAGGTGAAGGATTAATTTCTTTCACTTATTCATTATTAGTGGAGTCCTCAGAAAGTATTGGATCATCTATCATACAACAAGAATTTTCATCTTTCAAATCCATTGTTTCTTCAGCATGCTGCACCTTAAGCTAGAATGAGTTGACGATTGAAGGTTTCATTATTGTGTCATCTTCTTCATCCTCCAAGGCATGCTTTTATTTTTATTAGAAGGTTTAACGATAAGACGTTCCTCGAAGCTTCCAAGAATATTCCAGGGATGAATACCTTATAGTATGGACATTCATCAAGATCTTCCTCCATAGGAAAAATCTCCTCTTCTTCTTCCTTTCTATGGAGTGCTTCAAGTTGTTTGTACATTTATTGCAAGGCTTCAACATATTTCAGAATTTTAAGGTAGATTTGGGGATTTGAATTTCCTTGTACAATGCTCATAACTCTTTACACATACTCAATCTTCAAGGCTTCTATTTCTTCATTTCTATATGCAAGGAAATCATCCCAAGAGATAGTGATAAAAGATATGGCTCTGAGCTTCTCATTCAGTTGAGTAAGATTGAGAGTATTACCTTTAGTGGTGTAGTCATTTTTATAACCTTAGAAAAACAATCTAATCCCATGCGCTACTGCCTATCACCCAACCGGAATTGTGTGCTCACCTGAGGCATGCGCGGGTGCTAAGCCCCTCCTTTATGTGAGTTGTGTGAGAATACATCATTAATGATAGATTTAGATGTAGGAAATAAAATAACCATGCATTCATTCTGAGAGCTTAGGATGAATTATTATATCAATGCATCCATTCAGATAACAAAAGAGAAGTATTAAACAAAATACATAACTGATTCATAACACAAAGGAAATGCACTAGGGTTTATGCTCATGAACAACATATATTCTTTAGAACATAACCTTATATTCATGTTAACTAGTTCAATAACCACATTACATTCATTAAGGCCATAATAGACCAATATAACAATGTAGATCAAAGTCATGCATCAGGAACCTAAGATATGCTTTCCACATTACAAAAACCCATTACAGACCCATCCCCTAAACATGCCATTTCACCTATAGTCCTCCTAATGAGGACCTTAACCCATAGAACCCACTATTATCTCTATAGAGCTTTGCCTATCCAAATGCTATATGATGCCCCTATGATCCCCTTTCTTCTACCCGAGCATCTCTATATATAGATTTAGTATCCACCGCCATGCCTTCCTGAGATAACAGATTGGTTGTCAAGTGTCCATGTGGTCCTCCAATGGAGCATGCTTCCTTTGATCTGAGATCTCCAATATTTGTAATGATGTATTTCGTATGCCTTCCATCGCATGCATAAAATATTCTTTTCTTGACCATACAGCTGCTAGGTTGGCACCTTATCCACTCTGCATGCTAGATGGTTTAAACTTTTTCGTGTGCTTCTGAAATGATGAATATGGCTAAGTCCCAAAATTGTCTTGCCTTGCATGCATGCACCATGTGTTTTGCTAAACATTGCTAAAACCCCGTCTCCGCGCATTTTCACCCTGTGTGCCCTTCTTCAAATAGGTTATGCGCACCCACTTCCACCTTCTTGTATTTAGCCAATATTTTGGGGCCCAACATCACCCCACACTACTCATGTTCTTTGTCCTCGAAACACTTCTCTTTAATGAATAAAGAATGATGGGCTCTGAATAGTGGGAAAAAGAATGAAGGAATGAATAATTGGGAGAAATAATGAAAGAATGGGGAAATGAAAGAGAACAATGCTTATTTTTAAGGAGGAGAGGGAAATCCTTCCCTATTTCTACCTCTAGTTTTCCTAGGCATCAACCTCACTCGTGGTTGCGACAAAGGTCTCTAACTAGGAGATCACCCCTTAAAACTTAGTTCCTCCCCTTTGGCACTCATTGTCTCAATAATACTCTCCAATTGTTTTCCCAAGTCATCAAGTGCGTCCATCCTTGGGTGATCTGGGGTATAATTCCTTTAGCTGGATTTTGATCAAGCCTCATAAGGTCTTGATAGCTTCTGACTTATTTTCTACCTCAGCCAAGATTTTATCCCTTTCTGCTATATTCCCCTTATTCTTCTCTTGAAACTCCTTGAGTTCCATTTCATGTGTAGTGACCAGGATGCTTGCCACTCTATCTCTATCAACACAATTTTCATATGCAACTTCAACAACTTGTGTGGTGGCCTTTACCTCTGTAAGGATTTTAGTATATTGAAAAATGATCTCGACAACCTTTAGCTTCTCTTCCTTTTCTTGGCACACCAATGCCTCTTCTACAGATTCTAAAGTGAGTGGTCATATTTCCATCATGAGGATGTGAGTTAAATCCTCCAGACACTGCAAGGTTGATTCATATTTTTCTCAGGTGGTGCTAGGTTGGGATGCTTTAAGACAATAACATCCATTATCATCTCAATTTTCTTGTGTAATCCACACACCCTTGCCTTCTCTTCTTTCATTTCATGCCTTAACTAGTACTTGATAAGCTCTTCTTGCTTCAAGTATTTTCTCTTCTCAATGAGCTCCTCCTTTTCTTCTCCAATTCCTCCTCTAGAAATATCACCCTATCATTCCCCCAAAAAGTCTAGCCTCATCTCAACTTGAAACTTTGTTTAGTTCATCAGTATACTTGATCAATTGAAAATTTTTAAGCATTCACCAAGGGATTTAATTATTTCATCTCTTCGACATCTTCATCAGAGCTCTTTGAATTACTTCAAACTTAGGTTCATCCACGTGGGACTTGAACGCCCAAGATATCATATTTTTGGTTCGTGGATATGCACCTTCTTCATCAAACAAAGTCATATCCAGGAGTTGTTCTGTTGGTATGGTGCTCTAGAAGCACACACGTAGCACCTTGCTTGGATCATTAATGTAGCCCATCCCTTTCCCTTATGAAGTCATTACACCCTTCCCACATGTTTGTAAAACCCTTGGGAAGCTTATCACAAAATTGGGATTCTCACCCATGCATGCCCATATTATTTCCCAACACTCTCTTCTTACATTTCCTTCAAAATTTCATCTCTGCTCCACTCCAACTCCTGCTCCACCAAGTCCTTAATGATGCCCATTACATCTCTCTATGTGAATTTTTCTACTTGTTCCTTGGTGAGGTTTGGGGTTCTCTAATTTTTGGTGCTTACCTCTTCGCTCACCCCCTTGCCTTGATCATTTGCTTCCTCCTCTTCATTCTTCTCTTCATCTTCCTCCTCCTTAGATTCATGTAAATTATATACTGGATGGTCTTGACCTCCTTCCATGAGATCATTATCATCCCTCTAATTTTCCATGTATGCATGATTCTTAGGGTATACAAACTTCTCGCGTGAGCTTCCATTATGGTGGTCTTGGTCTACCTTACTAAGGTCAAACCTTCCTTTTTATTCTTCATGTGGCATCTTTGAACCGGTTGACCCCTTTGAAGTATTTCATAGTGAAAGAGAAGGGTAGATTGCACCATGGGAATATTAGTCCCATATGTCAATGTAAACTCGCTAATAAGGAAATGTTGATATACTGCAAACTCTACCTCTCCATCCATGAGTGTGGGTAGCTACTCAAGGATCCTCCACTCTACCCCGAATGCATCGTGCATTCACTTGTACCACTTTTATAGGTGTTCCTTATGAGTGGCCATCATTTTATCACATGTATACTTAACAAATATTTTTCACGGGAAAAGGATCCTCTTCTGGATACTCCCAAATGAACTTTTCTGGCCCATCGGGCACTCCAATATCTAAGAAGATGATGGTGAGGAGAATGTTGCCAAATAGTATCTTTTCTCCTTCCTGCCCACTACTTATGATCTCATCCGCAATAAATGTGGACAAGTTATATAAGGTTCCTTCTGAGATCTTCCGACATACATTTAACCATGCCATGTTTACTTGCTTCCATATTTCTTGATCATTAAGCTTGGTGACTAAGTGCGTGACCATCCTTATAATAGGATCAGGGATTTCTGTAATGTCAAATTACTCTGAAACATTTTTGTAGTCATAAGCATCTACCATTTTCTTGATGGCTTCCTATCCTCCAAGTCATCGCCTATGGATTCTCCTTCAAAATTTAGGCTAGTGAACTTGGATATAAGCTGAGGGGTTATGCACATCTTGTAACCTACAAAATAGAATTGGTCTTCATGTACACACGACATCAACCACTGATATAGCCATTTAGGATTTCCAAAATAAGGCAACTCATATAGTTGCAAATAACCCTTCCTTCTCCAACTTTACCTTTACTTTGTCACTATATATTGGCATTCCATCTGGTGTCCTCTTGTTAGTTGGATGAACTAGTTCCAATGCCATTTATTTCTCAGTAGTGCTCATGCGATGGTTGTAATTTCTCACAACCATTTGTCTCAAGTGTGACACCCACTCTTTCCCCAACAATACTCCATCTGGGTACTGCATATCTGCATACCATTCTTTATTGGAACTAATGAAGGACGTGGTTTGTTTTCCTTTCCTTGCCCTTCTTTTTTGGTGAAATGATCACCTTCTTTGGTGCCATATTTTCTTGTCAAGCTATAACCTAAATACATCCTTCTTGCTTTGATATACTACTCTTCTAAACTCTAAGGCTCCTCTCCATGAAGAATCCTCCTTCTTATGTGCCTTAGCTTCCAAACCCTAACTAGGAACAACTTCTTCCAAAATAAATTATATTCTAAAAAAACTCTCTCCCAATGCCCATGTACGTACTCCTTCCACTCTAGTTCTTCTTCCTTCACACAAATATCAATGCCCTAGTCACCCACTAAATAATAATTCACAATAAACTCATACTTATAGCTTTTTCTTCCTTTCTCAAAGAATAAATGTTGTACCACCTACCAACGCACTTAGCATTAAATGTGGATTTTTCCACTAGGCCAACCTTAAGCACTCTTACCCATGCACCCAATCTTGCACAAAAAACCTTGTACAAATTTCTCGACAAGTAAAATTCCAATGTGATCGAAGACTCTTATGCGCACGTCTGCAGACCGAAGGCACTTCTTCCGTCCTTTACCTGATTTTTTCCTTGCCTACCTCTGTTGTTCTCTACGTGCACTCTTCATCCATTTTACATGTTCTTTGTTACATCCTTCTTGACACCACAATTCATTATCCACCATTTCCCCATGCACTTTCTCAACCTTACGCACTTCCTTCTACTGGGCCATTCAACTTTTACTACTAGCTTATACTTTACTTTGCACTACTCCACCCCACACTAAAACAAATGTATGGTCCTCTACACATACACAACCTTAGAAAATAATGTGGTTATTGGTGCACAAGGTGTAAAAAAAACAAAAGAAAGGAACAAGCAACGAGAAAGGGAAACACAAGAAAAGAAAAAGCATGCATAAAGGGAAATCCTAAACTAACTAGAAATACTACCTTATTTACAAACATAAGGAAGGATTATTTATAGTAGGGCTTCAACCTACTCCCATTGAAATGGCTAGGTAACTTTGTCCCATCCAACACTTGTAACTGACATGCGCCTAAACCAAGGATGTACGAGATGATGTAAGGGCCCAACCAATGGACTTTCAACTTCCCAAGATGGTGCAGATACTTGGAATCATACAACAAGACCATCTTCCCAACCTTAAACTATTTGTTCTTGATATGATGATCATACCATGCCTTTTGTCTTGGATTTTTCATCTTCTCTGACTCCATCTAGCAAGTGATCATCTCTTATATGACTATATCAACTTATCGATCCTTTATTCGAGAGATTGTTCATCATCCAATCCTCCTACGTGTGCTATACACAATGATGGTAACATGAATTCAACTAGAAAAATAGCCTCCACCAAACACCAACTGAAATGGTGTGGCCTTGTTCAATATTTTGTAGGTTATCCTGTATGCCCATAGAATGGCTGATACTTTATCATCCCAATCTTGTCTTCCAACGTCACAGATCTTGGTCAACATGTGACTTAGTATTTTGTTAAATGCCTCAGCAGTTCCATTCACTTGAGGGTGATAAGGGGTAGTCTTGTGATGGGCCACCATAAATTCTATTAACTAGAATCTCAACCATTTCATTCAAAAATGTGTACCTCTATCACTTGTCAAGCTTAAAGGACATCCGTACATGCTTGATTATGTTCTCCCATAAAAATATAACATTTGTCGTTGTAGTGAAATCCTTTGTAGGTGCCGCCTCTACCCATCTTGTCAAGTAATCAGTGCAAGTAATGATATATCACAACCAGTCCTTCACGTGGTTGGTGAAATTGGCCCTACAAAGTTGATTTCCCATTTTTCAAATGGTTCAGGATTGCTATTGGTTACAAAGGCATTTCATCCCTCTTTCCAGGTTTGCCAAGGTGCTGACAATGGTCACATGCCTTGCAAAAATCAATATAATTGAGATAGATGGTTTCCCACCACAACCCTGACATTAGAATCTTCCACAAAGTATCATTTCTTACATAGTGTCCTCTCTGCAATCCCACCATGTGCTTCCTCCATAATTTCCATGCACTCATGTTCTAATACGCATCGGTGTAGAACCTCATCATGTCCTAACTTATAAAGATCTCTACTAATAAACATGTAGGGTGCAATGTGTATTGCTAACTAATTCCTCACCAGAGACTTCATCCCTCTTCGAACCACACCAATTTTCAAGAATACAATGATATCTTCCAAGTCCGAGGGTGCGTGCCACAACCTAAACAGTTGCATATCCGGCATGGTATCCTCAATGCTTTGCATGTCCTCCCCTGAGTCAATCCTTGATAAGTGGTCAGGCCCGAATTTATCTTCCCTAGTTTTACAACCACCGTGAACTCAAAATCTTGGAATAATAGGACCCAATGACATATGCGCCCTTGAAAATGGGATTTGTTCACCAAGTATTTCAATGTCATGTGGTTTGTATAGAATATAAAGGGTGTTTCCAATAGGTACTGTCTAAACTTATGCAACACGTAGATCATTGACAATGCCTCATGCTCAGTAGTTGTGTAATTCTATTATACCTTGTCAACTTCCTACTTGCAAAACACAAGGGGTGATCAACACTCCCTCACCAGGCTATGCTAGTAATTCTCCCATGGTTGTTCTTAAGGCATCAACATGCACATGGAAAGGCTTATCCCAAGAAGGAAAGCATAGTATGGGCACAATGACAAGTTTATCCTTTAAAGTGTCAAATGCCTTCTGCTGCACCTCTCCCCAATGAAATACACTCTTGTGTTTTAGAAATTCCTTCCAAGGGCACGGTGATCTTGGCATACCCCTTGATGAATTTCCTGTAGTACCCCGTATGCCCAAGGAATCCATTCACAGCGCTCTGACTAGTAGGCTCCCCAATCCCATAATAATTGAAACTTTGGTGAGATCCACTAGTAGGCCTTCCTTACATATAATATGTCCCAACAGGTTCTAAATGGAGTAGCAAAGACATATTTCTTAATGTTGAGGGATATCCTCAACTACCGACATCTCTCAAACATCAGCCTCAAATTGTCACAATGGTCTTTTACTAGCCCATACATACAGTCCAGTCATCCAGGTAAACTTGAATAAATTTATGGATGAAGTCCTAAAATTCTTGTACCATGATGTATGAGAACACAACAGGCACATTATTCAATCCAAAAGGCATAACCGTGTAGGAAAAAATTCCCCATTTAGTGGAGAAAGTTGTCTTTCTCTTGTCTTCCTTTGCAATCCTGACTTGGTGATACCCTGAGAACCCATCCATGAAAGAGTAGACCTCATGCCTGGCTACTCCCTCCAAAATTTCTTCAGTAAAGGGGGTTGGGAAAGGATCGATGAAACATACTACATTCAGGTCCCTGTAGTCCACACAGATCCTTATTCTTCCATCCTTCTTGATACTTATGACCATTGGACTCACCCATTCTGATTCCTCAATGACCTCAATAATGCCTAATGCTATCATTTTCTATCTCCTCCTTGACCTTTACACACAAGTTAGGATTCATCCGATAAGGTCTCTTCCAAATCAGATGTGCACCTTCCTTCAACTTGATCCTCATTTCCCCTAAGGAATGGTGAATGCCTTTGAGCTCATGGTACCCACGAGGGAATAAATCCTGAAACTTTTTGTATAATAGATCAATGATAGTATAAACTTATTTCTTTGACCAATAGTCCCCAATGATAACTTCCTTAAGTTCTGTCTCTTGTCCCAATGTTAACCTTCTTTATTTTCAAGGGCTCATGGTAGGTGTGTGCTCACTCATCAACACTATCTATGAATTCACACGTACCTTCAAAATGGTTAACATCTAAACTTTCCATCTCTTCACCATCTAATACATAGAACATTTTTCCTTTTTCCTTTTCAATGCACGCACACTCAAGTTATATTTCTTATGATTCTTATTCATTGAGATGTGTCTCCAAATAAGGATCACCCAACGTATCCAATAGCCTATCTTCTATCATAACACTATCTCCCATTGTAAGGCACTTGAAAACTTGTAACACCTTATCCACTGATGGCTTTGTACTCCGATACTCAAAATATTGAATGAGATCAACTGTTAACTCCTACCAATTCCCCATCTAATGGTGTGTCTCTAAGTGGATATACCATGCACACACACAACCTTGTAAGGTGGAATATAACTTATGCACCCATAACAAAGGTGGTAAAGCTTTTGTGCCCTCCATCCAGGCCTTCTCACAAGCTTGGATATGAACAAGGTGGGTTATTTTCCATGGTAGTCCTGTATGATAGTGGGTGCATTGCTTCTAGAGAACCTTATAGAAAATGTGACTCTTACCTCATGCCATTCTAGAGATTCTCACAATGTGTTTCCCACCAACGCACTGCAGTCCTGAGTAAGTTATAACTGAGCATACTTCTCCTCTCGTCTTCTCATTTTTCCACTGAGCCTCCATTTCTTATAAGAAATCATCAAATATTGCCCCTCCAGAGTAACTTGGTAGCTTCTTTCTTCCCAAGCACTTGACTGAGCGTGCCTTCATCACCCTTGTTACAAATCCTCTCAATTGTCACCCAATCAACTCATAAGTCCCATGTGCCCAATTGTCACACACTATGCTAGTTATATCACTCATCGACTGAGCATCTTCAAATTGGATGACTCCTTCTATAGGATGAATTACCTCAAGATCTCTGATGGAGTGCACATAGATTCTGTCAAGGAATTCCTCTCCTAAGGGCTTAGTATAGGGCACTAATTTTCCATCTGTCAAGGGGATGATGACCCATTCCTCCTTGTTCTCAAAAATTATATACCCCTTGTTAAACCATAGGTCAACATTGTTTTTGTCTCACCAGGGGTGCCCAAGCAATGATGGAAAACTATCTTCCTTGGAGAGCGCCAAGACTTCAAAGTCTCCAATGAATTTTTTCCCTTGAATAGTGATAACTACATCCTTTAAGACTCCAATGGGAATTTCCTTTGTCTTGTTTACCATATACAACACATTTGAAGATGGATATAATGTGGGCCTTCCCATTTGATGCTAGACATCCAAGGTAAGAACATTGACCTCCGCTCCCATGTCAATGAGGATATTACTCGAAGCCACCATCAAAACGCATTCAATGTAATATCTTTATCATAAGAAGGCTATGAGGAGGAAGGTTTGCATGCAAAACCTACCTTTTGTGTTCTTCTCTCGGCATGTGGTACCTTCTCCCATAACCATTCTCCTAGTAAGGGAATAATATTCTCCTGCCTTAACATTTTACACACTTCCTGACCTCATCCAGATCCTTCTGGAGCCTCGACATTCTTCCTTTGCTCCAACTTCCTTGACTACTCCTTTAGACATTGGATTTCCCTTTTAAACTTTGAATCACATCCATAGTCTCTTGATACACTTCCTTTTGATGAGTAGGGTCTGGATACTTCCCATGTACCACTTCTTCCCTAATAACTAGTTTTTGTCTTGGCATCTCCCTTGCATGTGCAACCTCTTCTCACTTGCGTTTTCACCAATATAGGTTCTAATCCTGACTCACGTGTCACTCTTGACATCCATTATGGGTTGGCCTTATTTATGCTCACCATCCCAACACCTTTTTATTTTCGGTGTTGTTTGATCATGTGCTCAAACAACTCAGGGAACTCCTCATACTTATGTTTCTTTCCACACCATGAGCACTGCAATAGATCAGGACACTCACACTTATAATTCTATATAGACCCATAATTATAATAGGTTCCTCACATGAACTCACTTCTTCCTCCACTATAGTTACTGTAACCATGAAATCCTCTGTGAAATCCTCTTCCATATGCTCCTCCATCTGCATGCCCTTCATAGTGGAAATCATCATCCTTGGAACTACTTACAAGGCTAGTTTGGCACACACCAAGATCAATAGCATCATGAATCTGTGAATCAACCTGTAATCCTTGGTATATGGGTCGTAGAATTATAAATATTATAGTAATAGGACACATTATTATAGATCTGTGTGTTGTAGTAGAGGACATCTACTTACATCATGGTCCCCATGGAAAATCTCATGGTCTATCACCATAGCATGTACGTACCGACTTCCAAGGGAAACTATCCTTTGTATGCCCTTCCACTTCATATATGTGCACCAAAGCCCACTATGAACCTCATACGCTGAGTTTGTAGACATCTTCTCCAACTGCTTGGCCATTACAGAAATTTGAGCCTCCAGAAAAGGGATAACACCAATATCAATGCTCCCAATAGCCTCAACGCGTAGGGAAACTTCCAAGGCCTCACGTGGGTCTATGAAAGTCTTGTGTGATAGTTCCCTTCTAAATGGTGTTATCAATCCTCCAAAAACCATTAAACATGTTGAGAAGGGTGAATGTCATAGGATAGTTTTGACAAGAGAGTCTTGAATCACACATCATACTCCCACACACTCTCTTCCATTCCTTGTTAGATCTCCTTCGAGCACTATGATGCTCTTCTACTCAAATTTAGGGATATGGAACTCTTCTAGGAAGGTATTCTTCAATGTGGTTTAATCTACCACCATTGATGATGGGGTCATGCTTCCTGATACCAACTATGTGCATGACCTTGCAATGTCATTGCAAAATGACTTGATTTTCACTCTGAGGTAGTGATTCCCTTTGCGCACCACAACAATTCACATTTGTGCATGTGTTCTGCAAAATCCTCAATACCCATGTAGTTTGGTAAGTGTAAAGACATCTCAAAGAATACTTGTGGAGGTGGTTGGCCCTTGTCCTCCTGATCCAGAGCCTTGGTTCCCTCGATGTTTCCTCCTCCACCAGATCCATTGGATCCACTTGGTCTTGTGCCTCTTGACCCACTAGATTCTCTAGATCCGCTAGGTCCCACTAGGTCCTCTAGCTCCTATACCACTAGATCCACCTCATGTAGCTGAAAAATGGCCTGAAAGTGGTTATGCCTAGTGTCCCCAACGTCCCACTAAACTACACCAATGGTTTGTGATATTGTCCTACTACTAGTTGTGTGTCTTGTGCCACTTCTAGACACGATACCCAAACCTTGTGTATTTGCACCTTGTCCAAAAATTCCTCCAAATACAGGAATGGTTTACGCCATGGATGTCCCAAACGAGAAATTATATCTCCTAGACATAGATCGGTTACTCCCATCGATACCAACTAGGTTAAAAATACTTCTCCCTTGATCTAAAAACCAAGCACCAGGGGTTGGTCACTAGGTGGGTTTAGATGGGTGCCAAGGGATCTCCTTTCTCTATGTGATGAACACTCATCGAAAGGTTGAAGGGCTTCTCTCCCATGCTTGCCAAGATGGGGTAGCATAGACTACTCAGTTCCACATCCTCTGTGTGAACCTCAACTCCTTCCCGTAATGTCTGCCTCTATAGATCCATCACACCTACAACCTCATGTTGTCTATCCATATCCCTTTCACGAGCTTCACTATATTTGAGTCATCTCTCTTCTCTTTATTTTTCAGCCACAATATTTGCCATCTTCCACCACCCTAGCTTCCTCACCCAACGCTTAGAGAAGCTTAGTTGACCATAGGGAATGCCTCTAAAATTAGGGTAATGATCAAGATCTTCATAGCCAAAGGGATAACACGTAAAAATGATCCTCTGGGATCCTCGAAACTTGAACTCAATAACCTTTTGGCAAGAATACATAGAAATGACGTATATCTAGAGTGTAACTAGTCATCACTCCTTTCCATCGGTGATCGATAACACAAGTCTAAGTCGATTTGCATCCTGCAGCCTCTAGTAATCATCATGGGTCCATACATGTGGTCTATAGTACCATCTCGATAGATTATGATACATATGCTAAAATCCATTCATATAGTTCTACTGGAAGACAAAAAATAATTTCTCATACAACTCATGGTATAGGTTCTCTTCTACCCATCTATGTGCATCAACTCGGTCTAGTGCTGAATATTTGAGAAAATCATAATCCATGCTTTTGAACCATGCTTCCAACACTTTCCAAGGTCAAGCACTCTATCATCACACATCACAGGAACCAAAATGTATATCATTTCTCATAGCAACTTCAAAAAGAGGTCCCGACAATGGAACCAAGATGTAGTCATTTTTATACCCTTAGAACAACAGTCTAATCCCATGCACACTCTATCACCCAACGAGCACTAGGCTCTCACTCAAGGCACAAACAAGCATCGAGCCCCTCCTTTATGTGAGTTGTGTGAGAATACATCATTAATGATAGATTTAGATGTAGGAAAGAAAATAACCATGCACTCATTTTGAGAGCTTATGATGAATTATTATGTCAATACATCCATTCAGAAAACAAAAGAGAAGTTTCAAACAAAACACATAACTGATTCATAACACAAAGGAAATGCACTTGGGTTTATGCTCATGAACAACATATATTCTTTAGAATAGAACCTTATATTCATGTTAACTAGTTCAATAACCACATTACATTCATTAAGGCCATAACAAACCAATATAAAAATGCATATTAGAGTCATGCATCAGGAACCTAAGCTATGCTTTCCACATTACAAAAACCCATTACAGACCCATCCCCCTAAACATGCCATTTTTCCTACAGTCCTCCTAATGAGGACCTTAACCCATATAACCCACTATTATCTCTGTAAAGCTTCACCTATCCAAATGCTATATGATGCCCCTTTGATCCCCTTTCTTCTACCCGAGCATCTCTATATATAGCTTTAGTCTCCACCGCCATGCCTTCTTGAGATAACAAATTGGTTGCCAAGTGTCCATGTGGTCCTCCAATGGAGCATGATTCCTTTGATCCAAGATCTCCACTCTTTGCAATGATGTCTTTCTAGATCCTTCCATTGCATGCATGGAATATTCATTTCTTGACCATACAACTACTAGGTGCTAGCACCTTATCCACTCTACATGCTAGATGGGTCACGCTTTTCTCGTGTGCTTCCTGGAATGCCAAATATGGCTAAGTCCCAAAACCTTCCTTGCCTTGTGAGCACACTGTGTGTTCTTATAAACCTTGATAAAACCTTATCCCGTGTGCTTTCACCCCATGCATTATTCTTCAAATAGGTTTTGCATGCCCATGCACCTTCTTGTACTTAGCCAATATTTTGGGGCCCAACAAGTGGATTTTACAACCCTTTCCTCCATATAGCCTTTTGTATCTCTTATGGATATTATTCATCCATCTCGTTATATTTTTGATCATTGGAAGGAGAAATTCCCATTTTATTTCCTTTAACGACACTTTGCTTGAATTGTAACCACCATGACTTAACGACGGGATCTTCAAAAATGATGATTTTCTCCATTCTAGAAAGTATTTTTTTCTATTAAAGAGATGGTATGGACCTTCTTTCCTTCAATTTTCTTGACTTCGTAAGAGATGTTATAGAATGAGGGCTGGTAAAAATTTTCATTTCTCGACAATCCTCTTCTTCTTCTTCATCAGTAACTCATTAGTATTTCACTCCAACCTATAAATTTCTTTGTTTTGTTGTGGGAAATGAACGTGACACAAATTCATTTCTTGATGGAGTTGCCTTCAAAAATGATTTTTCTTTGAAATATATTTTTATTTTTTTGTTTTTAATTCTTTTTTTGTATTTTTTGGGAAGAGATATTTTTGGGTAAACTTTGGTCTGAGAAAATATCTCCTCAATCCGAGTCACCAAAAATTTTTGGTGAAAAAAATTTTCGTATAAAAATTAGGTGTCTCCACCAACATTCACGGGGATACGCTCCTCTGCATTGAATGATGCATCTCCCATTATTGAATAAAAACTAACCTAATCCTATCTAAATGTTGTGGGTTGGCCAAATAGGTCGGGGATCACACAGAACACTCCATTGGACCTATGGCAAAGTTCTTGCATGGGGTACAAGGGTGGAATTACAACGATGAAGGATAAAGGAGGGAAATCAAGAAAGGAAGGTTATTGATGTAAGTAGTCCAATTACAAAGTTCACACCCAATAACTGGAGTAGTTCATCATTGAATATAGAGGAAAACAACAATGAAACTATCTACTGAGACAAAAATCCAAACAAAAAGTTCTTAGATTTATCTATCAAAGATACAAAGCTTTTCCTTGATCACCATACTTACAAATTTCATAAGAGAGAAATAGAAGAAACAAAATAAAAGGAGAATAGAAGAAATATAGCTTTTATTTCATGTGCATTGATGACACAAAGTCCACCAACAACAATCCATAATTTCTACAACATAGACGCTATCACAAACTAACATTTTTAGGATGTCATTTTTAGGATCCTTTCAAATGGAGAAGCCATAAAAATTTATAACAATGTGAATTGGCATCTCCTCTCCCCTCATATAAATATTCATGTTCCTATTCCACTTGTGACTTTTCATTTTCCATTTGAAAAAACAAATTAAGTATTTATCTTATAATTTTGAGAAAATACTTTTATAATTCAAAAATATGTCACTTAAGTGAATAGGACAAATCACAATTATTAGACTTAATGAAGAATTAGAAGGAGGGAGAAGAGAGATGAAGAACTAGAGAAGAAGGGAGAAGTTGACATTTCTAATGAAGAAGCTTTCTTGATGAAAAACTTGTTGATTCATGTTTCTCATTTTTATTCCTTGAATTCCTTGTTGAACTGATCTATCACAACCATCAACTTATCCACCTTTGGAATGCACACGCAACCCAATGTCTCGATCCATATTCTAGGAATTCCACCAATATTATTTCATTGATTGAGCCATTCTTAAATATCCATTGTAATCGTAACCATGCAACTTATGATACTGGATAGGGACTCTTCATTGAAGGAAAAAGATTCACCTACCTCTTTCTTGACTCGGATCTTAGAATGAAGTGACAAGATATTTTAATGATGAGTCCTTAGTGAGTTGAGGGAAATCATATCTCTAAACATTATGGTAGACCTTGTTCAATATTTCAAAAACCTGTTACCCATGAGAGTCCAATTCAGATATGGCATTCTTGAGCATTGCATATCTTGCATCCATGATACTGAACAAAACTTGAGACAATTCTTTGAAGTTGACGCAAATACTTTATTACTCATAAGGGTGTGAGAGTCAAAGGAACTCATCTCATACATCAATGGTAATACCTCATCTAAATGACTAATCTTTTTGAAATCCTCCTTCACCTTTTTCATTTTAGACAATGTTGCAAGAGCATACTTGATGAGAGAAATGATGTATGGACATAATGCCTTGCCTTGCTCAATGATTTTCTCAATCCACTTCTCATTGGCCTTCCCCACATCATGTATCCTCATTTTTTATTAACCTCTTTAGGATAAACATTATTTATTGGAGGAACATATTTGATTTAAAGGTCGATGTTGATTCACGTTTTGAGAAGGGTTGAATGTAGGCACTAAGAGATTTTACTGCTTCTCTAATTACCTAATTATTTTTTTGTACTCTTCGCTCCAAGAGAGGATATGAGAAGATGATTCCTATAACATATTGGAATCACCATCATGTGAGGCTTGGCCCAATGAGATGCACATTAACTCATAGTTTGAAAAATTCATTTCCTTAATAGGCTTGTCAACCTTAGGTATGACAACTTCAACATATTGATTACCCGAGGCCCCACCAAGAAACAATGATGTTGTTTGGGATTTATTTATTCATTTAGGCTTCCATATATATGGGATTTCCTTGAGAATCATCGTAATAACCTAATGTGTTGTCCTTGATTCACTGCTAATCATTTCCAAAATCCATGGGAATGGCTCATTAGGTGTTGACATGGTTTTTTCCATTGATCATTCTTAAGAGCTTGTTGTGGAATTGATTCATTATTACCGTGGGGAAGCTCTCGACCTTTGAGGAGACATACTTGAATGTTTTAAAATGGATTAATCCCACTTGATGGATCCTTATTTTGTGGAGGAACTCAACCCAACTTACTTACTTATCCCACCGAGTTCAACTAGTTTGGATCACTCAACAACTCACCGAGCTCATTCAAATTTCTCGTCAGGGGAGAGTGGATGCCTTCAAACTGATTGAATATTTAAAATTATGATATTTAAAGTTATTAAACATTTTTAAATATCAACTTGACTGCACGATGCCTCTCTTTTTCCACTCGCTACTCCTCATGATGTTCTCGCTTCCTTAAAAACACCACGACAACCAAAGCGATGCCTCAATATCCTTGTGAAGTATGAATTTTCTCATTTGATCTATGCCATTGTTGCAGACCCATGTGAAGATGTTGCAAAGCAGAGAGGTGAATGGAGATAAAACTAACTAAAACTTCTAACACTCAAAGATAGGATATACTATTTTTGAAAATTTCCCTTTTTCACTTTTTTTTTTTTACTTTCGACCACCTCTCTTTGTTCTCCCGGTTGCAGCTCCCTATGAACACTTGAAGAATTTGGTCCTTTGTGCAATCTTAATATTTATAATAAGTTTATGTAGAGGATTAATATTTTTGGAAATTGGATTTTCATACCTTGGTTTTCAATGAAACCACCTCCACTGGGATAGGTTTTGTCTCACGATCTCACATACAAATTTTTAGCTTGATCCGATCACCGTAATGGTGGGAAATAAAATAATAAAAAAACTAGGGCACAAATTTAGGGTTTCTTCATTGTAAAAAGAATAAGGAATCATTCAATATGTCATAACTTGTATCTTGAGGGCACGTGGAAATGATGAGGAATGTAAAAACCCCACCTCGATCTCTCGCACTAGTTTGCAAGATATGAAGATGTTTCCTTCGCGGGCTACATAGTCAATATGGAAAAAATTGAACCCAAAGCTTTAAAAATTTGTGATTTTTATGAGACATTATTCCATTGAGATCATGGAAAAATGGAGGTGGAAGTTTCTGAAAATTTTCGTTAGATTTCTAGGTAGAAACGAAGAAAAATGGGGGAGACCAAAAAAATGACAAACTCCTTAGTTTTATAAGCATGAGGAATGGGGGAATTTTTTTCCCCTTATACCATTGGAAAGGGAATAAGGTGACATAAAAGTGCACCCTATCCCCTAGATGACAAGGTGCATGCATGCACAGGTGGAGCAGATAACAAAAAGGGTTGAGTTCAAGCACCCGGGAGCTGGGTTTTGGGCATACAAGGAACTTGGTGGGAGTAAGGTGGGGGGGAATTTTACACCCCCATTTATCCCCTTAGAAATGGATTAAGGGGACAAAAATTTCTTCTCCATACCTGGGTGATAAGTGAAAAACATGCATGGTCTGGAGCGGGGGCTAGAAAATTACCAAAAAGTGTCTATCAGAGCTTCCCAAGGTCATGTGGTAGGTCAAGGAGGTTTAAGGTGGGGGAAATTTTTTTGTCCCCCTTTTCCTCTTGGAAATGGATGAAGGGGAATAAAATTACATCTAATCCTCATGCTACCACGTTGTGCTGAAAATTTTAACTAAGGAAAAATATTGTACTTTGGAGAGGAGCTTGAAAATGATGTCGCCAAAAATCTCGAGGTCTTTTTTTTTGGGAGCTTCCTTATATTATTTTGACTGAAAAAGGAATTTTGATAAGAATGGGATGGATCTCATGGCTTGGTTCATCTTTAAACTTCCTCAAAAATATCCTTTTTTATCGGGATTACTAGTTGTGCATGTGAAGAATGAGGTGTGGAAAGAAATGCATGGGTCTTGTGAAAATATGAGATTAACACCATGTAGGGAATTGAATCATATTTCCATTGATATATTGTTTTACCTATAACTCATTCTAGATCTCCCAGAATCATCTTCCAAATCTCGTATTTTTTCGCAGCATGCAAGCTCCTTTGGCCTTAAAATCCCACTTTTGTTGAACTTGCTCATGAATATCCAAATCTTCCCTAAATATTCCTAAATCACTTGTAAAATTATCTTAGATCATGAATATAATTTATTGGTGAATTTAGGACTTGAACCCATCTCTGGAGAATATTCACTAGCCTTAGAAAGGCTAAAAGTAACCATTCTTAAGCCCGCTTGTTGAAGATCTTCCGTGAAAGATATTGCCTCAAAAGAACCTTCCGAGATTGTTTTCACCTATTCAACACATGGTAACGGTAATTAAAATACATATGATCACTTGGAAAATTGGGAAAATCTTGACACAAGGGATGAACTAATCCTGGGTGTACTTGGGAGGGCTTGCACACAAAATTTTTGACTGGGGTTCGTTGTCATGCTTGAAAATTAGAAATCTTCATGTTGCACATGTACATGACAATAATACCAATCTACATTTAGAAGGATATTGGACAGAAGTGATTATATCTATTTTCTTCTAATGTCTTTATTTTGTTCTTCATGTGATATGAGCCATTTTTCTTCAGGGTTAATGTTGTAACCTTCATCCATCCCATAACAAATGTCTTTTTATTCTTCTTCTTCTTCTTCAAAATATTAAAAAAATCATTTATTGCCATTATCTATTTGAACTTCATCAAGTAAATGGTTTTATAGTTCCCCTTTTTCTCTTTCTTTTGAATAAAGGTAAATGAACTTGTTTTTTATCCTTTTTAATTTACCTTGAATGTAATATCAAAATGAATTGGTTTTGTATTAAGTCTCATGGATAGAGGAATGTAATGGTGACTTGGTTTTCTTCCTCTACTTCTATTATATATTATTTCTTGAGGAGGATGTCTAATATTATATATATCTTCATTTTTTCCAAGATGTTAGGTTATCTACATAATAGTAGTGGGCATTTGGAGATTATCAACAATGTTTTTAAGCTCACCATACTCCTCTTCTTGCTCTTATTATGATGTATCACTATCATATTGTTGAATCATTTGTTCATCAATAGCATCTTGTCGATAAAGATCTTCATCTTCATCAAGTATATCATGCCATGTGATTACTACACAAATAAGAACTCATGATTATTTGGACAACTTAGTTTAAAAACAAAGAGAATTCACACATTCTTAAAGTTCCGCAGATCCCTATTTTTCTATGAATCTTATTTTTGACGGACCCCTATTTTTTTGTGGATCCTAAAAATTTGCGGCCTCCCGTATTTCAAAGGATCTTAAAAATATATGGCCTTGTATTTTTCTATGGATCCTAAAAATCCACACCCTCCACTTTTTCCAAAATCCTAAAAATATGAGGCATCATATTTTTCCATGGGTCTTAGTTTCCTATGTTTTTCTTCTTTTCTATGGATCCTAGTTTCCTGCTGCTTCCTTATTTTTCATAAATAATAGTTTCCCATAGACTCCTTATTTTTTATGGTACTTAGTTTCCTATAGTTTATTTATTTTCTATGGGTTCTAGTATCTTGAAAATTCCTTATTTTCTGTGAGTCCTAGTTTCCTATAGCTTCATTCTTTTTAGCGAGTCCTAGTTTCCCATGACTTCCTTTTTATAGGTCCTAGTTTCCCGCAACCTCCTCTTTTTTGCAGAGATACAAAAAATCCACGAAAAATTTCTCAAAATTTCCAAAATAGAAAGGCAGACTCCAATATATAATGAGGATTTGAAATTTCAATAGGGACAAACCAGAGGTTAAATTTGACGACCTCGTGGCCATCAACCATGTGTGAGACAACATGCAATTCTTTAAATGCTCATAACTTTTGATCTATGTCATCAAATAAGACAAAATTTATATCATTGGAAAGGTATTGAAGAGTAATACATGTTCAAAGAAGTTTTGGGTTGGGAAACAATGTTTAGGCACAAAATTTAAAAAATAACTGATGGCCATCTTTTAGGTATAGGTTTTGCAAAATTCTCTTGTGCCCATGTTGGGTCTCCACATTTTAATGTTAAGTGGTCCTTAGTGGTTGTAAAAGTGGGTGATCTTAATGATTTTGGATTTCCTCTCCCCTTCTCCTTCTATATATGTAACTAAATTTTATTAACAAAACATCCTCTCTTGAATATAAGGTTATGTTTCCCTTTTGTGTGGCCAAGTATTTTGAGTTGCAGAATTTTGTGTTGGTTTAATGTAATGCACTCAATGCCTTCACCATTATTGTAATAGACCATGCATACTATAATCAATGATATATTTTTTATTGCGGCTCTCTTTTTTATCTTTAAATTATGTTCTTGTGTTCTTGCCTTTCTATTATTTTATGGCATGTTGTGTGTGAGTTATATTTGCAGGATTTCCATCCTTTGTGTCACTTATGTAGAGAATCTAAATTTGGAAAAATTGTAGAGTTGAATGTCTTGTTTATGACCTTTTAGCTTTGTATTTTCCCCTCTCTTTCTTCATATCAAGGATAAAATCCACTTCTAGTTTGGTACATCACCTTATCTTTTATTTAATATTTCATCTTTTTGAACCCTGGTTCCTTGGAAATATTAGATTAGAACTAGTTAGTAATAGAGTATAGAAATGGTTAGATTAGTTACATTGAATGAGAGTTAAAGGAACTAGTCTTTTCACTTAGATATTAACTTTGAAGGAGACATTACCCCACACTTTCAAGGTATTTCTATGTTTTACTGAGGTGTTGATCCTAGCTTCAACAAAGGGTGTAACTTCAAGTGACAAATTTTTTTGGCACGCCCGGTGGCACAATTTGATCCATCTATAGCTCATTTCTGATCTACTACACTGAGATTGGTGTATGTTTTAGTGGTATTTTTCCATTTAAGGAAACAAGAAATGATCTCGCTAACTCTTAACTTAAAATATATTTGTTTTAGAAGTCAAGTGTTTAAGTTTCATGAGAAGAGTGCATACAAGACAAATTAAAACAAGAGGGGAGACTTTTGAATATCTACAACTTCGACCAAGGAGAAGAGAAATAAATATTCAAAGAATTCCATCCCCACCACCTAGGGTTAACTCAATCCCCCTTTAATAGGCCCTTCTCTCATCTTCATATGAACATAAGACCCATTCCCTTTATGGCCAATAAAATAAATCAACCTTTTGTGACCTTTAATGGTGAAAGTACCTTGGATTTGAATTCCCAACATGACATACCAATATCTTCCGTAAAAGAGAATTATATTCTTTACTGTTGAAAATTCAACCACCCCTATAGAGCACATCTTAGATGTTGCTAATGTTTTTTCAGTTCATCTTATCACTGAAGATGATGTAGTAGTCAGGATCTTAGCCTCATATTTCAAAGGAAAAACATTACAATGGTATATGAGTCTGCAACTTGCTTCTATTCATACATGGGATGAGCTTGGGGAAAATATTTATAAGCATTTTGGAGAAAAAATAGATAATATCTCTTTGTTGGAGAAACTAGCAACTATTAAAAGAGCCCATGCTTTGAGTTGATGACGGACTTCAATATCAGGTTTTAGAGGACATGGGAAAAATTTCCACCCCTCCTAAGGCCATCTCCTTGAGCAATATTTTAATATTTTTTTGAGATCTCTTTATTATGATATTGTAGTAATGATTTAGACAATGGGAGCTATGGATTTTCCTGTTGCTTATGAGACAATGATTTAGGCCGAGAATTATTTGGTTCAAGCTGGAAAAATAGCCCTTAGACCCCAAAATCCTCTTTTCCCAAAGATTCCCTAAGAAATTTTACCTTCACTTACACAATCCCCTATTCTAAAGATATTTAATCTATCCCTACATCTAAGTATTCTATTGAGATAGATGATCTCAAATCCTTGGTCAAGAATATGTCAAACAAGATAGTTTCCTTAAGAAGCAAGGAACCAAAGCTCCTAAGCCATACTAAAATAATACTCAAGGGTATCAAAAAGGAATTACTATCCAAATTATGGGTATGTGTTGGAATGTGTGTCCATTTCTCCCCATGAGTTTCATGACATAGAATAACCATCTCTTGTGGATCCTAACTCTAGTGATTATAGCGTAGATGAATGCCTACAAGTTTTAGTCTAACAAAAATCATGGTCCAACTATTGGTATCAAATCATGTCCTTTTGGTGAAGTATAAGCAATTTAAAGGAGATATTCTGAAGCACAATCATGGAGTATTATCAAGGGAAAGATGGTATGTTTCCATTGATTAGCATGAGAACCTATTTGAAACCCTTAGGGTTTGATATATGGAATGAAATTTATGGTGTTTGTTCATCTATCTCATCCACTTTGAATCATGATGAAGTTTGTGGTATTTCTCAAACTACTTTTCATAGTCAAGATGAAAATATGATTTGGTATATTGATAGTGGATGCTCAGCTCATATGACAGGTGATAAGAATAAGTTTATTACACTAAAGGAAAATGCTTCAGAACATTTAAGTTTGGAGACAATTCTGGCATAAGAATTTTAGGGAGAGGCTCTTTGAGTTTGGACAATGGAAAATCCATCACCAAATATGTTTTATATGTTGAAGGATTGAAACACAATCTACTCAAGTGTAAGCCAAATGTGAAAACAAGGGTATGTTCTAAATTTTGATGTGAAGGGATGCAAAATTAAGAAAGGAGAAACATGTAAGGTTGTTGCAAAATCAAAGAGAACAAACAATAACATGTTCATTCTTAAGGAATTCAACAAGGAAAAGTGTCTAATGAGTAAGATGAATGATTGTTGGTTATGGAATAGAAGATTAGGTCATGTAAAATTTGATAATATTGTTAAGATCAACTCTAACAACTATGTAAGAAATATGCCTAAGCTCAAAAAACCAAAAGATACTTTGTGCAAATCATGCTTACATGGAAAGAAAACTAGAAGGAGGTTCAAGACTAATGAACATGATTCCACCACTAGTCCACTTCAGTTGATTCATATTGATCTTTGTGGGCCTATGAGGATTGAAAGTACTTCAAGTGATTACTATTTCATGCTTCTTATTGATGATTTCACTAGATATACTTGGGTAGCATGCTTGAGAAATAAATCATATGCATTTGATGTTTTCAAGTCTTTTAAATATCTTATTGAGAATGAGAAGAATGGAAAAATAAAATGCATTAGATTTGATAATGGAGGTGAGTTTTGGTCTGATTCATTTGATGAGTTTTGTAGAGTTCATGGCATTAAGAGGAAATTTTCAGCATCTATAACTCCCAACAAAATGGGGTTGTTGAAAGGAAGAATAGAATTGTCCAAGAGATGGCAAGGACCATCTTGAATGAATCTAGATTACCAGATGGCTATTGGAAGGAAGAAATTTGTACTATTGTCTATATTCTTAACAAATGTCAACTAAGAGTGAATAATAATAAGACTCCATATGAAATATGGAAAGGAAGACCAACCAATGTGGAGCATTTTAGAGTCTTTGGATGTAGGTGCTTTATCAAAAGGACTAAATACAATCTTGGTAAGTTTGATTCTAGATCTGATGAAGGTATATTTTTGGGTTATTCCTCAAGAAGTTCAACCTATATATGTTATAACAAGAGGTTGAAAACCATAGTTGAGAGTGCAAGTGTGAAATTTGATGAATATTATCCTATGAGAGATTTTTCTAAGTCAAGGGAAACATCACATGAAGAATATGATGATTTTGTTCAAGAAAAAGAAGAAGAAGAAGATGATAAGGAAGAGAGGCAAGACACCAAGGCTCCTCAAGACAAATTAGGAGAGATCATCCTAAAAATTAGATTTTGGGAAAGAAAGATGATGGAGTTACTACAAGAAGGAAGTTGGTAACTCTTAACAATAAAGAGAATTTTACTTTTCTTTCAAAAATTGAACCTAAAAATGTAGTAGAAGCTAGCAAAGATGAATGTTGGATAAAGGCCATGAATGAAGAACTAGATCAGATTAAAAAGAACAAGACTTGGGAATTAGTACCTAGACTAAAATATAAGAATGTGATTGGATCTAAATGGGTATTAAAAAAATAATGAGGATGGAGAAGTCATAAAAAAAAGATTTTTATAAGGGATATGATCAAGTTGAGGGAATTGAATTTGATGACACATTTTCTCTTGTATCTAGGATGGAAGCAATCAGATTATTCTTAGCATATGCAAGTTATAAAGTTTTTAAGGTCTATCAAATGGATGTAAAATCTTCCTTCTTGAATGGATATATTGATGAGGAAGTCTATATGGAGCATCTTGATGGTTTTGCTATTAATGGTAAGGAAGACTATATTTAAAAACTAAATAAGGACATTTATGGCCTAAAGTAAGCACCTAGATCTTGGTATGAAAACTTGATAAATAATTGACTGTAAGGATTCAAGAAAGGTGTTGCTGATAGAAAATTGTACATCAAAAGTGAAGGAGATAATTTATTGATTGTAGTGGTGTATGTGGATGACATCATATTTAGTGGAGATGATGATCATATGACTCATGATTTTTCTGAAGCTATGAAGAAAGAATTTGAGATGTATATGCTTGGTGAACTTTCCTTCTTTCTTGGATTACAAGTGAGTCAATCAGATAAAGGTATATTCATATCTCAATCTAAGTACATCAAGGAAATGCTTAAGAAGTTTCAAATGGATGATTGCAAGCCTATTGGTACTCCCATGGTTATAGGATGCAAACTTAGCAAGGAAGGTGATTCTCCTAAAGTGAATCAATCAGATTATAGGTCCATGATTGGAAGCCTTCTTTATGCAATTGCCTCAATACTTGACATTAGAAAATATTTTGGGTTAGTTGGGAGGCTTAAAGAAGATCCAAGAGAGTCTCATCTTTAATAAGTGAAAAGGATATTTAGATATCTTAAGGGGACTACTGAGTTTGGTCTATGGTATCCAAGGAGTGAGAATTTTAATTTAAGAGACTATTTTTATGCTCATTGGGTAGGTATTATGGATGATAGAAAAATTACTAGTGGTGGTGCATTCTTTGTTGGAGGTTCTTGGTTAAGAAAAAAAAATCCCATGTGGATCTTTCAACCTATGAAGTTGAGTATGTAGTTGTTTCTCATTGTTGTTCTCAAATTACGTGGATGAGGAAAACTTTGGAGGATTACAAGGTCAAGTATGATGGACCCACTCCTATTCTTTGTGATAACACTATTACAATCAGTGTTTCAAAGAATCATGTTTTGCATTAAAATACCAAGCACATTCCTATAAAGTATCATTATCTAAGAGATCAAGTAAGTAAACATTGTATCAAATTAGAGCATGTATCTACCAAGGAGGAAACAACTAATATTTTGACAAAGAATTTTCCAAATTCCCACATTTGAACATTTGAGAGACAATCCAGAGTGATCTTAGCTCCTAAAAAATCTTGAATGGTCAAGAAAAGTGTGATAGGGAGAAAGAAATGAGATACATCTAATCCAAGGAGTTTTTTTACTTTTATGCATTGGTAGTTGTCTTATTAACCATAAATACTTATGTGCATTTATAATGTTCAATGTCATGTTTACAAAGTGTTTGGCGAGTCAATTATGGGAGTTGATGGAATAAGTTATGTTGAGTCATCTTATGTTGTCTAATTTGAGTCATAAATATGTGTCCTAAGTTTGTCATAAGCTATAATTACATGATTCAGGTATGTAAAAATGTCTATAATGTGTGTGAAGTATTGAAGGGATCTCAAAAGGTTAGACATGGTGTGTGTTGTTTCTTTTGAGTCAATCTTGGTATCTTATTGGTTTTTCACAATCATATAGGATTTCTTGAGTACAAATTTTATAGGTTATTATCCTATGTGAAGTATGGTTTCATGATGCCATATGGTCCACTAATATATGAATAAGTTCTATACCAATTTTTAGGTCTTGAAATCAAAATATGTGCATTTTATAAGCTTCTCTTCTCCATGACCGGTCTTGATAAAGTGATTATTGAGAGGTATGTAGGGAAAGTTAATTTTGAAGGTGAAAATGGTGATGTCTAGGGCTAAAAATTTGTATATATCATCTAGAAAAGGAGGTCTTCAGGATTCAAGTGGTTTGAGACCATAAAATTGATTAGATTCTTGGGAATCTCTGACAGAGTTCAAGTTAACAATATTAAAGCTAAAGAGACCTAATTGCCAAAAGGAGGCAAGTGCAAATTGGGTAAATTTTCTTCAAGAACATGGTTCAAGGCCTTTGGTGGAAATAATATGGTCAAATGGGTATTTATATCATGTAATATTTCTATATGAATGTTTGTGTACCAAAATTTATGAGTGATTCTCATTGTTACAAGGGCTAGTAGACAATATGAGTGCTAATTGTTGGTGAAAGGTTGGTATAGTGAGATTACAGTTATTAGCAGAGATTGTAAGTCATGAAAAAGTAAGTTTAACCTATGATTAGATGCAAGATGATGATATAAAGCCAAAATGTGTGATGGTTTTCTCCTTATGCTCTCTTGGAGCTTCAATGCTGTAATTGTGCACGAATGTACTAACACAAATATATAAGTGACTTCTTGTATGCTCTAAGGCTTCCTAACTATTATGTATGAGTGTAAATGAGATTGATATTATGTTCATGATAAAATAAGAATGGTTTGCATAGATATATTCCTCAAATTTGGAGGTCACAAAGTGAAGGTTTTCAATGTGAAGAACATTGTGTGCTCAGTTTTCTGGAAAATATGCACCTACAATTATGGACATTGGTGTGCACCATCCTTGATGGGTATGATTTCCATAGAGTAAGTATATACATTTGTGAAGTGGTATAAATTATTTGAATTTTACAAGATGGTTCATTTAAGGAGTGAAGAAGCTTGTATGTTGTCCTTATACATGTCTTGAGCCAAAATTGTTAAGCTACAGGTGTAGGGTATACCCGAAAGGTAGAACATGGTGTTTCCATAGGTGAGAATGATATGAAAAGTCTTCTTTTGGAAAGTAAAGTTTCCCTCAAATTATTTATGTGATCAAAAAGGTGTTCATAGCCTCTAAAGAAGGAAATGGTGTGTCTTGTGAACTGTGAATGACTAAAATGATCATCTTAGCTCTAAAATGCATCCTACATGCATGTGGGTGCTTGATTAGATATGAAGGAAGTGTATTTTGAAGGGGATGAAATGTATTAGTTACTTCTTGAGATTAAAAATGTGATAAAATTATAGATAAGTGAGTGAATTGGCATAGTAAGTCATTTTTGAATCAAATCAATGGATCAAGACCTTAATCGAGATTGATACAATACTATAAGATCAGTAAAAGTTGCTTCTACAGAAGACATTGTGTGTATGGTCCTATTATGATAGGGGAGAATGAATGTATGATTCTTGAAGGTGGATTGATGTATCCTAAGCATATAAGGCATGGTGTAGGTTTTTCTTCATAAGATTATGTATGTCAAGGAAAATTTTTCTTTATATCATATCCCAAATATAACTATTAAGGTCCTAGAAATGATTCAGGACTTAGATCAAGTGTTTGAGCCATATTATTGGCTTGTGAGGAAGGTAAGTTTCTTGAATTTGTGATTTTCTACTAGATATAGTGATCTTAAGTCCAGGGCGGGTTGTGGTTTGCATGATCATTGTGTGCATGGTGTTGTTGAACTCTTCAAAGTTGGTCTAAAATGTACTGAAGTGCTTGTTTAGGGATCTATCGGTCCCAAAGTCTGAAAAATGTCAAGAAGAGGAAAATCTAGAGTCAAATTTGTGTCTTCTCAAGTTGATATTGGCCTAAGAATGAAGGTATGGTGGAATAGTTTTCTCTTGTGCATAATTTTTGGCATGTTCTTGAGATGATTGCTTCGGTATAGTCCGGTTTAGTGATTCAATGAAGGCAAAAAGAGTTTGAGAATACATGGAAAATATTTGCATATCTACAAGGTAAATAATGGTTCTCTTTCTAAAATAAAAGGTACGATGCTTATTTATTCATGATTTTTTGGAAAGTCTATATGAATTATATGATTTTCCTAGGGGAGCTCTATTGCTTAATGTTTGAAATGATGTCAAAATTAATTTTTGAGAGAGATTTCAAGTTTTTGAGCTTGTTTGAGATGTTTGGTTGATTTTTATAACCAAAGCATGACTCTATGAAGCTGAGGAAGAAGAATAACATGTAGGTACATGTATGAAATTGTAATTAATGTAAAATGGGGAGAATTTCAGGTGGTTTTCCATCAATGACAAAGGGGGAGATTGTTGGCATGTTATTGCATATGTGTTGTCATTGATGAAAACCTCATTAATGACAAAGTGGATGATGGAGTAGGGTCAAAGCATGTTGAGGATGATTATAACATGATGGTTCAGATGTTTTCATGATGATATCAGGTGTTTCAGTGAGGATTATTTGTTCTTGCAAGCCTATTCAGGTGATCTAGCTAGCCTAGGTGACAATGCATGGTGGTATGAGCTTCTTGGTGACTTTAGAATCATGTTGGCATGATGTAGAGAATATTTTTAGAGTGCTTGGGCACTCATATGAGTTTCAAGGTATAGATACAAGTTGGTGACCATGTTGTAGGTGCTCATTTGGAGCAGTATGGTTATTAAATGCATGAGGATGAGTTATGGAGATATATGAGCTCATGGATGCATATAGGTATGTGTATCATGATGTAATAGGTATGTTAGGAACATTTGGAGTGTTTTTATGATATGTTATGAGGTTGTTTCAGTTGACCCTAGCCTTTACAGTGCAAAACCCTAAGGGCTAGCTATGTAAGTCTCATTGGATGGAAATATTGAGAGATATTTGTGAAATGATGATGATTGGAGATGTTATTAGGGTGTGTCTTTGTGTTGTGGGAAAAATTTTAGGTTCCCATGATAATAATTTTGTAAGATATGATGATTTTGGTAAAACAGGGTCAAGAACAATGCCATTTCTAGCTTGAATTGTAACTTCTGATGCTCACCTTGAATTGTGTGCTTTGCATGGGACCTTGTGGCTTTCAGGGATGTTTATACATTGAGTCTATAAGGTTTAAAAAAATAATGAGGTCATTTCCAACTCAAATTGTAAATTATGATGCTCACCTTGAATTGTGAGATTTTCATGGGACCTTATGGCTTTCATGGATGTTTATACATCTAGTCTATAAGGTTTAAAAAACAATCAAGTCATTTCATCACAGTTTTTATGAATGAATGTTAAGAAGGTAAACAACTCATTATGAGTTTGAAACCCTAGCTTGAAAGAGGTTTGAGAGATTTTATTCCTAAGTGACTAGTTTTTCTTGATAATTAATGGATGATTATTTTAGCATGTAGAGTAATTCTTAGCTTTCGAGAAAGGTATGGTATAGGTTATGGTGATGAGTGGACCCCACTCAAACATGTCAATTTCTGAAGAAGTTTAGTTTAGGATAAGATTATCCATAGGAGTTACAAATTAAATGGATAGTGTGTGATGTATGTGAGGTTTTATTGATGTAAAAATATGTTTAAGGTCATGGTGATGTAGTTTAATAGTCAAGTAGGCTTCATTTAGGTTGACTGATTAAAGGGCATTAGAAGAAGCCTTTAATACATTTTACATTACAAGAGATACAAGAGGAGTTAGGAGGTGATTCAAATTGTTTTGGAAATAAAATTCATATATATTTCCAATTGTATAAGTTTTTATCATTATGATGATTTTCGATAGGATTTCCAGGTCAGTTTATAGACAAGAAGATTTTTGGCTTTATAGGACAACTATTTTTGTTGAAGTATTGAGTTGTTTGGAGCATGATATAGATTGGGTGATACTTTATATCACATATAATGTGAAGAGGTATGAATTTGGAATTTAATAAATCCATTTTTAGGTGTTGAAAGTGTCGGAATGGTGCTAACTAGATACATTTGTAAAAATGATTTTGGGAAGCTTGTTTTTTGAAGGAAAACGTTGGTGTGTTTAAACTAATGAGTGTTTCATGTGATCTAACATGTTTATTATTATTATAAAGGTTATGTAATTTCCATTTAGTGGTCACATTCCATATTTGAGGTGTTATTTGATGATATTGAAGCCAAAAGGTGAAGACATGGTGCTGGAAACAGTGTTTTGTGAAGGCAATTAGCCACTGGGCCCATTAAACGAAATAATTTGATTGGTTCATGATAATTGAAACCATGGATGATGTTTAAATGTTATTTTAAACATGTGTGGTGAATTTTAGAGCATGAATAAAATAATTTTGGTGTTAGGAGATTTTTATCATCCCAATGATGGGGTTTTGAGGATTTTTAGTGCATGGATGAAGGGTTTTAACTAGGCCAATATACTTGGGTAGCTTGTGGCTGTTATGATAAATTTAATTTGATTATTTTAAGTTTTTTGGGTCAAGATAAATGAGGTAAACCAACCTAATTTGAATTTTAATCAAGAAGAAGCTATAAAAGCATAGTTTTGGGTGCTTTTATGAGCTAGTAGTGTGTGTGCAAGAAGTGTGACCTAGGTGTGAGAGTTTTGCAGGTGTGTGAGAATTAATTGAGATATGATAAATTATGTGATAGGTTAAGGAAGGATAAAAAACATGTGTGAAATGGTTTGAATATTTGAGAAATGAAGAAATAGCTAGTTTGTGAGTGATTGAACACCTAAGGTTTAAACAAGGGTTTGAAGGTGTTGTGAGTTGAATTTATTATCTCTATTAGTTTTGAAAAAATACATCATATATATTATTCATAAGGTGATTTAGTGGGTTCTTGATTATCTTGGGGGTTGTAGCCTCCTTGTGGAGTTGGTGCTTCAAAAACTAGGGGTTGGTGCTCCTTGTGGGGTTAGTGCCTCACTAAATTTGAAACATATTAATATAAATGTTTTTTTTTTCGGTGGTTTTTCTTCCCTTTGATGGTTTCCCACTTATATCTTGTGTTTTGTGTTGACTCTCTTTCTTCATGGTTTATTGTATATGTGATATTTGATAGTGTGCACACATTAATGGATGGTTAAGTGGTTTTGTGTTTTGAATAAGAAATATGAAATCTGATTTAATTTTTTAAGGACTAATTCATCCCCATTCTCAGTCCATTTTTCTTCTAACAATTGGTATCGAGCGATAGGTCTCAAGTTTGAAACTCACATAGGTAATGCTTGAGGGATTTTTGGCATGTGTCTCCAATGCTCCCTATGAGTTTCGTGACATGGAATAACTATCTCTCATTAACGCCTATAGGTTTTGGTTTAACGGAAATGGTGGTCCAAATTATGGGCATAGTTACCCGTAAATCAGGTTTTAAGGTGTGAATTCTATCTTTCCACTTCAAGCATTACCTCCTCCATGCACCTATTCCAAGATTGAGAAAACTATTGTTCCAATTCAAAATAATATGGATCAAGGAACTGAATGGTGTTTCCCATGTAATCAACCCCATAATAAGAATTCTTATGAAAATGGGGTGAAAGGTTAGACTCTCATGGTGCAAGGTTCCTTCAATCAACATGAATCAATGATGGAAGTTCCAAATACTAATGTTGAAGAAGCTCAAGAGGCTACCCATGAATCCAATCTCATGTTTTTGGGTCTAATGAGTTTTTGCAATCAATTAAATAGTGGGTAGTTCCAATAGACCTTAACTCCATGTTGCGGATAATAAAAGGTCTAAGAAGAAAATATTGGATACTCAACCTTCATCTTCTTCTAAGTAGGATGATCCTCTTTGCAAAAAGAAGGAAATTGGGGAAAATTTAATTAAGAATAGGCAACTTGATGTTTGTAGCAATTGTATCCCCATAAAGGAGGTTATTTCTCAACCAAGAATATATTTCCCAACATTGGATTAGTCAAGGAAATAAATAGTGACACTAATGGTGCATAAGGCGGTTCTCATTCCTATAAACATCGTTGAGAAAATGAAGTAAACTAATTTTAATGTGCTAATGTGAGATACGTGTTCATTCCATATCAATAAGATCTATTACAAGAGGCTTTGAAGCATCTCATTCCATCATATGATAGAGAAAAACAAAGACAAAACTCTTTAATTAGCTTATGTCAACCCAAAGAGGAGTAAGTTAAATAAAGAAACCTTTTCCCTTTTATATCTCTTTGATTATTGGAAACATCTTGTGCATAATTATATGATAGATTCAGGGGCCAACACTTTTGTGATACCAAAGAAGATAGTAGATAATTGTGGGATTGAGTACACTCTAATCAATAAGGGTGTTGCAAAATTGGATGGTACTTCAATTAGAATGGTTGGAATAATCAGAGGTCCTGAGTTAACTCTTTATGCATGCCCTAGTCTAACCATTTCTTAAGATATATCAATTATAGATTCCCCCTCTTTGCTATTTTATTGTCAAGAGACTTCACAAAAAAGGTAGGAGGTTATTTGTCTTCAGATTGGTCTCATATGCTCTTAAGGATAAGGTATGGGACTAAGTTTACAATTAAATTTGAGCCTATCTTATCCTATCATGTTGAAGTCCATGATTCTTTCCTATTAACTCAAATTGCATGGTGTAAGGAGAAACACGTAGTGATTCAAATTTATTCAAAGCAGTCCATTCATCATAATCAATCCTTGATCCCTATTTTTACCCTATCTAATAAAAATAATAATCAATCCTTGATCTTATGTTAGATGAGTGGGCTAAGGAAAGGTACAAGTTTGATCAATATGATGATTATTCCAAGACAAATTTGGGTGCTTATTGCATCTAAGAGAAGGGGTCTTTATCCCAAGTGAATTAAGAGAAAATGAGGAGGATCCCCAAGGCCTATGAAAAATGTTTTTTTGATGGTTCTAGGAGTAGGAATGGAGTTAGAGTAGGCATGGTATTAATATCTCAAAAGGGTAAGAAGTTTTTTTTTCTTATAGACTTTAATTTGCATGCTATAACAACATAACTAAGCATGAGGTTTTTGTTCATGAACTATTGTTGGCTAAGAAAAGGCATATTAAGAGGTTACAAGTGTTTGGGGATGGTAAGTTGGTTATCTACCAAGTAAGAGGGAATTTTTCTACAAAGGATAATCTATTAAAGGCTTATAAACATAGAATTTGGGACCTACTTGAAAGTTTTGAAGCTATTAATATCCAAGCGTGCCAATGAAGTTAAATGCATAAGCTGATCGATGGCTATTGTAGGGTCATAATTTATCCCATATAGAGATCTCATTTAGGGACATGATCAAAATGTTGACATGGTAGTGAGAGCATCCACCCAAGACAACAACATGACCTGATAAGTATTTGAGAGTGATGAGAAAATTACCCGTTTAAATTGATAATGAAGTTAAATTCTCATTAAAATTGCAGTCAAGGATACAAGAGGGATATGAGGATTGAACTATATAATTAATAACTAACAAATTTCCAAGAGGTTTGGTTACTCTTGAAATCATATCCAACCCGACGATGAATTCAAAAGAGAAAATAAAAACACGTTGGCTAGAGAAGATGACTATCAAAAGGTTACAATTGCCCAAGAAAAAGAGTTGCTACTTAGAAAGGTATGTGATGAAACTAAAAAAAAGTTTTCATATCCTTATGTCAATAATACAATGATATTTTCTCATATGAAGATCTTAAAGGTTTCAACATAATATAACATTTGTAGATCTTTACCCCAACACTAATCCTATCAGCAAAAATAAAATATTTGTGAATGGTTAAGTGACAGCAAGTTACAATTAAGTGGACATAAAATCCTAAATTTTACATCAAAAATAGAAAAACATCAAATTTAGTCTTCCGCAGACTTGAACCATGCCAAAAAGTCAAAAATATGTCATAAAAATGGTACCATCACATAGGGGATACTGTTAGATTTGTAGAAATATTGATTTTAAAGTGAATAGAATAGGATAATATCATTTTATAATTGTTTACTAATAGTAGGTATTTAAGTCATTTTTTCCGTGAATGTTTATGTCTATGTTCAAGACTCGCAAATTTTGTTTCACTTTCCGAATGTGATAAAACTTATACCATCCCAACCATGGTGAAATTATATACATGTTAAAAAAATAATTTGATTTCAATATTTTTTGATGAAGTTATGGCGGGAAAATGGAAAGTGCTCTATTTTCTTTATGTTTTTAGACCACTTTCGCAGAAAAAATCATAAAAATAAAATATTGCTCAAAAATACAAAATAAAATCTATCCCAAGATAGATAGCAGCATATAACTTCTCACCAAAGGAAAAAAATATATCAATTTTTGGTCATCCAAATTGCGGGCAAACAGACTACAATCTTATAGGCATTTTAAAAAAAATACCAAGTCATTGAATTTTGAGTGTTTAATATAGCTAAACTTGTCCAATTTTTTTAAAAATAGTAGTTTAGAAACTAGATTCCAGATGCTATGATTCATATTAATATAAGTTTTTCTAATTTTGAGTGTATGCATTGCTAATAATCCCTACAAGTTGATATTATGTTTTTATTTGCAATATGATGTCCACTTATGACCCCTTTTTTGTCCCCCAACTTGGTGCACTTATCCAAATCCCAAGATAGAAACCACGATGAAGAAGGATATTTCCAAGCTCATAGAGGATAAAATTATATTTCTTATCAAGTACTTCTCTTGGGTGGAGAATTTAGGTCCCACAAGGAATAAAAATTGGGAGATTAGGCTATTTGTTTATTTTAGAGATTTGAATATAGTCTCCTTAAAGAAACACTACCCTTTTCCCTCCATGGACTAGATTTTGCAAATAATAACAAGAGTTGAAGGGTTCTCAATTTTGGATGGATATTCTAGATACAATAAAATATGGTTTAAATAATAAGATAGGTATAGGACAACTTTCACTACTATATGAGGAACATATGCCAATGAGAAAATATTTTTTTGTTTGTCTAATATTAGTGTTACCTTTTAGAGGGACATGGATTTTTATTTCAAGGGATTCGTAAACAAGTTTATTCTAATTTACTTGGATGATATTACAATTTTCTTGAATTTTGGTGAGGATCACATGGAACATCTTGAGAAAGTGTTTGAAAGGTGTAAAGAGTTTAGGGTGTCACTCAATCAAAAGAAATACATCTTCATTGTTCCCAAGAAAAAAATCTTAGGTCATGTGGTTTTAAAAGAAGGTATAACTATTAACCCGAAATAATTTCAGCCATCCTTTTTCTCTCCTTGCTAGCACATATGAAAACACTACAATATTTCCTTGGAATAATCAATTTTTTAGAGAAATAATTCCTAACTTTATAGGGTTAGTTAAGCACATCAATCAAATGCTGAAGAGGAATTCTCATTTCAAGTGGAATAATGAAGGAAAGGAAAGTTTCAATAAGATCAAAGAGGGAATAAATCAGGATTCCACTTTCATTAACCTAATTTATGAGAAAGATATTATCTTATATGCTTATGGGGATGAGAGTAGTGTGGTAGACATTATAACTTAGTAAAATGATGAAGGTTTGGAGTAACTGGTGGTGTTCTTTAGTCAAACATTAAAAGAATATGAGATAAAGTACAACCACATGGATAAAAAAGTATTTGTAGTCATATAAAATTCAAGCACATGCTTGTCAACAATAGTATTGAGGTGTTAGTTTCTCATCCAAGTGTGAGAAATTTCATAATGGGCTAGAAGTTAGTGAGAAGAGAGTTGTATGGGTAGCGATAATCATTGATACATGTTACGATCAAAGCTACTGATATAATTAGAGGTAGAGGACCATGTGGATAAATTTCAGTGGATGATAGTAACGATGAATAAAAATCTTATTGTCACCTTGCATGAAGAGGAGGAACATTTAGAAACAAGTATACCTAATGACAAAAAATTTGTGGATGATATGTTAGGTTTCCCGTCAACTTTTGAATATCCCCCAGGTTAGATAAAACAAAGAGGATACACTTCAAGAATTAATCCATTCCTTATGTTTTAATAAATGGTGTCCTCTTTAAGAAATTCCTAGAGGGATTTTTTTGAGATGCATTGATAAAGATAAAAATGAGATAATTCTTGTTAAATTCCATAAAAGCTTAGTTGGTGTTCATTTTTCTTCAAGATAAATAGCCATGAAGATCATGAGGGCTAGCTATTTTTAGCCCGGACTATAAAAGAACACTCATTTATGGATTAGAAAATGTAAATAATGTGCCTTATTTAATGGTATGAGAGGTTGGATACCATTCCACTTAACCCAATTGAAGAAGACTAGCCCTTCTTCTAATGGGGTCTTGAATTCATTGGTATGATCAATCCAAGGTCTAATGTTGGTCAAAAATGGGTTTTGATTGCCACTGACTAATTTACTAGGTGGACCAATGTGGTTGCATTGAAAGAAGCTACCGAGACAACCATTCTATACCTCTTAGAGGATATTGTGACAAGGTGTGGAGTCCCTCATACCATAATATCTGATAATGCTAAATATTTTGTGGGGTTTAAGATCTTTGATTGGGATCTTAAATGTGGTATTTATCTACATACTTCATCCAACTATCATCCTTAAGGTAATGGCCTTGTAGACACCAATTTTTCAACCCTAGGTGAGCCTACACATATTAATAACATTATCATTATTTACTCTATTATCACCACTAATTCACCCATGTAAAATCTCATTTACCATCCCTAACCTAATAAAAAAACCTAACCTAAATAACCTCAACCATCCTAACCCCCTAACCTCTTCCTACCCAGATTCCTAACCTCCCATCATTCTTAAAACAACCTCGATCCTCAAATGAAAAGTGGTTTCAGATATTTCCCATCTTTTCATAAGTTTTTAACCTCTTTGACTAGATTGATGGTGATCTTTGATTGAAAGAGATCGTTACATAAACGTCGATCCTATTTAAACACCAAAATATACCATTTATCGAGTTAGAAAAATCAGACATATTGGACTACTTTGGTGAATTGTTGAATCTCTCGCATGACATCATGACATTAGATTATATCCACACTCCACTATCATCTTGTAGGAACCCTTACCAAATAATCAATCAACCATTTCGAGCTCCACTAGCCTTAACAACATTCAACAAGGTTAGTACATTTCTTTTATCATTTTCAATCACATCTTACATTATTCATATCCTATAAACACTCATCTTTATACCTTTATCTAGCTATCAAATATCTTGTCTTCTGTTTATTTGTTAATCAATCTTTTAACATATTGGCTAAATTTATTAAAGATCACTTTGCCAATCCCGGTTGCCACCGATCTGGTCCAAAATCCATTTAGCATCAATTAGCCCTTTCTATGTGTCAAAACCTTTGCATTCTACATATTCTCTCTTTCTAGAGTCCCTCTAGTCCATCTTGGTATTTTGAAACTCTGTCATGCATAAATCATAGTTTATTTACTAGACTTTGTTAAAATAAATCATTTTTTCCCCGATCGCTAAAAAATTCCCGATTGTCATCAATCTCTATCATTTCAATCATTTTATCGAGTTATTGTATCTTTATCAATATGTTTTAACCTAATCTATTTTCTTGCAAGATGTATTATTTATAGATGACTATTCTAGGAAAAGTACACACCATCACAAGCATATAAAAAGTCCACGATCATGCAACATCCTTTCATGTGGAAATAGTTTGGTATCTCACATGATATTAGATTATGTGTCATTTCCCTCATTACCAAAGTAGAATATATTGAGGAGTAACTTGAGCTCATACAAGAAGAAAAAGAATACAAAGAACAACCTTGGTTCAAGTAGTTCTTGGAATTTGAGCTTGCTACAACCCTATTTTGGGCCACTTATAACACAAAGAAGGATCTCTTTATCTCTCTCAAATTATAATAATATTATCATTATCTTATTTTCATATCATATCACTTAATTGTAAAACATGATTTGACATCCCTTGAGGAAGCCCATTGGTTCCTAGGATCGGTTGTTGCCGAGAAACTCGTTTAATCATTATCTAATATTTGTTTTGTCTAGCTGTATCTTGTATATAGGTCTTCTCACTTAGTGAAAGGAGGAGTCTCTTGCATTGTTCATATATTCACTCATCCCAACATTGGGTTCTTTGGTGTAGGTATCACTAAACCCTTCTTTATTTATAGTTTTTGGTATTTCAACATAATAGCCCTAATCAAAATCACCATAAACAGTCTAGATGAGTCTACTAATTAGAATTTGATTAGGATCATGAAAAGAACAATGGAGATAAATCATAGTTAGTGTCACAAAATTCGCATGCTCTTTGTGTCGACAGGTCACAAAAAAATTAATAGGCAATTCTCCCTTCATCCTTGTGTATGGTAAAGAGTCTAGGCTTCCAATATCTCTTGAATTGCATTTATTATAACTAACCCATCGAGTGGAATTATAAGGTCAAGATGAGAGAGAAGTTAAAATAGTAGAGTTGGACGAGTTAGAAGAGTTGAGGAAATCAACCATGAGAAATTTGGAAGAACATCAAAAGCTAACCAAACAATGGTTTTATAGGAAAAATAGTGAGGAGACCTTCAAATAAGGAGACCTTATTTGAAGGGATGTATATAGACCTAAACTAGGAAGACACTCCAACTTTTATGGACTATGGAGTGGACCATACATCATCTCACCGCAATTAAGCTAATGCATTTGAGTTGTTAAATCTCAATAAGGAAGTACTTCAAATCCCATTTACCAAGAAATGGGATTTATATTAAACCATCTTATTGAGATGGTCTTGTTTCATCTTTTTACATAGTTGGTTTATTTCCTCTCTTATTTCTATTTTATTGTTGAGGTATCTTCTCTTGTCCTTGCTTTATGATCACCGATTAAGATTCCCTCCCTCAATATTTTTGTGGTGATTTTCCTTGAATAAGTGCTATGTTGCACAAGTCATTTAGCACTTTTTGTAGTTCTTACTAGATTTTTGTCATGTTAAATGTCTAGCATACAAAATTGAAAATTTTGGCCATGACAACTAAGACCATACTTGAAAATTTCCTCTCATGGTCACTATGAATCCTTCCTTTAGCTATCATGTACTTAGTTTCATCCTCATTATAGCCTAGAAGAATGTGCTAATAATTATCTCAATTGTGTTTAATGTGCAGGGATGAATTCCTAAGGTGATTGAAGAAGTCACTGAGATTTAAGAAGAAACAACTATCTTCAAAGCATTTTACAATTGGTAAACACCCTCTATAACCCGATAGGGAAGATTTGAACCATATGAGAGTTGTATAGGAGAACAATGAAGTCGTTTGAGGTAGTTAATGGAAAATTGGTGGAATAAATTGATGTTGGGAACAACTTGGGAAAAATAGGGTCCTTTTGGTGCTGTAGTGATCAAGAATCCTCATGCAAAAAAATTCAATGATCAATGGTTTGCAGGAATTTTTCAATTCATGCACAAAACATTGTGTTATGGTCCTTGTTCCCCTCTTGATAAGCCTTCAAATCTAAGATTTAACCATATTTTGCAAATTTTGGGGTAATTTGGGAAAAATCACCTTTTTGAGGAACATGTGGAACTATTCCTCCATTCCATATGTCCCTCGTATCTCTACCTTGTCTATATTACACTTTGGGAAATTAGTGAAGTTGGGTCTAAACCAAAATATGGACACTATTCCTCCATTCTCTCGCATTCCCGCATACTTGTAAATGCCAAAAAATGGAAAAACAAGTAAAAAGGTTATGTCATATGGTGCAGGAATAATGGGAGTAGATCCACTATTCCATCGGTTCCTTGACCGCCTACAAATGCCAAAAAGGTTAAAGGAAGGGGAAAATTTAGTTAAGTCATATTTTCAAGGAACAACGGAACTGTTCCCTTGTTTTGGTAGTTCCTTGTATATCAAACACCACAATGTAAATGAATAGGTTAAATTGGCTTTTGAAGGCCCAAAAAGAACATTCCTCAATTCCTCCAATTCTCTACCAACCCACCTAGACCGCTTTTTGACAAATTTTCTCGAAATTCCCTAGATTTCTTCCAAGAAGAGGAATATGAAGAGTCCTAAACTTTGATTTTGGAATGTAATAATATAATATTGTATTTGTGCCCAAATTGAATGTATTAACTCAAGTTTAGAAGATGAAAGGTTACAAGTGATAAGAAGGAAAGGTCATGTGGGGGGAAGATGAAAAGTCATGTTGTAAATCTATAAATGGGAATGGCTTCTCCATTCCAAAGGGTTGGAAATTGTTGATTATTGATAGTTGTTGGGATTGGTATCTATTGGTATCCAAATTTGTTCTCCTTTTCAAGTCAAGCAACAACACAGATTAGACATGGAGCTTAGAGGAAGATAGATCATAGTGTGTGTCATTTTGTATCTGGGGATGAGATCTAATTGGCCCTTTGTTACTCAAATTTGTGGAGAGATGGATAACACCTTTAAGGGGGTTTGACTTGTCCTCACTACTTTAGGCCATGCCTTTTCAAACAGGGTGAGAGGAACCTTAGTGTAACCTCTGTTTGATGAAGGAGATGGAGATATATTTTGTTTGGACAAATTTTATGAAGAAAACTTGGGAAAATACGGTCAATTCTCCATAATTTAACTCTTAAAAGTTTTCAATTCTAAATGATGGAGATAATTTCAATACAAGGCTAAGGTTCTTTGAAGACATTAAGAAATCCTAAGTGTTCTGGATATTTTAGTAAGTAGATTTTGTTCCTTTGTTGATATACATTGAAAAATAGGGGTAGTTTACGATGGATCAATGGTTTTTGAATGATTTTGGTGGGAGATGAAGTAGGATAAAGTTGATTATACCAGATATTCAAAGGGAATTCACAACAATGAACAACTCAACAACAGAATACTTCAGAATAGTTAAGATGTTCCTTCAACCAGAAGGTGTGCTTCAATGGAGGCCCAAATCAACACGTTTTCACATAATCTTTGAGACTCTAACATGAAGGATCAAATTGAAAGAATCAATTAAACACAAAAGTCTCTGATCAATAATGCCTAAGGTACACCCAAAGACTTACATATAATATTTATCAAAAATGACAAAGTGAATTGATTTTAAATTTTTTTATCTCATCCAATGAAGGATCTTCTTGAAATAAAATTACAAATACCATTAAACCATCACGAGGATGAGATCCTATGTGATTTCACAAATATTTCAATGTAAGATTGTAATAGGAATGAAAGAAAATATTTCAAACATTTTGAAACAAGGCGAGAATAAATTGCTAGAGATTGGACACAAATTAATTTCAAAATTGCTTAAATTCATTAGCAAGGGAAATATTCCAAAGAAATCTCAGTGCTCGTTAATGGCTATACATTTGTAACCAACTTGACATGATAGAAAATCTAACATAAAGGAAATTAACCAGGTATCTCAGATGGGTTTCTCAGAATACAGATTTCTCAATTTTTCTCTTAAGAATTCAAACTCTGACCATTTGTAAGAGTATTCTCATTGCATTTATATATTTTACTCACTCAATTTTCCCCCCAAAAAGAAATAATATTCGAGGGACCTTTTCTTGTTAACAATTTGCTTCAAAAAGTGACATTTAACAAATTCAGATCCGAAAGCTACCAGGTGGACCAATTGTGAACTGATCACATTTCTTGGGCCCTCGACTAATGACTATGATTCAATGCCATAACTTTTTGGAAATCCTTCTAATAATTTTTATTCCATCATGTGATAAATCCCCTTTTAATCATTTTCCAAAGACTCTACACAACTAGATATGACAGGTAATCCTTTTCACTCTCGAGGCAACACCTTTTTCATCTTTTGCACCTACACTTTCATCATTTCATCCCTTTTCCCTCTCTTTCCTCGACACTTATACCCCGCATCCATTTCCTCTGGTAATTCCTATTTTTGTAAGTGCCTGAGTAATTCCCACTTCAAAATATCAACCATTAACAATCCTTGGACTCACAATTTAAGTTTTAAATCCATTCAAATGGCACTTTACAAACAGAGATGACAAGGAATTTCATCAAAGAATGATGAAAAATAGTGCGTATTCACGTTTTCTAGAGTCTTGGAGCAAAATGGTAGAAAAATAGGTGAAATTCACAAAAACCATTGATTCTTCCCCTTTTCTACTTTATATCACAGCCATCCACGTGTTTCCTTGGTGTAACTGCAAAGGATAAGTACATGGGCAAGTTTCCAAACAAGCGTGAGCCTTCTACGTACCCTGGGCCCAAAAAAACACCTTTTGGCCTTTGAAAAGTCTTAGTGTAAAAAGGAGCCAATGTAAGCCTCCATGTGTCTTCATGATGATCTTTTGATATGGTGCCCAAAAATAGAGACCCCAAACAAGCGCGGGCTCACCACGTGTCTCAGTCTCATAGAGTTGTTGTAAAATTTGAAAGTTCAGCAGAAGGTGCCATGTGTCTAGGGTCCAAGACAATTTCTTTTGGCTGTTGAAAAGTCCAAGCAAAGGTTAGAGTGAGCGGTAGCCTCCAAGTTTCCTCCTGGTGCTTCTTCAAAATAAAACTTAGGGGCCAGTCCCTAAATAGGCGTGGTCCGTCCATGTGTCCTAGGCCTCTAGAAAGTTTCTTGAAAATTCTAAGTATGGGAAGACTTGGTAGAAGCCTCCACATGTCTTCATGGAGCAATTTCAAGATAGTGCTAAAGAGAGGAGACCCTAAACAAACACAAGCTCACCATGTGTCCCAGGCCTTAGAAAATTACTTTGAAAAGTTTAAGTACAAAGCCAAGTGGCGGAAGCCTCCACATGTCTCCCTATCGCAATTGTTAAGGTGGGACCCTAAGGTGGATCCTCAAATGAGTGCTAGCCCTCCACATGTCCATGGTCTGCCAAAACTATACCAGCTGCATGAAAATTTTGTCTAAGTCTAGGAAAAGTAGCGAAACCTCCACGTGTCCCCTCGACACAGCTCTAAGGCCAAACCAAAAGGTGAATTTTCAAATGAGTGCCATTCCTCCACGTGGACAAGTTTTGGGTTGAAGAAAGCCTTAGAGTTTTTAAAGTGCCCCACCGAGCCGCATCCAACCAAAAATGGCCATGTTTCCACTGATGCTGACATGTAAATTTGACTGGGAAAAATACACCCATCAAACCTTAAAATGCAAGAAAATCACCATTTAATCTCAGAAATGAATCTTTCTTCACGAACAGAGAGTTTGGAAATGATATAAGGCCCAAATTTGATCCTCCAAGCCATATCCAATCATGTTTCCATAGATATTTGGGACACAAATAACAGGGACAACAAAACATGACTATGGAAAATGGAAGGAAAGGAAAAACCTGAGTTTCACGCCCAAGTTACAAACTCTTTCACATGGGCAGAGGAACAAAAAAACAAATTCTAGAATTTTAAGTGATCCTCGACCAAGGAAGGGAATGATCATGGCAACCAAATGGAGGAAAAATTTTCTATGCATTAATACGGGAGATAGAAAACATGACAGAGCCCATAAACCGGAGAACTTCAATGACAAACGGGTGAGAATAATTTGAGCACCAAAATTTCACTACTACTGAAAGTAATAAAGCTACATTTCTTATATTTTTTTCTATGTTCATCTATCCTCTCTACTCTCCAAATTTGCAAGCATTGTGATCTTATACAACCAATAAGGAAATTTATGTCCTTGATTAATGGATATGTAGAATTTTATGTCTATGGTTTATTAGTCTTGCTTTGATTGCTTACATTTTTGTGTTCTTGTAATTAAATTTGGACATAGTTTGTGTAAATTATTTAAGTCTACTCACAACATTAACCCTCTCTCCCTATTTCTCCTACTCCCCTTTACCTCTTTCCTAAGAAAATTCCTCCCTTGTACACTGTACAAACACTTTTCCATAGGTTTAGTGGAGTATTCTTGTGTGATCCTCACCTAATAACCACCCCATAGTTTTATTTAGTTTACATTCAATAATGGGATCCTCCCCATACCCAAGAAGGAGGGCTTAACCCCGTGACCATTGGTGAAAACCAATAATCTCCACCACAATAAATTATCTCAATAATAGTTTTGGTGAATATTCGGGAAGATTTTCCCTTTATGTACCCTTAAAATATCTATGAAAATAAAAAATAAGATATTTGAAAATCACAAAATACCATAAAATATAAATTCAAATACCTAGAAACTCATCGTTGAAAATTCACCGTTGTTTTCTCTATATAAACTTCATTTCTAGGCTACAAAATTCCATTTACATATTGGAAAATATTTTACAAACTAGAAAAAATATACACTCGAGATGATTAAGGAAGTGGAATTGTTGATCCCACATTCAAAGAAATACAACAAGTTGATTTCAAACTTCCTATTATCTAGGAAACAAGACAAGTTAGGCAAGAATTTATTCCTGAATTTGATCCTAAATTTCCTCTTGAAGATATAATTGAAGAAGAAATTGCATAACCACTTGATCTCATTCCTCCAAAAGAAATAAATGAATAAGAAGAAGCAAAGGAAAGATAATAAGTAATGGTTTCACCTATGCCATGAGGATGCAACACCGGTCCATTGATGTTGGCTCCTCCACTTCATGAATTACCAAAAGGATCAAGAAATAACTTTCCCAAATTATATGGAGATGGAAAGAAACACCCATATGATCACATTACAAATTTCATCACAAATTTTGGCATTCTTGGAGTGGGATATGAAGATTTTGTCGTTAGACTATTCATGGAATTATTATAAGATACCGTTGTGAAATGGTTCTACTACTTGTTATCACACTCAATTACTAATTCAGATGATATGAAAAAAATTGAAGCACTATTCAAGACTGTAAAAATGCTCATTACATCCTTTCTCAACTAGCTCGGATGAAGAAAGAAGTGAAAGATCCCATAATATATATTTTTAGAAAAATGAAATAATTTGATCAACAAGATTCCTACTTGGGTGCTCTTCCTATTACGGATAACAAAAAAATGTTCTTCATTAATGTTTAGTTACACAAGTTGGTTTCATACTACGATAACTCAACCAAATACTCTAGAAAATTCTCAAGAAATTTCCATTGAAGTAGATGATATGATCATGTCAGGAATATAAAGAACTATTTAATAAAGAATAAGGACTAGAGTTGTAAAGATGAAAGAGTTGATCCATTTCTACAAATATTTGTCAATAACTTGACTACATTGAAGAAGAAAATTTCTAAATATGCCTTATATCAAAACAGGGGACAAGAATGAAATTACTTGGAGGTCCCCAAGGATTTCTTTGGAAGCTCCATTGGTTAATGTAATGTATGAAGATGAAGGAGAATAAATGGATGAATCGGAAATTAAAGAAGAAAAAGAGGATGAATGTGCTAGGATTGGGTATTTTGAATACTCATCGACAAAGACTCAAGAATCCATGGCTGATATGAATAGTTACTCGAGTGAAGTGTTCACCCACTCACAAATGGATAAATAAGCCTCTTCTTTTATTTCCCAAGCAAAGCATTTGAATCCTCAAATGACGACTCTACAAAAAACAACAACAAAAGGAGGATCATTGTTGTCCACTTCCACGGGGTCAACTAAGAAGAATCTCGAGACTACTTTAGTCAAGAATCCATTTTCCTCTTTGAGTAAGTCTCTTTTATCTCCTCTTGTTAAATCAATTTTTCTTCTATTGACCCTAAGAATGCAAATCCTACTCTTGTCAAGGATGTCATAGTTCCTGATGTTCCTGTAGACACCAAAATTGGGTCATACTCCCCTTAAAACCCTGTTAATTAAATTAACCATATCCCACCTATTCATATCCCATAGTGAACATGTTAATTAGATTAATTATATTAATTAAATTAATTATCTTAATTAAATTAATTTAAAATCATCACTTAACCACCTCACCTAGCCACCTAACCTAGCCACCTCACTCAATGACCTACTCAAACCTCATTAAGGACCTAATACCAAGTCTAAACTCATCCTAACCAGGAGTTAGTACAAACCTATACTTAACTCGTATTAACAAACCTAAAAGGACTCCTACTTATCTTGCTATGATCTATCACTTGAGACTAGGCATAAGGTTGGAGATCATGTCAAAAATAGCAATAATATGGATATTTTTGGCCAACCTAGATATTCTCACCTTGACTAATGCATATCTCAACTATTTCCGGTTAGGTTAAATATGTTTCAAAATAATTTACCCAGTGGTTATATCTCATTTCTATTTCACTCAGTAGGTTAAATATGTTTCAAAAATAATTTACCCATAGTTGGTCATTTCATTCAAGATCTCATTTCTTCCCAATCCATTTTCCAATATTCAACAGAACTCAAATTTATTTAGCACTCTCCATAAAAGAAGACTTCATCCCTTGGAGCACTACCAATCATCAATCACCATTCATCATCCTCTCTCATGATCACATTTTATGATTAATTTCCAACATATGATGCATCGTAGAGATTTGAAAATCTTTTAACAAATTTTTCCTACACCAAATACATTAGATCTTCTCTCTCGGACAATGAGTTTATCTCTAATAGCCTAGAACCATGTCTAATATTTACTAGAGCTTACCCTTCACCAACTCAACACCATTTCCTCCCATCCATTTTCCTTTCTTATTGTTTTCAGATGAGAACCTAAATATTCAACATCTCTTCATTGATTTAAATCTCTAGTTTATTTGTGTGGATTTATTTATTCATATCTATTTGTGGTATTGTTTATTTTATTTCCTGTTACTAGCAACGTTAGGTAGATCCATACCTATATACTTCATCCCAAGTTCCATTGGCCTACCTCATTTGTTTCATTATCATAATCGAATTTGTTCAAAAAATTTCCACCTATTTTCACCCTTCTCTCGTGCTTTAAAAAGAACATCTTCCCTCTTACTCATTTTATTATGATCTCACCTCACCATTTCCAACCTATGTGTGGATTTGGGCTTAAAATACTTGTAGAGATTTTGAAAAACCTATCAATTTGCCTAATGGTTGAATTTTAATCCTAATTTTCCCTCTCTCTATACCAAACCACTTACATAATTTACACATCTTATTAAACATCCTCCTAACCAAGAATTGATCACATGATCATAGGATTGACATTGGTAGCCGACCGTGCTTCTTTGTCCGGTCATTATATCGAGAAAGGACGAGCTCATTACCTAAAACCACCCTTGAGGATTTATACCCACTTCCTAATATTCCTTAAAATAACATAAGCATGTCTAAAATTCACTTTTTGTGTTTCTTGATTTGTGTTAGAGCTTGAAACATCCATTTTTCTTTCTTTCTTTCACACTCCACTATAGTTGGTGTATTGGACTCAACACCATCTAGTTAACCCTCCTCATTTTGACCTTTTAAATCAACCTTTTGAATGACCTTTCTTATTGTTTTTCACAGTATGAGATACCTAAATCATTTCAATTCCATTATTTAGGATCTTTACTTCACTTTATGATTTAAAGAACATTAATATTGTTATATAAAATTGGATTATCATCATACCCCTGGACCTTTAAAAGAACTCGCATCACATTTTTATCTTGGATTTGCTTGATTTCCTACAAGATTCCGTTAGGTAAATGACATCACTCCACTCATTATATTAACCTAATCGCATTATCGGTTCTTATGTTTTAATTTTTAATTAAAACATCGATTTGGTGGTATTGTAACTATTTTTCCATTTCTTCTATTTTTGTGTCATTTACAGAGAAAAATTACCATCTACACCAATCAACTGGTTTAATCGTAGAAGCCAATGCCTTTATATTCCACACAAGCAACCTTCACCAATCACACCTAGCCCATCGCCACCTTCCATCCTATCACCTATGGATCCTACTTAGCCCATTATCATCAGTACTGGTGATAAGGAGTTCTCAAGACTCCTTAACCACAACCCCACTACCTTACAAAATTATCTTTCCCATTCATCTACTTAGGATTCATCAAGACAACTAGTATACAACACGCCTGTGTCCATCCCCCGCCCTTGCCCCCACTTCCGCATCGGCTAGTACTAACTTGGCCTTACCTTCTTCCACCTTACCACCCATAGTATCCCAAATTGACCCCACATCATCAATATCTATGGAACCTACAACATCGGTCACACTTTTGACATTAGTTTCTCCCATGGTGTCAACCATTCCTTCATCAACCACCTTTAGCATATCTCCGTTTGCACCTGCCACCTCGCATATACCTATTACATCACAGCCACCCATGGTGCCGAAACCCATAACCCATTCTAAAACATTGTCCTCTCCATCCCACAGTATTTACCTCCAATCACTACAAGGATCACTATATCCACCCCACCTACTTACACATATCACCAACAACCACTATCTCTCTCTCTCACCTATTTAGGATATGTTCCACCCGCATCTATTCCCCCTCGCAGCTTTCATACTCGACACCACCATATAATAGAATGCTATCCACATCATACATCATCATCAACCCCTTATACTACGGGGGTTCCCAAACATCAAAACCTACCAACAATCTTATTAAAACGATGATGGAAAAGATGCAAACATTAGAATCATCGGTTTCTAGATCTCACAAATCTTTAACATACGATGAAATCATAATGAGCCCATTTTTCTATACCCTACACATTGGGAAATGCCCAAATTCTACTAGTTCAACAACAAAGAGGAACCACAACAACACTTGCAATCCTTCACACATGTGTGCTATCTAATTTCTCATGATGACACTCTACTCTTGTGGACATTCCCAATGTCCTTAATAGGACCTACATTAGATTGGTATAGTGGTTTACCTCGACATTCCATTTATTCATTCAAACAAGTGGATCAAGCCTTCTTGGACCATTTTTCAATCAATATCGTCAAGAATGTCACCATGAATGAATTATACTCAACACGACAATAAAATGATGATTCTATCATAGATTTTTTCACTCGTTGGTGGGGCCTCATCAACTAGCTTACATTCCAACTACCTCAAACCAAGATTATAGAGTTGTTCACTAGGGCTTGTGCCAGGCACATCTCACCAACTCTCTAAGTCCAAAACTTTCGTACATTTGATAAATCATTCACCATGGATAGAAAGCCTAAAATCTGTGCCATAAAAGAGAAGAAAATTCAATTGCGTAACAAAAACACTACATTAAAATCCAATGATGCTTCATCCTCTTCAAAACACAAAAACAACTATTCCAAAGCAAAAGGATTTGCCAACATGGTAGTTTTAAAAGTGGCGATCTCACCCATCCAATCAATCAAAACCTTCTTCCAACCTTTCTCCCGTTCAAGCTTTCTAGTTAAGGTGAGAGAAATGAAAGTACACTCCAATTGGGGAGCCTTATTCTTCAGTACTAGAATTTTTTTAAATCCAAAGCAATTAATCTATCACCTATCAAACCACATACTGGTTTTGACCCTGATCATCCTATGCCTGCATGGTACAAGGAACAGGACTATTGCAACTATCATCGTGTTAAAGGCCATAGCAATGGTAATTGTATAAACTTCAAAAATATTGTCTAGGAAATGTTAGACAATGGAGATATTGTATTGGACAACCCAAACACACTAGCTAATCATAACCTCCATATCTTCAAGAAGCCATTCCCTAACCATACCCCTTCATCTAACCAAACCGGTGAACCTTCAACTAATGAAAGTAATGTCCATGAGGTCCATGATGTGTTTTACACTATACCATCCCTTCTGCCATTTCCTCCTATCCCCTCCATCAAGGAGATTCTATCACGAGCTCCTTTACCCATGGAGGATCCTATTTCATCTAATCCTTCACTCACAGAGGAGTCCCCTTCACCCATGGAGGAGACCACAATATCTATTGATGCCATTTCATCACTCCCCTTATGACCTAATGAACCACCTGTGGTGTTAACCCTCCTACCCACTAGGGATTCATTCTCACCTCCTTTCCGCCAAAAGAAGAACCTACCTCATCCCACATGTCATTTCCCCTACCAATAGAGGATCCTTTAGAAGTGCCACTACCTATTGGTGATAATTCCTTATTAGGCTTCTAAGATCCAGTTGATTCACTCTTAGCTCTTTAACTTATATATTTTGAAGCTAACCAGTTCCTTATCTCATAGTCATACTTTACAGGGATTACTACTAAATCAATGCCATCTCCTCTTACAACAGTTCCATTTTCACACTTGGCTGACTACTTGTATTATGTTGATAATTCCATGCTTTGGGGATTTCTCTGACTACCCTTTTCAACCCAAATACAAATATCATTTGTTGATACCTCCATGATTTATCCAAAGGTATTTCAGATGACCAAATCAACCATGACCATGCTTGTTGAAATGGCCTCTTCTTCATCACCCTTGCCTACATCTAAACCTTTACCAACAACCAAACCTATTCCTATGCCTAAGAACATACCTGTATCTACACATTACCATACATCCAGAGGCATCACCACATTAGGTGTCATGCCAACATCAACCTTAATACACCCTCTTGTCAAATTGAACTTAGTAGCATATTCATAAACCCACACAAAACCATTCCTCCACCTAAAAGGAAGACCCAACCTTCTAGGCCACACACACCAGTTTCACCCACTACACCTTTGTCACCTTTTCCCCTTCCATCTATCCTAGGGCCTCACCCATCTACCTTGGTCAAGAAACCTCTTACCCAAGGAAAATAAAAATCAAAGCAGCATGCCTCTTCATCACAATCCTTTATTACACCCAACTTACCTACACAACGTACACCTTCTCCTGTCACCCGCATCTTTCTTACCACCTATACCCCCACCACCTATAGTAACTCCATTAGTACCTATGAGATTTCCTTCTCTTCAACCCATACCTTCCACCTTGCCTCTGCCAAAGCAACCTTCACCGCACCTCTTTTGTCACCTTAGCTAACTCATCCTCTCCTACCATCTACCTTCCCTTCCACATCGCGTACTCCTTCCTCACCTTTACCTAGCAGGTGCAACCAAAATTGAAAATCCCACTACCATCTAAAGAGGTAGTTAAGCTTACAATATCTTCTATCGCTAGTTCATCTACTACGCCTTTACCTAAGTAGGTACAATCAAAACCTAAAATAGTAAAACCTACCAAAACAATGGTCAAACCTATTTCACCTCTAATTCCACATCCCTTGATGCCTCTCCCACAAAAATCACCCACACTTCAATCTAGACCCACACTCACATCACATTATGATCCATTGGCAGAGTCTTATGCCAACATTCTAGCTAACCTTTTCGAGACCTTTGTCATCACATTGCCACCCCTTAGACCTTACGACCCAATCAAACCAAAACCAAAAGAGTTTGATGATAATAAAATTTACACCTACCATCATGTGTGCTAGGGCATGACGTAGAAAATTGTAAGGATTTTAAAACTATTCTCCTCTAACTATGTCCTCTTGAAGAAAATTTTGACGATGATGATCTTCTAGATGAGGACCCTATTCCACCTTCACCTATCACCACACATCTTCATCCTTTACCTATTAAGTGACCCGCATCTCCACCTCCATAACCTTTTATCCACCTCCAACATTCGAGATCAATATGGTCTATATAAGAGAGCTAGCCAAAACCCCACCAAAATGCCAATGCGCCCTACTCATTTCACAAGGATCTTATCCCACACTAGGTTTTTTTCCATCATGTTGTTATACTTTTCATGACACACCTTCTCCATCCACCTCTCTTCCTCAGATTAACATGATCCAAGTTTCCACTCACGCCCAAAAAGACAAAGGAAAGGAGAAAGAAACTAGCCCATCCACCAATCTTGTGCCCAATATACCATCTGCACCCACACCAAAAATCACCATTTGGGGACCCACATACCCTATTTCTAACGAGGTCACCAATTGTATAATGATAAAACAATTGCACCAATCCCCTCTAAAAATGTCTTTGTACAACCTTGTCCAAACTTATAAATCCCATCAATAGGCCCTCATGGAGGTTCTGCAATCCATCGAGGTTTTACCTAATGACTCGACACCTGTGGCATCCATTATCACCCCTCACCATGTGTCCTCTCTCACAAATTCATCCCCTTCCTCTACACCTACCACTAATCACCAAGTAGCCACCCTCGCCTCGATGAAGAGATTGTACCTCTCAATTAGATGATCCCGATCCTACACTTTTCATTTCCATTTATATTGATAATATACTCATTTGACATGTTATGATAGATGATGGTGCAAACATCAACATCATATCCTCTCATGCATATAAAAATGTGTATCCCTTCTAATTGCATACATAATAACACACTTATGTTGCATTCATTCAATGATGCCATCACTTCCACTGTTGACACCATCATTCTCCATATTCGTGTGGGCCCCATACTATTTTAGAATTGTTCTATGTATTAGAGGGGGAATTCTAGTATAAATTGTTTCTTGGAAGATGTTAGATTTGCGTCATGGTTTGTGTTCCTTCAAACTTACACCGCTGCATAAAATTTGAACATAAAGGACATAACTATACCATTATAGCTGACCCTTCACCATTTAAAAAATGTAACATGTTATACTGACCTAATGATGTCCTTATACCAATTAAGGCATCTACCAATTCTTCTACTTCTCCTTCACCCACAACCCATCCACCAATGCTACCACCACCTCTCCTATACCTAACTCCTCTATTCCCACTATTGCCATAGCCTCTCCAGCCGACCCATCCCCTAACCCTTCTACTTATCAACCAAACAATGCTTCTTCTTCCCAAGCACATAGTGATTCATCTATTTCTTACCCACATATTGATTATCAATCCCTTAGAAGGTGTTTTTCAACATCTCACTCTGGGGAATAACACCTGTACAACATCGACACATTTCTTACTCCTTAAGAGTATGGTAACCTATGCCAACATCCTCACTATGATCACCACATAGGCGAGGTCTTCCCTTATGGTCCTCCCCATATTTGTACTAACTTAACATATGGGGACTTGATACTTTACCTACTCACCCAAGCCACCTTCCAAAATGTAACCATTTTTATCGACCTCCAATTTGTCACAAACCACCACTTTGCCCATAATTTCATCCATCACTATGCATGGAAAGGATTTGGCTTTTGGTTTTACTGATGAATAGGCTGCCATCCATACATTCATCCCATGTACCACTCATAAACACAAATCTGTAGTGGTATTGGCTTTACTGAACCATCTCCCAAGAAGGTTTGAGTCAAAATCGTTGAGAACGATAAACCTTCTTCACCCCATCTCACCAACTTCACCACATTAACCTAAAAGTCTATGGATCTAGAATCCATTCCTCCTAACTTTTTTTTCATGAACACCATTTCCCTGGGACCTCTGACTTATCAATGAGATGGTGAGACTCCCTCTTCTCTTCCTTTCCTATATCCTAACATGATCGATGATGATACACCTTCTATTAATGTTGTTCAATGTTAGGACGATGAGTCTATTATCACCTACCTTGGTGTGGAAGATTCTTATATTCACCTAGGTCATTTCCTTCTGAGACACAAACCATGTTAAATGAATCGACCATCAAAATCAATATTAACACTCAAGATGACCTACACATTATAAAGATAGGCCAATATTTAGATGCCGCTGAACATGAAGCTTTTCCTTTTTCCTCCGAAATCATAGAAACAATTTTGTTTGGTCCTATGCTTTGATATGCCTAGTATTGATCCAAACATTGTGGTCCATAATATCATCACTATTCTTGAAGCCAAACCCATCAAACAGAAGCTGCGGAAAATGCATCCTCACATTTACCTTGTTGTCAAAGAAGAATGCAAGTGCCTTATTTTGGTTTCCTTCATCCTACCCATTGATTATCCCTAATGGATCTCTAACATTGTACCTTTCACAAAAGCGACAGGGGACTCTACATTTGCATGGATTTTTGTGACCTTAACTTATCGTTCCATAAAGATGACTTTCCTCTACCTAGTATCGACCAACATGTTGATCTTACCACCGAGCATGAGATGCTATCACTCATGGATGGTTTCTTGGGTTATAAATAAATATTAGTTTCCCCCTTAAGTTCAACACAAAAATGCCTTCATCACTCCTTGGGAACCTTCTGCTATCAAATGCCATTTGGCATTAAAAATGTTGGTGCTACATATCAATAGGCTATGACTTATATCTTTCATGACATCATGCATCACATATTAGAAGATTACGTTGATGATCTCTTTACTAAATCTAAACATCGGCCGAACACCTTACAGGTCCTTAAGGTCATCTTCACTATCTCATCAAGTAATATGTTCACCTTTAACCTAAGAAGTGTGTCTTTGGTGTTCTCTCTGAAAGCTCCTTGGTTTTATCATTTATTTATATGACATAAAATTTGATCCTGATAAAATCAAGGTTATTCTCGAAATGCCTCAACCTAATAACCTTCATCAACTTTGTAGTTTGTAAGGAAAGTTGTAATCTATTCATTTCTTTATTTTGCATCTTTCTTCGACCACTTGCCACCCATTTCATCATCTCCTTAAAAGGACTTCTCCTTAAAATGGGATAATGAATTCCAAAAATCCTTTGAGGCCTTAAAACAATAACCCCTCCAACCACCTTTTCTCATTCCTCCTAAGGATGACCAACCATTTTACCTTTACATTTCTACCACTGATCATTCCTTGGGTTTCATGCTCTCTCATTGTGATGAGCAACATAGGGAACAATCGGTTTACTATATAAGACGTATACACTTATAGACTATGAAAATAGATACACCCATGCCGAAAAACTCTTCTTAGCCTTTTTTTTTGCTACTAAGCTTTTACATTACCTACTTAACCAATTTTTTTTTCGTCACCAATACTGACCCCTTACATTACATGTATGCCAAAACCTACCAACATCAACATGTTACACATTGGCTCATGCTTCTGCTTGACATAGACCTTGAATTCATCCATCAAAAATATGTCAAAGGAAAAACCATCGCTGACCAAATTGTAGATGCACCTCTCTCCGGTAATCAATCCTCTAACTTTGATTTCCCGATGAATCCATTACTACCCTCTCTTTGGATGATACCATTTACCAAATGACCTTATTCTTTGACGGTTCCAAATGTTAGTGTGGGGGTGGTGCCGGAGTTATCCTCATTCCTCTTGATGGTGAGCCTATGCCATTATATTTCAAACTATATTTTGATTGTACTAAAAATATCTCCAATATGAAGCACTCGTATTAGTCCTTTAAACTGCCATTATCTTAGACGTTAAGTCAATTAATATCTTTGGTGATTCCCAACTGGTTGTAAACCAAGTTAATGGTATATACCAATGTCATAATGAGATACTTCAAAAGTATAAGCATCATGTAGACATAATTTTGACTACCTTTGACCATTATAAAATTCAAACCACCTCGCATTCCACTAATAAATTTGTGGACATCATGGCCTTTCTTGCTTCTCAAATACCCACTTTACCCTCTGACTCAAAAATATTTTTCATAGTACAATGGCTATAATCACCTTCCTATCTATTTTGAGACGTCAACCTTGTCGGAACCATTGAAACTGACCCATGTGACCTTTGGTATAATCAATTTGCTGACTACCTTTCCCTTTTAATTCTACCTCCAGACCTTACTTGCAATGGACAATGAGCCTTTCTCAAAAGTGTCTCTCACTATGTCATCATGGGTGATCTTATTTATAAACATGGCTTTGAAGGTATCCTCTTACGATGCGTACAAGTTTTGAAGTTACCTACATCATCAAGGAAGTTCATGACAAAATTTTTGGAGGTCACTTAAGTGGTTTAGCTATTGCTAAACACATTCTCCACTAGGTTATTATTGGCCTACCTTAAACCATGATTTTTGTGATTATGTCAAACATTGTGTGAAGTGCCAACAACATGCTAATATTCATCACACTCCTAATCATGCCTTATAGGTCACACGAGACCTTTGGCCTTTCTCTCAATGGGTTTTGGATCTTGTTGGAGAGATAAATCCTCATTCTTCCCAACGTCATCAATGGATTATTACCACTACTGAATACTACACTAAATGGGTAGAATCCATACCTCTTATTTCTAAAAATCCAAGAAAATATGTGAATTCATCAACCATCACATCATTTTTCACTTTGGTGTTCCTCATCGTCTCATCACTGATAATAGAAAATAGTTCAAAAACAAAACCCTACAAAAAATCTGTGATGCCTTTAACATTCAACTCATTTTTTCTTCACCTTACTACCCTCAAACAAATGGCCAAGCTGAATCAACCAAAAAAACCTTAAAAAAATTCTTATGAAATTTTTTGATGATACTTGGAAAGGATTGGCATACGCACATTCCTTTTTCCTTATGGGCTTATCGCACTAGTATTCATACTTCAACTGCTGCCACACCTTTCTCTCTGGTCTACAGTACAGAGGTTGTTCTACCTCTTGAAGTCTAGATTCCATTTCTTCATATCTCACTTAAAGAGATGATTGATGATGATGACTTTCACCAAGACCGTTTGGCACAATTCAAGTTATTAGACGAATGTTGTTTCAATGCTCTTGGTCACCTTCAAATCTACTAAAAATGTATCAAATGTTCTTACGATAAACATGTCCACCAACGAACCATCCAGTTAGTGAACTCGTCCTAAAGGAAAATTAACATGTAATAAAGAAGAGAAAAGTAAAGAGGGAAAAGTTTCTCCTAATTGGCTTGGATTGTATATTGTTACTCATACATATGGATGAGGTGCTTATTGTTTATCTTCACTCGAAGGTAAACCTGAACCTGAGACCCTCAATGCTTTAAATATTTGACCATTCTATTATGAATCAAGTCATATATCACCTTCTTCCCATTAATATCTTGTCCCTTGAGCACCATTCACCTTCCATTTACCTATTTTAAGGATCAATGACTAAACAAGAATCATGTGATTACCCATTACCTTTCAACCTTGTCTTCAATATGAGTATCACAACTCTACTCATGACATGATTCTCATGGATATTTTTCATCTGTTTCAAGATGGAATCCCATGGTCATTCATCACTTAAACCCTCTCTTTCATACTTAACTTATGTGTGCTATATTTTTGTCTTCAAAACAAGAGCCTATTTTTCTCTATAGTCTTGTCCATGACTTAAAAGTCCAAAACCAAAACAATTTCAAAAGTAAAATGGGATTCAACTCCTCAAGTCATACTTCCAGTAAAAATATGACTCCCTCAAAACGTACATCTACTACTTCTATCTTGTTGCTATAAGTAGATTGATCCCTCAAAGGACAACTATACAAAGCTAGCCATATTATACATAGTCTATCATAAAAAGAAGACTATTCTTGAAAAAAATAAAATCAAATATTTAGAAGCTTCCCACATCGATCAACTTCATGAAGACCTCAAGGAGATAATCTAATCATCCCATAATTACTTCCTACATCAATCATCTATAAAAAAAAAAAAAAAAAAGAAAAAGATAACTTTTTCATCATGGACTTTCCTATTTTGATCTTGGGTCTCTTTCCAAATAGGCATGCTATCTCACACTAGGTTACGCTAAAACCAACTTTCTTTCACCTCATCACCTTTTTCACCCTAATTTCCTACCTACTCAAGGGACATACCACAAATGTGACATTTCGTGATCATGTGACTTTCTTCACCTTCGAATATTCAATTAGGAAACACCTTTAGGGTCTTATGTTCATAAGCCCACCTTTTGTAGGGTAGAATTGTTATGGTATTAAAATGAATCCGTAAAATATGGATTTTTATTTTTTAACCCTAAATTGACATGAGTGATGTCACCATACCAAACTGACATCATTTTCCTTATAACCGACATCGGTCACTGCTAATACCATTTCACCTACATTTTTCCCATTTTGACCTAAACTCATTACTGCCAAATACCTTTTGACCTTACCAACACTTATTACACCCCATCTAAAAGCATAAATTACCTATACATTTCCTTAATCACATTTAGGGCCTTTTTAGTTACATATACCTCAACCTTATCTCATGCCATGAACTACATACCCTGACTAGAACTACCTTTTGTGACCTTTGAACTCATGTACTCGATATCCCTTGATGTTGTTAGCCGTGTGGTTTAGCCTAATGACCTTACCTTACCTATTATTGTTATGTTTATCCCAACCAAACCTTTGGTGTACCAGATCATACCTAAACGGTCCTACACCTAACCTAAGTTATTTTTCTGGACCATATCCTATACCCTAGATACCTAAATCACTTCAACCTCATTTAGATAAACCTATTGACCTTGGATGATGTAGAGTTTACACACTCTTCTACCTAGTACCATGTCACAGTCTATACATGTGCATGAATTTGATTTCCATTACCTATTACCCGATTTGACCATTACCCATTACCCAAAGTGCCCATACCCTTATCTACAACCCACCTACCTTCACTTTCATCACTTACATATTTATCAAACCACTCATGGAATCCATGTAACACATCATTAGTTCTTTGTTTTAGGGTGACCTCCATCCACACTTGGGGAAATATCACTTTCAACCCTACTTGGGGAAATATAACCTCCATTCACACCTGGAACACCAATTTCCTATTTTTGTCACTTCGCTTACAAATACAAGTTACACAACAAAAATGGGCAAAATGTAGACACCAAAATTGGGTCATACTCCCTTAAAACCCCGTTAATTAAATTAACCATATCCCACCTATTCATATCCCATAGTGCACATGTTAATTAAATTAATTATCTTAATTAAATTAATTAATATCCTCACTTAACCACCTCACCTAGCCACCTCACTCAATGACCTACTCAAACCTCATTAATGACCTAAGACCAAGTCTAAACCTATCCTAACTAACTAGGACTTAGTCTAAACCTATACTTAACTCTTATTAACAAACCTAAAAGGACTCCTACTTATCTTGCTATGATCTATCACTTGAGACTCGGAAAAAGGTTGGAGATCACACCAAAAATAACAACAATCTGGCTATTTTTGGCCAACCTAGATATTCCCGCCTTGACCAATGGTTATATCTCAACTGACATCGGTCACCTAACCATTTCCAATTAGGTTAAATATGTTTCCAAAAGCCTTTTCTCAGGTTTTCCATTTCATTCAAGATCTCATTTATTCTAGAGACTTGGAGCACTCAAATTTATTTAGCACTCAGAAAAAAGAAGACACACGGGAGCACTAAAAACATCAATCACCATTCATTATCCTCTTCACAATCATGGATTTAAAATAGAGAGGCATAGAGGTCTGAACTACCACGTCATGAATATAATGGATCTTCTCTCGGATCTCTATGTTACCTTATTCACCACCTACATCCTCTAATCTATTTTCCATAAGTATTCAACATCTCTTCAAAGTGAATCTCTAGTTTCTTTGTGTGGATTTATTTATTCATCTTTATAGTTTATTTCTCTCCATACCCATATACTTCATCCCTTCCATCAAGCCATTACTTGATCATACCCAGACTTTAGACCTATTTTCAGCCTCCCTAATCATATATGAGTCTCCGAATCATTTTATGACCTCAACCTCACCATTTCCAACCTCTGTGTAATCACAGAGTCTGAAAAACCCAATTTTAACAACTTTATGCTAATTTCCCCTAGTGATACCAGTTAGCCAACCTACATAAGTCATTCCACCTAACTGAATCGGTCATTCGGTGACACTAGCTAATGTGTCTTTTAATATAGCTCAAACTAGTGAGTTGATACCCACTTCCTAATAACCCAAAACCATTTCTAATCTTTACCATACCTTACTTAGAGCTTGTACTGGACTTGCAACTCAAGACCATCTAGTTAACCCTCCTGTTTTGACTTTAAACAATCTTTTGCATGACCTTTCTTATTGTTTTTAATGAGATACCTAAATTTTTCAATTCTAATAGGATCTTTACTTCATGTATGATTTAACTAGAATTAATATTGTTATATAAAAGTAGATTAAAAGGTCTGTTCAGAAGCATCACATTTCTATTTAAGCAGTCCACTCATTGTTTTGTTTAACTCTATTTCATGGTTTTGTTTTGCATTTATAGGTCATTCCTCCTATCTAAAAGGGAGATCTTGCAATAAACTTGGATCAAGAAATTAGAACACATGCACAACCTACAACCGACATCAAAAACATGTATTCCTCCTTGGCCTACTACTCTTATCTATTTCATTAATTTGCTAAGAATCTGGTGAAACAATTCCTACACTTCTCCACCCTTTAACATCATTGGCCATGTAAATAAATCCAAAGTTCATATTTCTGAGTCTGAGTACTTGAAAACCCATCCTTAGCAATTTGATAAAAATGTCCATTTTATAAAAAATCAGTTTAAATTCATGTTCTAAAATGCCACTACCTAAGAACTACCTCTTGTTATTCACACTACCTATTTTCAAAAATTCTTACTTCAACATCCTCATCTTCTAAGAAATTAGAAATTTTTTATCTACCTTTGTTGGTCAATGGATATAAATTAAATAACTATATTATCGACTCTGGTGCCTTTGACAATGTCATGCCCAGAATAGTTGCTTAAGGCCTCGAGTCTCTTTCTCACTAATGCTACTGGCCATTATTACTTCATATAAATAAAAAATTTCCTCTTGTTGGCTAAGTGAAAGATGCACAAGTATCATTTGTAGATATTTCGACAAGAGGATCACGATGAAACTAATTTTTGAATAAGTGAAATATGCATAAGTATCATTTGTAGAATTTCTTGACAAGAAAATCATGATGAAAATACTTGTAGCAGACATGCCATGTTTGTATGGCATTTTTTTGAGGTTAAAATTATATAGAGATGTTAGAAGAGATATAAGATGGATTGGTTGTATGAAACTATTCTAGTCAATGATAAAATGAAGAAATTCCTTACAGAGGTACTATGTTGAACATCCATGCGACATGTATCGGTGTGTGTAGAGTATGTGATCACAACTATAAAGTAAGTGAACACACATGTGTATATGATAAAGATAATGACATACAAGATATCTATCTAGTATGTGTAGTAAAGTGTACATGTAAGCATAAATGATTTAGAACTATGTACAACCAAGATATGCAACATGCTTTGTGGATGAGATGGAATGGAATGCAATATGAGTGTGATAGGGAAGTGTGTTGCCCAGGAGTAAAGATGTAGGTGTGAGTAGAAGTAGGTTAATTTATACAAAGACCCTCGGTAGTCAAGAATGAACTATATAACAAGATTGTGTCATCATGAAATGGTTTGAGGTGTAACGCGTAGAGAGTGAGCTACATGAGGTTATTATTGTATATATCCCACAACATTCATGTAAGAACCATATAACATGAGTGCATCATAGGGTAGTGTGCACTCTAAAAGGTTTGATCATGATGCATAGAGTGTAGAATAGAATAACATGATGTGTGAGTAGAATGTGCTAGAATGATGTAGATTGTAGGTGTGTAGTGTGTTGTTTGAGATTGTGAAACTAGAAATATGTGTGTTGAATGTCTTGAGTGTGATGCTATATAATGTGAAGTGTAAGATGCAGATTTTGTAAGTGTAGGAAGTTCCCAATGCGTATGATGAACAGTAGGAGGAAGATGATTTCGAAGATGTGGATAGTGTAAAATATATAAAATTTGTAGTGGTAAAGTGTATAGAATGTGTAGATGTAGAAAAAAAAGTGTGTATGATGTGTAATAGATGCAAGGAGAGGATTTAGGAAACACACAACATGTATGATGTGTAGGAAGAAGAAGATGTCATAGATGTGAAATGTGTAGTGTGTGAGGTTCATGTGTATAGTATTCCCTCAACAATCAAGTGTGAACCTAACACAAGTGCGTTAGAGGGTAATGATGATACATGTGTGTATTAAGATGTGTATGTTGCAAGTGATAGAAAATACATGAAGTGATGAGAATATAAGATGTGTGTCGATGCTATAGGGGAGAAATAAGTGTGATTCCCCCAAGTGTGTAAGTGATGGAGATCTAGTTAATGACGCTAAGAGGATCAATGTAAGGAGTAGTTTCCTTAACAAAAGTGATTGGGTGCAGAGGTGGTGATGTTTTAGGAGTTGTGCATAGTGGTGGATTATTTGATAACGTTGTAGAAGACTTGAGTGGAGGCCAAGTTGAACTGAGTTTTAGAGGAGGTTGCTTAGATTGACTTGGTAATATTATAGATGACTTAGTAGGAGGAGGTGATGGAGAACAAGCCTTGAGAGGTGATTTCTTAGTTTGACTTGGTAATGTCATAGATAACTTGAGTGGAGGAGGAGTGGGACCATCCTTAAGAGGAGGTTGAGTGGATTGAATAGGTGAAACTTGACTAGTGGAAGAAATCACCTTAGAAGTGATATCATGAGGCTCATTAGACATAAAAGGAGCAGATTTAGGGGCACATTTGGATGTAACAATTATAGACAAACATGCAACAAAATGTTGTGCAATGAAAGAGAGAAACCCTTGACATTCAAGATGTGTAATTCTTCATTGTAAACAATCACAATCATTTTCATTTTACATTGATCCAATGATAATTGCAATATAGAATACCTTGATATTTTTCAAGTTGGTAAGGAGGATAACCCTGAGTAGAAGGTAAAAAATCAATTAATGACTAAGGATCTCATTTAGAATGTTATGTTGCTTAACATTGAGATCAAATATGAGTAGCTCTGGTAATGGTAAGAATTGAGGCTCATTGACATGAGAACATGTAGAAGACATAGAATGAGGATGAGATGTAGAAGGAGAAAAACATGAGCATGAGAAGTGTCTTTAAGATGTTTGATTTCAAATTTAAGAGATATAATCATGGATTCCATAGCCTAAAATTTTTTTTAAAATAAATAATGCAAAGCTTGAATTGACTCCAATATGGGTTGATTGGATGGAGGATCACGAAGGCTAGGATTTTCAGATAGATGATGGAAAATAGGACTTATTTCATGTGGTGGCATATCTTTAGGAGAAACATGGAGTCCAAGGATTTTTGTAGAACATCCTGGCAAGATGGATGCATTTTAAGTAAATCAGAGAAAGGATTTTGAGGAACTTTACGGCCCATGATAGAAGAAATATGAGGATCCAAGAGTATTAAATGAGATGGGTTCACCAAATGATTTAACAAAAATAAACTAACATGTAGATTACTTTGTTAAATTCTTATGTATGCTACAACAAATAATTATGACAATAACATACAATAATGACTCAAGTAAATAAAAAAGGATGTTAAAACCTAATTGTAATAAAGAGTTGGGTTATTTAGCTAATTTCAAAATAATCCTAGAAACATGCAAAGATGGAAGACTGGAAGAACGACAGTACATGACCTTGGAACCGAACCTAGGAAAGTACAAGAATGCAATAGGAGTAGGGACTAAGGTGCCTAGATTGGTACTAAGACACCTAGGCACTGGGATTCCTTCCTAGGAACTAGGGTCTACGCAGGAGCTCTAGAGATTAATTTCAAAGGATCGCTGGTTGATCTGAAACCATCACTATTTGTCACTAGATGGTTACACTATGATCACCGATGTCACTGATAACCTACAATAAATAAATCACCTGTAAAACCCTCAAAATAACATCAAATCCTAAAAAAGAAAGATGTAAAATGAGGTGTTAGACTGTAATCTCATCTTAGCAAAATAAGTGATCTTATGACTGAGCACTGCACTATATCTCAAAACTAATGTAGTTATATGCGTGTGTGTGGAATCATGCCCTAGGTGGCTCTTGTGTGTGTCACACTTGATAGCGAGAAAAGTAGCTAGATGTAAAATGATGTAATAGATGTGTGCATGGAATAAATGAACTTACCTCCTATGTGTGTGATGTAGAAAACCAACCCTTGTCCCTTATAATGGTGTTAAATGAATGCCAAGATACTCTTGATTACTTATGAGATGCAACCTTAGGTGATAGTATAGATTCCTAGAGAATGGTCCTTTAATTTGGTCACATAAATTTATATTTATATGATTATCTTATTCAAATTTCATAATTGATCACTAAAAGGCCGATGACTCTAAGAGATAGGAATGCTCAATGGATAGAAAGGACCCAAAAAGAAATGAGAAAAGTAAAAATAGGTATAGGGAACCTAGAGGGGATGAGGGCACCTAGGCACATCTGGTGTCTTAGGCTGGGCGCCGATGTATAGAGCTAGAAAAGGTGAAGTATGAAGGGTTAGAATAGGAAGTGAGTCCTATAAGGCTAAGAGGGAGGATATAAAGGAAACTAAGAGGCCAAGTATAATGATCAATTAGTACTTTTCTCCCATAAGAATAATATGAATAGTAGTATATGATTAGGACCTAGTAATGTACCCAAAGTGTGTGATTTAGTGGCTACATTTGCCCCTAATTTTTGTTGGTGAGAGAAAGATCGGTAACATAAAGTAAATAGAGATGCATACTTGATAACCATGTAAATTGATGTATAAGAGTGTCTTTGAGAAAATAAGCGTAGAGTGATAAAAGTGTGAAGCGTGGATGCTAAAGAAGAGGAAGTAAAAATAAAAGTGATGAATAATAACCCTAGGGTGAAAATTCACGTGTAGATGTGATAATGTACCTTCTATTTATGATATTCTTAAAGTGTGATGGTTGTGTGTTGATGTTGAATAACACTTCCCATAAGGACAAACATGCAAAAGAGAAGAATGAAAAAGTAGTCAAATACGTGTATATATGTATAAATGTATGTAAAGAGTGTGTAAAATGTTGAAAAGTAGAAAAAAGGAAAATGTGTGACCGATTCATGACAAGTAAAAGAGATAGAAATGATCTTGTAGAAATGCGAGAGGATAGATTTTTTTGGGAGATCTCATGCTAACTGCCCATTGCAAGTTTTTCAGTGATTTCATGCCAAGAACTGGAAGAAGTGTAGGGAAAAAATTCTAGTGTCATCCCCCAACCTTTAACCAATTCCCTAAGTATGGAACACCATTATAGATGGTGTGTAAAAATATGATCAGGTTCGACAAATTTTGATCCAATGTGAAGAAGAAAATGTTGTATGATGTGTGTATGTTGGGTACTAAGGATCAGTATGCCCTATAAAATCCACTGTGTGAAATCTGTCAGATTGATATTCACGTAAGAATTATGTGTAACTACCCCTTAGTCACAGGATTTTAGAAGGCTCTGGGGGCACCCAAGTGCTTCTATCTGGGTTTGGAAACCGGTGTGTCTATGTTGTAGGAAGGATCCAAGTTAGTATCGAGCTTTGTTTGATGCTTTGACGACTATGCTTGCTTATCGGTACTAAATTGTGTTGTGTGATTACTTGTGAGCTGTTGTATAGGGTGATTGATTCATCCAAATGATGCCCCCCTCATTTTGGGTGCATGCGGCGTGGCTAGGAGGATGTGGCTGAAAAGAGGACCCCATGTTAAAGTGATACCGATATGTAGGAGGGAATGTGCTTGGTAAAAACCAAGAAACATGAAAACAATATCCAAAAGATAAGTGTTAGCATAAAAAAACATGTATATTGAAAGCAATGTAAGCTACCAAGGAAGAAGACAATGTAGACTGTAAAAGGCAGGTTGTAAACATGGGACATCACCCACGATGTTGCAATACAATCAAGGCCATAATGGCCAAAAGAATACATTGTGCACACAAGACAAAATATAGATAAAAACCACAAACAATGGCAAACAAGAGTAATAAAACATCATATAACCATGGTGGAAAATAGATCTTGTAAGGTAAATGATGCACATGAAGCACTGTTAGGATGTTAGAAAGATATAAATTATGTAAAATTATGTATAATCTGATATAATAATGCGTTATGTACAATAATGAAACAATAAAACCTAAAATGTGTATGAATGTGGATGCCCCCAATAGCCACTACAAGGTTGGTATGAGGTCTTTGCGCCAAACATCCATTTTGTGTGTATCGGTTTTTATAGAATCTGTAATCAAAACTAGAAATCAAGTGAACACACATGTGTGTATGATAAAGATAATTCCATAAAGATATCTATCCAACATATATAGTAAAGTGTACATGTACGCATAAGTGAGTAATAAATATGTGTAACAAAGATATGCGACATGCTATGTATGAGATGGAATGGAATGCAATATGAGTGTGATAGGGGCAGCGTGTCCCTCGAGTATGGATGTAAGCATGAGTGGAAGTAGGTTCATTTATACAAGAGCACTCAACAGTTAAGAATGAACTATATAACAAGAGTGTGTCATCGGGAAATGGTTTTAATGGTGTTGTTGTATGTGAGAAAAAATTATCATTGAGGTGTAGAGTGTAGAGAGTGAGTGATATGAGGTTATATTGTATAGATCCATCAACAGTCATGTAATAACCATATAGCATGAGTGTATCATCGAGATGTGGTATTCACCGTAAATGGTTCGATCATGATGCATAGAGTGTAGAATAGAATAACATGACACATGTGTAGAGTGTGCTATAATGATATAGATTATTTATGTGTGGTGTGTTTTTTTGAGATTGTGACATTTGAAAGATGTGTTTTAAATGTGCTTGAGTGGGATGATGTGTAATGTTCAGCACAAGATGTGTATATTGTGTAAGTTTGAGAAATGAAAAAAACATGTATGATACATAGTAGAAGTAGGAAGATGATGTCGAAGATGTGGATAGTGTAAAATATGTAAAATGTGTAGTAGTAAAGTGTGTAGAATGTGTAGGTGTAGAAAGAAAAAGTGTGTATGATGTGTAATAGATGTAAGGAGAGGATGTAGGAAGTACACAACATGTATGATGTGTAGGAATAAGAAGATGTCGTAGATGTGAAATGTGTAGTGTGTGAGGTTCATGTGTATAGTATGCCCTCAATAGTCAAGTGTGAACCTAACACAAGAGTACTATTATCCAAAGTTCACCCCCCAGGGTAAATTTTGATAACATGCATCAGAGTTTTCAGTTCCAAGCAGTAGGTCGATCCAGGAAAAAATCATGAAATTGGCTAAGTCCTACTCCAGGTCACCTTTGGGACAGTTGGGACACCAAGGCGTTGATTAGCTGAAAATCCTCTAGGTGGCCAGTGGAGCAAAGGGACATCCGGGACAAATGGACGCGCAGGGCGCAAACCGGCCGGTTCGGCCGAATAGGGAAATTTTAGCAAAGGGACAACCGGGCCGTCGGGATGCGTGGGACACGGAAAGCTGGTTCGGTGAAGGAAAAGGAAATCAACTAACTACTTGGGACATTTGGGCCTTGAGGATGCGAACCGCCCGGTTCGGATGAAAAGGAGAACTTTCGTTTGCGGTTGGGACATCCGGGCGCGAGGACGCGAAGGACGCGAAAAGTTGAAGTGACCAAGAGCAAAGGAAGCCATTTCAGCGGTTCGAAGAATTTTTCCCAGACAACAAAGTGGGACATTTGGGACAAATGGACGTGGAGACACTTAACCGCCGGTTCGCCAAAATGGGAAACTTTCGAAGACAAGGACAAGTGGGACAGGACGACGCATGGGACGTGGATAAATTAAGGAGCCGAAAGCCAATCAGATCACACCACATGTCACCGGCAGAAAAGGGATGAGGAAGCCCATTTCGGGTGGATCGAGAGGATTCTGTCCCGTGAAGCACTGGGACATCTGGGACAAAAAGACGCGATGGACGCGAAAGAGCCGGCAGACCCGCGGACCAACCAGATCATGACACGTGTCACAAGGAGAAAGGTCCAAAGGTCAAAGGGTGATTTTTGAAGGAAAAGCCCGAGCCAATAAAAAGAGGACACATGTCCAATGAAGCAGAGAAGGAGAGAGAATCACGTGACCAATCAATGCATGCCACGTGTCATCCAGGTGGCAGAGCGCGGGAAGAAATTTAAAAATCTGTTTTCACCTGTTTTGTGCCCTAAATCTTCAGATCGACATATCTTTCGATCCAGAGCTCGATTTGCACGTTCTTTATATCAACGGAAAGATTATGAAATTATCTACATGATTCTGGGGTTAATCTTGAGTTTTGGTGTAGTCTAGAGAGAGAAAATCAAGAAACAGATCTGACGCGTGTTCATGGCCAGAAGTGACATTCCAGCGACCAGATTTAATGTAGAATGGGTCGCATTCTCCTGTAATCTGGTCAAAATGATAGGGTATGGGTTTGTAAGGTCCCCCATGCTATTTTAATGCACCTGCAGTCAAGAAGGGATGGGCTCCCATGTTTTGTACGTTTTCTGTCCCCTGGGCTCGACCCATGCAATGTAAAAGCCAGATTTGGCTCATTTCTAAAGGGGGGAACATTTCTTTGGATAGCAAGCTTCTTCTTTCACCTGTAACAAGTGATTTTTGCAAGTATCAAACCTCTTCTAAAATTGTAACAGGTTTTCTACCTTTTTGATGTTGTAATACAAGGATTTTGACAGTGGAAATGACAATACAGGCTCTGTGATCAGTTTTCAGTCCTTTGTTTGTGTTGCTTGTTTCATTTCAGACCTCTGATTACATCTTATCAGCTTGTGCATGATGTTTTATGTTGCATTTTTATGATCTGTGTCTATCTGCAGAACAAGAAGTGTTCACCACTCCTCCTTTGGTGTATCACCTGTTAGTTTAGTTTCATTTTTGCACTTTCTATCTCTGTCTCCTTGGATTTTAGAGTAGGATTAGGTTTCAAACCTCTGTAGTTTTACAAAATATAGATCTAAATCAGAGGAGTTTGAGGAACCAGCCTCTAATCTGAGATTCCTCTCTCAGTTTCACAAGTCCCACACTTGGAGAGAGGTTTCCATGTTGTGCAATCACACTGGATGCTAGAGTGATCAACCTAGAAGCCTGATCTACATCCAGGGGTGCTGTGAGTCTGCAACAACAGTTTTGGCACACCCGGTGGGACACTAGAGGTCTCATTTTTAGACACTAGAGGTCTCATTTTTATCACAAGCAAAGTTGATATGCATCTCATTGCAGCTTTTCTTGCTTATAAGAGCTATTATTTGCATATCTGGCGACTCCAAGGGGAAGAATCAACCGGTTTCAGCAATGCAGCCCGAAAACTCATGAGAAGAATCACCACAAGGTCAAGAGTTGGAGAAGAAGAAGTGTTGTTTGAATACCTGCAGTTATCTCCAAGAAGAAGGCAAAGAGGAAGAAGGATTCAAAGGTCTCCATCTCCACCAAACAGAACTCTCTCAACTCCTCCACCTAACAGGCCTTTCATTCAGTCAACAAGGGTTTTAAGACCAATCAGAATGGCTCAGAACAATCCCTACGTCAACTTCACAAGTAGCAGCCCACTTGCTCTCAATGCACAACATCCAGCCTCCTATTGCAGCCTTGAAGAACATTCCCTACTTCACCGAGAAAATCGACTACTCCAGGTGATCATGTTAAAGATATTGCTAACCTTTGTGCAATCCATGAAATCAATGAAATGCAAGTGGCTGTCAAGTTACTGGCATCTTCCTTCAAGGGTAAAGCATTACAATGGTTTAGGAGCCTTGGAGCTGGTTCTATCACAAACTAGAATCAGCTGTGTATTGCACTTCACGAGCAATTTGGAGAGAAGGGAGACAACTTGTCTCTTTAGAGCAAATTGACAACTATCAAGAGAGCTCCCAATGAGCAACTGACTGATTTCAACTTCAGATTTCAAAGGTCTTGGGATAGGATTCCAGTGGCAGTCAGGCCAACAGCAGAAGGTGCTTTTCTATATTACCTTAAAGCTTTGAATTCTGATATTTCTATGTTAATTCAGTCCATGGGAGGCACAACAATCCCTATGGCTTATAGCATTGCCATTAGAGCTGAAAACTGTCTTATTCAAGCTGGTAAACTAGCTCCTAGGCCTCCCATGCCCTTATATCCAAACTTAGAAAATCCAAGCACTAGTCAAGCACCCACTTTGGCTCCTGTTCCCACCCCTAGAAATCAGAGTTCAAATGAAGCTTCCACTTCATCTCCAAGTGCCCCAAATGAGCTTCAAGAGGTCATGAAATAGTTGCAAAACCTAGGCAATGAGCTGGTTACTCTCAAGAGGCAACAAGCCCAAGGTTTCAGACCTTCTTATCAACCCCAAGCTCAGCCTAATAGGCAGCCATACCAACCACAAAGACCACCTAATCTAGCTGCAAATGTGAATCAAACAAGGCCTCCTGCCAATAGACCATTCCAACCCTATAATCCAAATGCCATATCTGCCTCTAAGGCATTAGTGCCAACACAGAACAACATTGCTCAGGAATATGATTGGTGCTTTCCATGCAATGAGCCTCATAACCAATCCATGTGCTTCAATGGTGCTCTCAATCAAGCACTGATGGTGACAACTACTGGTGTGGAGGGCGAGGGCAGTCAAGGAAATAGTCAACAACAAGAAACATTCCAACAACAATCAGCCCCAAATGACACCACATTGGTGAACTGGCAAGCAGAAGATTTCTGTGGCATGAATCAAGCAGTTTCTCAAGGTGTCGCAGCCAACACAAGGTCAAAGAGGAGAAATTTGGGTGAAGAACAGCCATTAGCCCCAGCCAATCCACAACCTTCCATGGCTCCACAAATGATTGGCAAGAAAGTCTAGTTTCAAATGCACAAGGGCAGCCAAGAACAGCCCCTAGGCCAACTCAAATGCCAGCTGTTGCTGCCCACGTGCAAGGAGTAAATGTGCAAACCAAGGGACAACAAAAGGATACTTCATCCCCATTCAGTATCATTAAATAGATGAAGAAGACTAACATCAATATATCAATGTGGGAATCCCTATCCATCCTAGGACAAAGAGATTTGCTACAAGCTGCCATGAAGGATTGGCCAACTTCAAATCAGCAGGTTCAGATGCAAGACAAAGTGCTTACAAATGCTGCCCAACCTGAAGGAAGTCATGGAGGACAACAAGGTAAAATGTTGAAGCCCCCTCCTTTCTATGTTTCATTAATCATTGGGGATAAACTAGTGCATAATTGCATGATAGAATCCGGGGGCAAGTAGCTCAAGATGCCCAAACAAATAGCTGATCAACTAGGGCTCCAGTATGAAGTAACATCTCAAAGGGGTAGTGCAACTAGATGGGACAACAATAGCAATAGTTGGAGTGATTAGAAATTTGAGTCTTACCTTGCATGCATGTCCAAATGTTGTTGTTTTACAAGATGTATCAATCATAGACCTTCCACCACTCTTTGCCCTTTGCTTGTCAAGGGACTTCACAGCCAAAATTGGAGGCTATTTGTCTGCTGATTGGTCTCACATGCTGTTTAGAACAAGGTATGGAACTAAGGCTACAATTAGGTCTGAACCTATTGCAAACTTCCATATTGAGCCTTACACTCCAAGTCAGATTAATGCCAATTGCTCAGCATTTGATCAAGAAGATCACCCTAGTACTGATGAGGCTGACACCAAGGTTGGAAGTATCCCGGACCTAACTCTTGATGAATGGGAAAACAAGATACATGCTTTTGATCCCTATCAAGAAGTAGAAGAATCTGAGCTGGGAGTCTATTGTATACACGAAGAAAATCAACCTATTCCTAGCATCACCAAGCCAAGCCATAACGATGACAATGAGGTATGGCAGCTATTTTTTGATGGATCAAGGAGTAGGCAAGGTGCAGGAGGTGGAGCCATGCTTGTTTCACCTCAAGGAATAAAGTACTATTCAGCTTTTAGATTTCCAGTTTTCATGCTCCAAACAACACACCTGAATATGAAGCCTTGATTCATGGATGCATTGGGCAATCAAGAGAAAAATAAAGAATCTGCAAGTCTTTGGGACAAGAATTGATCATAAATCAAGTCAAGGGACAACATGCTACCAAGAATGATCTACTCAAGTGCTACAAGAATAGGGTGTGGGACCTCATGGAAGATTTTGAAGGTTTTGGCATCGAATCCATTCCCAGAAAGAAAATGAAGCCGCCGATAGGCTCGCAGCAGCAGAGGGGCAACCTTTGACATTATGGAAAGCATTCAACAAGACAAGGTACAACCCAACATCCATGTGATTGTGAGGCCTTCAGCCGCTCGATAACAATGTCAGTGGAAAGTGTTTGAGAATGACAAAAATTGTTAATTTCCTACAAGAAGAGCTGAATTCTCACTAGGAATCAGACAGACTAGAGCAGCAAGATGGGGATCAAGTGCAAATAAATGTGGACAAACAAGCTTCCCAAGGGTTTAGTAACGTTGAGTCTATCTTCAACCCTAACGACTAGTTCCTGTAAAGAAAAGGCTAACATACAAAGTCAAGAGGAAGATTCGAGCCAATTCCAGTTGGGAAGGCAAAACACTTCAAATTGGTAAAGTGGCCACTGAGCAGGAGAAATCAGATTTCATACAGCTTTGTCAAGAATTCCCAGATGTTTTTGCTTGGACTTACAAAGATCTAAGAGGTTTCAACCCAAAGTTGGCACAACATACTATTGAGCTGATCCGAATCCAAGCCCATCAGTCAGGCAAAGCAAAGGCCAGTGAATCCCCATATTGAGCCTCTCATGAGAAAAGAATTAAGCAAGCTTATTGAGGCCAATATCATCTTCCCCATCAAACACTCAAGCTGGGTTGCTAACTTGGTTCCGGTCAGGAAGAAGAGCGGAGAAATCAGGTTGTGTGTGGACTTCCGAGACCTCAATAGGGCATCTCTCAAAGATCATTACCCACTCCCTTCCATGGAGCAAATATTGCAGGTTGTAGCTGGTTCAGAGAGATTCTCTCTCCTAGATGGCTACTCAGGCTATAATCAGATTATGGTGAAGGGAGAAGACCAATTCAAGACAGCCTTCACAACTAAATGGGGCACATATGCTTACAAGAAGATGCCATTTGGGCTGTCCAACGCTGGTGCTACCTTTCAAAGGGCAATGGACATGGCATTCAAAGGCTTGATCAACAAGATAGTGCTGATATACCTAGATGATATCACTGTCTTCTCAAAGAATGCAGCAGACCATCTCTTTCACCTCAGGAAAGTGTTTCAGAGGTGTAGAAAGTTCGGAGTGTCTTTGAACCCCAAGAAGTGCATCTTTCTTGCACATGAAGGAAAAATTTTAGGCCATATTGTCTCCAAAGAGGGACTGGCAATTGATCCAGAGAGGGTTGAAGCCATAAGAGCACTACCATTGCCAAGTCACAAGAAGGCTCTTCAAAGTTTCTTGGGAAGGATAAACTTTGTTCGGAGGTTTGTCCCAGATTTTGCAGCCCTTGTCAAGCCCATCACCAAAATGTTAAAGAAGAGCATGGCTTTTAAGTGGACAACAGAAGGCAAGGAGAGTTTTGAAGCAATCAAAGAAGCTATCTCTCAGGCACCAACTCTCATCAACCCAGACTTCTCCAAGGATTTCATCCTCTATGCATTTGGAGGTGATGACACTATTTCTGCCATTCTAGTATAGAAGAACAAAGATAATGATGAGCAGCCGATTGCCTTTTTCAGCCAGAGCCTAGATGACTGTGAGGTAAGGTACTCTTTTATTGAGAAGCATGTGCTTGCAGTAATCAGAAGCTTGAAGAAATTCAAGCATTTAATCTCAACAACAAGGTCCAGTTGTTGGTCTCACATGCTGGAGTTAAGGACTTCCTCCTCAACAAGGATTTGAATGAGAAAAGGGCAGGTTGGATCACCCGTGTCATGGAATATGACATTGATATCAAGATCACCAAGCTGGTAAGAGGGAAAGGACTATGTGAGCAGCTGGTTTTGGGGAAGCAAAAGGAAGTATGCAACGAAGAAGAGGCTGTTTTGACAGTCCAGGACAGCCATGAGCCAAGTGGCAATCAAGAAGAAGACAATGCTTCCCCCACTCCTTGCTGGACCCAAGGTATTATGCACTTCCTAGGCACAGGCCTATGCCCTCCAGAGATGAACAAGACCCAAAGGAGACACTTCAGGTTGCAGGCTGTTCCGTATGCCATTGTTGATGGAGTTTTGTTCAAGAAAGACGTGAATGGAGTGCTGCTGAGATGCATTAGCACAGGTCAGATTCAAAGGGTGTTGGAAGAGTTTCATGGTGGACCAGCTGGTGGCCATTTTGCACCAAGAGTGACAGCTCTAAAAATCATGAAGGCTGGTTATTATTGGCCTAAAATTTTCAGTGATTGCTATGCATGGATCAAGAGGTGTAAGAATTGTGCATTCTTCATAGGAAAAGAAAGACTTGCTGCCCTTCCATTGCATCCAATCTCGATGACCACCATTCATGCAATGGGGTTTGGACTTCATTGAGTCATTAATCCCAATTCAAGCCAAGGGCACAAATGGATTTTGATGACCACAGACTACTTCACCAAATGGATAGAAGCAAAGAGCACTCAAAGAGGCAAATGAGTCTAACATCTTAGACTTTTATGAGGGGATAACAACCAGATTTGGTGTACCTACCACAATAATCTCTGATAATGCATTGGCATTCATTGGATCCAAGGTGACTGAGTGGGCTGTCAAGAACGGTATTTACCTAAGCACTTCATCAAACTATTACCCTCAGGGTAATGGCCAGGCCGAGTCTACAAACAAGAACTTGTTGAGGATCATTAGGAGGAATCTTGATGAGAATCAGAGGTCTTGGCATACCAAACTGAAATCAGCCTTATGGGCTGATAGGATAACTCCCAAAAGATCCACAGGTAACTCTCCATTCAGGCTTGTCTATGGAAGAGAGGCAATCTTGCCCATGTCACTTGAGTTGCCAACATTGGAACTCATGAAGCAGCTGGAGTTACTTGAATTTGAGCCCATGGAGGTGAGGTATGCAGAGTTGATGGAGCTGTAAGAGATCAGAAATCAGGCATCCCAAGCAATGGAAAAGGATCAAGCTTTGATCAAGAAGACCTTTGATAGGAAGGCCAAAGATAGATCTTTTCAAGTTGGAGATCTAGTGTTGAAATGGGATGTGGATAGAGCAAAACCAGGAAGGCATTCAAAATTTGATGCCATTTGGAGTGGCCCATACATGGTCACAAAGTGCAAGAACAACAATGCTTTCCAATTGGCCTCATTGGATGGTGAAGAACTGCAGATTCCAGTCAATGGAATCTATCTCAAGCGTTGCTTCTAGAGGGAAGTTCACTACCTCTGTAAATATTAGATTATATTTTCTTTCCTCCAAGTGCTTGTGCACATTGTTTTGCTGTAGGTTAGTTTTGTTTTCCCTAAGTGCTTTGGCACATCTTGCTGTCCATGGAGATGTTTTGCAGTCCTTGCTTTCATCAGGTGACATTCCATCTTCCTCCTTGCACATTCTGAGTTAGTTGAGGTTATAAATAGAATATTTGATGACTCCATGCCCAATGGACTACTTCTAGCAACTCGGTCTTTCACCTACCTAGCAGTGTGTGACCCCGAAAAGTCACCAAATTGTTATCCAAAGTTCACCCCCTGTGGTAAATTTCATAACATGCATCGAGTTTTCAGTCCCAAGCAAATGGTCGATTCAAGAAAAAATCATGAAATTAGCTAAGTCCTACTCCAAGTCAACTTTGGGACGGTTGGGAATCAAGGCGCGGATCGGCCGAAAAATCCTCCAAAAATGGAGCAAAAACATCCGGGATCAAATGGACGCCATGGAAAATCGGGCTAAACCTAGGCCGGTTCAATTAAAGGGAAATTTTAGCAAAGGGAAACCAAGCCGCCGAGACATGTGGGACGCCAGTGAAAAGCTGGTTCAGCAAGGAAAGAAAATCGACTAACTTCTCGGGACATTTGGGCCTTGAGGACATGAACCGCCCGGTTTGACCGAAAAGGAGAACTTTCATACTAAGCAGTTGGGACATCTGGGCCGCAAGGACGCGAAAAGGTGAAGCGGCCGAGAGAAAAGGAAGCCATTTCGGAAGAATTTTTCCCAGATAAATCGGGACATTTGGGAAAAATGGACGCGGAGGACGCGAACCAGCCGGTTCAGCCAAAAGGAAACTTCAAAGACAAGGACAAGTGGGACAAAGGGACGCGTGGGACGCAGATAGCCGAAGGAGCTGAAAGCCAATCAAATCACGCCACATGTCACTGGCAGAAAAGGGATGAGGAAGCCCATTTTGGGTGGATCGAGGATTCTATCCCATGAAGCACTGGGACATCCGGACAAAAAGACGCGGTGGACGCGAAAGAGCCGGCAGACCCGCGGACCAACCAGATCATGACACGTGTCACAAGGAGAAAGGTCCAAAGGTCAAAGGGGAAATTTTTGAAGGAAAATCCCAAGCCAATAAAAAGAGGACACGTGTCCAATGAAGTAGAGAAGGAGAGAGAATCACGTGACCAATCAATGCATGCCACGTGTCATCCAGGTGGCAGAGCGCGGGAAGAAATTTAAAAATCCGTTTTCACCTGTTTTGTGCCCTAAATCTTCAGATCAACATATCTTTCGATCCAGAGCTTAGATTTGCATGTTCTTTATATCAACGGAAAGCTTATGAAATTCTCTACGTGATTCTGGGGTTAATCTTGAGTTTTGGTGTAGTCTAGAGAGAGAAAATCAAGAAACAGCTTTGACGCGTGTTCATGGCCAGAAGTGACATTCAAATACTGATTTAATGCGAATGGGTCGGCATTCTCCTCGTATTCCAGTCAAAATGATAGGGTATGGGTTTGTAAGGTCCCCATGCCATTTTAATGCACCTCGTAGTCAAGAGGGATGGGTTCCCATGTTTTGTATGTTTTCTGTCCCCTGGCTCAACCCATGCAATGTAAAAGCCGATTTGGCTCATTTCTAAAGGGGGAACATTTCTTTGGATAGAAAGCTTCTTATTTCACCTGTAACAAGTGATTTTTGCAAGTATCGACTCTTCTAAAATTTTAATAGGTTTTCTACCTTTTTGATGTTGTAATACAAGGATTTTGATAAAGGGAAATGACAATACAGCTCTGTGATCGGCCACAAATTCTCTGTTTGTGTGCTTGTTTCATTTCGACTCTCGATTACATCTTATCAGCTTGTGCATGATGTTTTATGCCGCATTTTTATGATCTATGTCTATTTGCATTTCCTTTATCATGATCTTTGCACTTTCTATCTCTGTCTCCTTGGATTTTAGAGTAGGATTAGGTTTCAAACCTCTCGTAGTTTTACAAAATATAGATCTAAATAAGAGGAGTTTGAGGAACCACCACTCCTCCTTCGGTGTATCAAGTCTCCACACTTAGTTTCATGTTTTGCACTTTCTATCTCTCGAAGCCTCGATCTCCTCTGTGAGTTAGAGTAACAAGTACATCATAAGGTAATGATGATATATACATGTATAAATATGTGTATGTTGCAAGTGAGAGACTAGAATCAAAATGATGAGAATATAACTAACCCCAAGCATGCCGACCTATCACCCCAACTGGTGGGAATTGAGCCCCTCCTTTATGTGAGCTTTGTGAGATGGTTCCACCATTAATGGAGGATGATTTATAGAAGAAAAGTACATTCACTTATTTAAAGAGGTAGAAGATGTAACTAACAGATCTAACATTAATGCATCAAAAAAGCTAAATAACATTGTAAGAAGCATAATAAACTAGATCTGAGCCATGATAAGTCATATAACATGAGGTTTTACACCCATAAACAAGATATACCAAATGAACCCATATATATATATGATTTAAAATAGTTTTGGTAGCCACATTACAGTCAAAGGGTCATCTCAAGCCATATACATATAAATGATAGAGACTCAACTCTCTATAAATCCTCCCCGTATGAGACCTAACTATAAATTTCCCATTTTAACCCTTGTTATAGATCCTAGTGCCATACATAAGGCTTATGGCATCCCTTACAACCCTTTATCACTAAGTGCTCTAAACCCTAGCATTACTATAACACTTCATACTCTCCTTCTCTTTCTCTGCATTCTCCATACATTCTCTCTCTCGTCATTCTCCATATCCCTTGTATTCTCTCTTCCCTATATCATTTTTCATGTCTCTATCCCAGCATCTCTTTTATAGGATCAACACCCACCACCATGCCTTCTCTCCTAAACAAATCATGTGCCAAGTGTCGATGTGGTCCTCCATTAGTGAATGCTTATCCCTTTGCAAACCCTCCACTCTCTGTAATGATGTCTTCTAGGAATATTCCCTATGGGGAATATCCTTTTCTTGACCTCTAAGGTTCCAGGATGGCACCTTATCCACTCATCACACCTAGTCGGTCCTCACATTTTCCTCAAGTGCCTCTAGAATTCCAAATATGGCTAAGTCCTTTAAACCCATGTTCTTCTTCCCACACATGCCCTAGTTTCACTTAAACCCTTCTTAAACCCCTTTGTCCTGTGCGTGCTTTCCCCTGAGCACCCTTCTTCTCACTAGTCTTGCATGTGCACTTTTGTACTTAGCCAATATTTCAGGGCCAACATCACCCCACACTAAGCATGTTCTCCATCCTCGAAACATCCTGCTTCTTCAAAAGAATAAAGAATAGTGGGATAGGGACAATCTAATAAATAATGAAAGAATGGAAGAATCTACTACTGCATGTAGAGAGGAGTGGGAATTCCTTCTTCACTATTGCTTCAATCTTTTCCCAGCATCCACCTCACCCTACGCTTGTTGATTAGGTCACCTACTAGAGCGCTCACCTCATCAAAACTCAATTCATCACTCTTAGCATTCAATGTATCTATAATTCCTTCTAGTTGCTTGCTAAGATCATCCAACATGTCCATTCTGTGAGTGACCTAGGGATATAGTTCCTTAAGCTGATTCTTAATCAAACCCCACAAGGTTTTAATTGATTCTTCCAATTTTTTCTCAACCTCGCTAGGATCTTATCCCACTTCCTCTATTTCCTTTGTTCTTCTCTTGAAACTCCTTCAGATCTACCTCATGTGTAGAAACCAATATGCTTGCTACCCTATCTCTATCATCATGCAATTGTCATAAACAACCTCAACCATTTGTGTGATCTTTACAATGAAAGGAGTGAGGAGCTTGGAATACCGAGTAACTCTCTCCCCGATCTTTAGTTTTTATTCCTCTTTCGCACGCCATTTCCTCTTCTACTTATTCCAATGTGAGTGGACGCACCTCTCCATGGTGAGGATGTGGGTCAAATCTTCCAAGCATTACATGGTTGACTCATATTTTTTCTCAAGTGGGGCTAGGTCCATGTGTGCTTCAAGATTATGGTGTCTGAAATCATCTCTATTTTCTTATGGATCTCTGCACACCTTTTCCTTCTCCTCCCTTAATTTGTACCTTAATTGTGCACTAATTAGCTCCTCCTACTTTAACTCCTTGTCCTTTTCAATGATCTCTTCATTTTTATTTTCAATCTCTTCCTCTAGGACCCTTACTTTGTCATTTCTCTCGAAGAGCCTCACCTCAACCTCCACCAACACTTTTTTGAGTGTGTTACAAACTTTCTCATCTGATAGTTGTTGAGCATTCACTAGAGGGTTTACTCCTTGGTATCTAATATATCTTCATCAATTCTTCATGGTTGACCTCAAATTTGGGCTCATCAACATGGGACTCAAAATCCCAAGACAACATCTTCCTTGTGTGTGGGTACACACCATCTTCATCAAAAGAAGACCATGCAAGGAGTTGGTTTGAAGGCACGGTACTTTGGAAATGTGTGTGCAGTACCTTATTTAGATCATTGATGTAAGTCATTCCTTATTCTCTGTACCACTACCATACCCTTTCCACCTATACACACTTCCTTTGGGAAGCTTACCACCAGGTTGGGATCTCCACCCATGCTTCCATACTCCTTTTCTACACTTTCACTTCCCTCCATCTCCTTGAGTACTTCTTCGGTGTTGCACTCCACCTCTTGATCCACCAAGTATTTTATGATGCCTGCTACCTCCCTTTCTGTGGCATCCTCTATTTTCTCCTTGGTCAGCTTGGAGTCCTTTGATCCTTCATGTTGACTTCCTCACTTCCCCCTTTTCCATGAGTGCCTCCTTCATCCTCATCCTTCTCTTCATTTCCCTCCTCCTCTAACTCATGTACATCATATACATAGGATGGTCCTGAGCCTCACCATGCTCTTCATCATCCTCTTCACCTTTTCAACCTCCATGCTCTCTATTTCTTCTGAGTCCACCTTTTCTATTACTCTTTTCTTCTTCCTAATTGGTGATTCCAATATAGGAGACTCTTTTTTTCTTCTTCCCTAGATGACTTCTTTCTCTTTGGTGACTTTTCTTTCATAAGGGGCTTCTCTTACTCTAGCGTATCTTCCTTCAGGTGTCTTCTCTCTCTCTCTTATGTGGGGGACTTCTTCCTCTGTACATAGGTACTTTTGGTTTTACACCCGACTCCTATCTGCACTGCCTATGCCTATGATTGTTTGTCTATATACTTGGTGCCTTTTTCTCAGGGGCCTCCTCTCTCTCCCTTTTCCTTTACGTGGCCTTCTTTCTTATGGTGGGGTCTTTTGGGATAGAGACATCATTTTCAATATAAGATCCCCTTCTCATACTTCATCCTTATGCACATGAATACCCTTGTTTTGGTCCTCCCAATACAACATGCAATGTTACTAGATTCAACATATGTACATCATGGGAGACATACTTCTCCACATAGGCATGTTTTTTAGATATATCAATGTCCTACACAAATCATGTAATCTTGGTCTACCATGCTAAGGTCAAACCTTAGCTTCTTTACCTCTTTGAATCTATTGACTCTTGGCCTAGAAGTATTGTGTTGTGAAGGAGAATGGAAATTTGCACCAGGGACCCTTAGCACCATCTTCTAGAGTAAACTTTCCAATATAGAAATGTTGGTACATGACAATTCAGCCTCACCTTATAGTAAAATAGGTAACTACTCAGGTATTCTCCACTCAGTGCCGAATGCATCACACATCCACTTATACCATTTTTCTAGGTGTGCACCTTGTGGGTGGCCATCTTGGTGTCACAAGTGTACTTCAAATATTTTTCCGGGGAAGGGTTCTCATCAAGGTACTCCCACAAAAATTTATCTAGCCCATTGGGCACTCCAATCTCTGAAAATAAAATGGTAAGGAGGACATTACCAAACATGATATTTTCTCCATCACACGTGATATTGATGATTTCTTCTACTATGAATGCCGAGAGGTTATATATGGTCCCCTCTGAGATCTTACGAAAAATTTTCAACCAAGCCTTGTTGATTTGTGTCCATCTCTCCTACCCATTTAGCTTTGTGACCAAGTGCACGACCATCCTCATTACAGGGTCAAATCGCAGAGATGTCAAAGTATCACGACCCCTTCTTGTAGTCATAGGATTCAATAGTATTCTTGATGGCCTCCTTATCATCCAATTCATCATCAAAATATTCTCCTCATAGGTAAGACCAATAAATTTAGAAATCTAGTTGGGGAGTTATCCACATCCTACGTCCTGCAAAGTAGAAATGGTCTTCATGTACGCATGACATTAACCACTAGTATAGTCACTTAGGTTTTCCAAAATAGGGAAACTCATAGAGTTACAATAACCTGGCCTTCTCCATCTTCACCTTTACCTCATCATCATAGATAGGCATTCCATCTAGTGTCCTTTTTTTATAGGGTGAACCAGTTCCAATGCCATCTCATTCTCTATGGTTCTCATTTGATGGTTTTAGTCACTTATGATCATCTTTCTAACATGAGACACCCATTATTTTCTAAGAAATATGTCATCTGGATATTTCATCTCCACGTACCATTCTTCATTGAAACTAGTGGAAACAAATTATTTCCTTTTTCCCTTGCCCTTATTTTGTGAAATGTTTTCTACTTTCCTTGGTGTCATTTCTCTATTAGGTCACTAAAAGTTATTTCTTTCTCTTGATCCTGGCTCTTCTCAACTCTACGGCTCTACCCCTTCATGAAAATCCCTTCAATCTTGTGCCCTAGCTATGGAACCCTAACCTGAAAACCTTCTTTCCACAAGATGACATATTCACTTGCGGGATTCAAAACTTCTACAACCTTCTCCCTCATGCCCGTGTACTCTTTTTCCACTCCGGTTCCACTAGATCAAACTAGTTATGCACTCAAATCTTCAAAACCCTTTTTCACACAACTTTTCTTCAAGGATGCCCTAGTTCACAAGAGATATTAGATATAACAAATTTGTGGTAAACAATAATGCACCCCCCCCTTCTACTTATAGATTTTAATTTTTTCCACAATAAATTCCATGCCACCTACCAAGCATACCTTTGTAATAAAGGTAGATTTTTCTTCTAAGGAAAACATTCAATGCTTTTACCCCATGCCCAATCCTACCCTAAAACTTCTATAACCTTCTAGCACGTAAAAATCATTACTGATCAAGATCCTTACGCACACTTGCTTTAGTGATGAAGGCACTTCTTATGTCCTTACCCTGATTTTTGACATCACCTACCTCATGTTGTTCCTACACTTCTCACCCTTATACATGGTTTTTGTAAAGCCTTCTTGACACTACCAAAATCCTTATGTTCACCTTTTCTAATCACATTATTCCAAACTACGTGCTTTTGATCTTTGATCCGGGCCATCAAAACATGACTTCCAATACTAGCTTCACATGCTTATCACATCACTTCACCCACACAAAAATAGATGCATGGTCCTCTGTGCATAGAATTTTTTTGAAATTATAAGTGGCTACAAGCACATAATGTGCGTGTAATAAAAAAAAAGGGAACAAGAAATGAGAAAGGGAAACACAAAGAAAGGAAATGTGTTAAGGGAAATCCTAGGCTAAATGGAAATACTTCCTTATTTACAAACACAAGGAAGACTTATTTATAGTAGGGCTTTAGCCTACTCCCATTGAAATGGCTAGTAACCGTGTTCCATCTAGCACTTGTAACTGGAAATCACCTGAATCAAGTATATAAGATACAATGTATGGGCCCATCCAATGGAATTTGAATTTCCCAGATGGCACAAAAACTTGGAATCATACAATAGAACCATCTTCCCAACCTCAAATTTTTTTTCTTGATGTGTCTATCATGCCATGCCTTCTTCTTGGCTTTTTCTATTTTCTAACTCTAGCGAGCAATAGCCTGCCTCTCATCTAACTACATTAACTTATCAATCCTATCCTCAAGAACTTGTTCATTAGCTAACCCTCATGTGCGCACTATACATAGCGATGGTAATATGAATTCAATAGGTAAACCACTTCCGTGCCAAATACTAATTGAAAAGGTGTGGCCTTATTTAGTCTTTTATAAGTAGTCCGGTATGACCATAACACAACAAAAACTTTATCATCCCAATCCCTTCTTCCTACATCAAAAATTTTGGCTAGCATGTGACTCAATATCTTGTTAAATTCCTTAGTAGTTCCATTAGCTTGGGGGTGATAAGGGGTAGTCTTGTGATGGGATACCATGAATTCTACCAACAAGATTCTAACTATCTCATTTAAGAAATGAGTACCCCTATCACTTGTTAAACTTAGTGGGCATCCATATTTGTTGATTATATTTTCCCACAAGAACCTAGTTATTATTTCCACTATGAAATCCCTTATAGGTGCCACTTCTTCCCACCTCATAAGATAATCTATGTGCATGTAATGATATAGCGTGAACCATTCCTTTGTGCGGTAGGTGAAATCAGTCCTACAAAATTAATCTCCCACTTCTCAAATGGTTATGTGCTAGCTATCGGCATCAAGGGAATTTATCTCTTATTCCTAGTTTTCAAGGCACGATAATGGTAAAAGGACTTGAAAAAACTCAATACAATCTTGGTAGATGCTTTCCCACCTTAGCCCTACCGTAAGGATCCTGTGTAGGTGCATTCCCTACATAGTTTCCTCCTATAATTCCACCATGTTCTTCCTCCATGATTGCAATGCATTCATGCTCTAACACGCACCGATGTAAGACCTCATCGCAGCTAAACTTGTATAAGTCTCCACCAATTAACATGTAGGGAATGGCGCGTATAGCTAACTGTTTTCTTTCCAAAGTCTTCATTCCTTCTAGTGTTATGCCCATTCGAGAAACACAATAATATATTCCAAGTCAAAGTGTGCGCACCATAATCTAAACAATTATGCATCTGAAATTATATCCTCAATGCTCTGTGCATCCTCCCCTGAGTCAATCCTTGATAAATGGTCAAGTCCCAAATTACTCTTACCTAGTTTTACAACTACTATAAAATTGAATTATTGAAACAACAAGACCCACCGAATATGCACCCTTATAAAATGAGATTGTTTGCTAGGTACTTCAATGCCATGTGGTTTGTGTGTAGAAGATATAGGGTGTTTCCAACAAATACTACCTAATTTGTGCAAGGTCGTAGATCATGGAAAATCCTTCACACTCGGTAGTAGTATAGTTCTGATCTATTGGTGTCAAATTCATACTAGCAAAACATAGGGTGGTTAACGATTCATTCTCTAGGTTGTGCTAAGATTTCCCCAATAGCCATCTCTAAAGCATCAACATGTACATAGAATGGCTTATCCTAAGAAGGAAAGTGTAATATGGGCGCAGTGATAAGATTATTATTCAATGTATCAAATGCCATTTGATGTGCCTCTCCCTAGTGAAATGAAATTTTGTATTTTAGTAAATCTTCCAATGATGTAGCAATCTTGGCATACCCATTAAAACATTTATGGTAATACCCCGTATGCCCAAGGAATCTATGCACTGCGCTCTGGCTGGTAGGTTCCCTAAATCGACAATAATGGAAACTTTGGCAGATCCACCAATAAAACTTCCTTACATATGATATTCCCAAATAGGGTTCCAAACGGAGTAGAAAAACACATTCAAATCAGTACTATACATATTTCCTTGGTTAGTCCAAGACACCAACAAAATGAGAAATGATCTCCTAACTCGTTCCACCAAACAAGGTTGGAACATGCCAACAAATTTCATGTCACAACTAAGAGGAAACAATAAGGAACTTTATAGATGTCAAGAAACACTGAAATCATTACGATCAATGGATTATAGATTACTAATGGGAAAATAGTCACTTCTAGGTGAATTGAATACCACACAATTCAAATCAAAAACCTATCACCTATCGAGGTTCTAACACTTTTATATGGACTCAGTTAGATGACAAAACCAACTAACCCATCATAACAGTTAGGAACATGTATAGCTTAATCATTTTGTCCCATAATAAGTTGATACACTAACTCAATGTAGCTAGTTATTAACAAGTCAAAAACATGGTCAACAAGATCAACAAGTTTGGTTCTATATCAAATACTACGAAGAGGTAATGACACCAGACTTAACAACCCGTAAAACCAAGAGGCTTTCTATCACATACAACTTAAAATCCCTATCCGTACTAAATGACTTAGATTCAATCATTTGAAACATAAAACCGACTTCAGATAAAATTGAATAACTCATCAAAAAGAATCATTTATACTTCTAATTGTTCCAACTAGTTTTCCTAAACCTTATAGTAGCTATGTAATTGATGGTTTGATACTTAGTGAAAAATAATCATTATAACTTCAAGATAAATTTTTAAATCCAAGAAGAAGGTTATCAATAAAACCTTGGCTGAGCATGGCCTAGAGCATAAAGATCTCAAATTAAAACAACTACTAATACCAGCCCGCTTGTTTAGATATCACATTACTAATAAAAAGAACTCTTCAACTCTTTTCGACCACAAGATCTATTACAACAGCTTCTGGAAGTTAGCTCCTTACTATTACAACAAGAGACTGCAAGTCTTTTAATAGTAAGGAGGTTCCTATTCAAGATCGAATTTACTTTCAAACTCAGCTTTGTCTTGAAAGGACAAATCCCGCTTAAGAAGTTCACAAGAATAACATTTAACGAACAATAGCTCACAATATATCATAAGAGGTTTCCAAAGGAGCATATCTATTTCTATTATTAAGGCTGGGATGAAAACATGAATGAATAGATAATACAATATGGTTTTTATCTTCTCAATACCCATTTTTAAAACATAACATTACCGCATTCCCGTATTGCACCTTGAAGGCATTGAATACATTGAATCAAAAAGGAGATCAATATGAGTTAGAGTAACCAAAGACATAAACAACCCGATGAGCATCGGTTGTGCTCAATTTGTAACATAAATGAAATGATTTGATGTTAGGGAAAACTAGAAATCTAGTCAAGATCTCATACATAGCTCGAAGATTGAGTTATTAACGTCATTCTAGAATGCCCATCCAAGGGTCAAGGAGGTAGATTTAGTATTTTACCGCAGCTGCCCTCATTATCCCCAAATAGATATTATTATTAAATACAATTGTTTTATCCTCAACACAATTACTTACTTGAATTAAAACTAGGTCTACTAAGCATAGAGGATACCTCCAACAAAACCAATACAATTACACGGGAAGTGATTTATTTTAAAAAGAATAAATCCCAGTTTCAGAATCTAATGATTACCAAGAACAGAAATTCATCTACAATAAATCCTTTCAACACCGACTTATAGGATTCCACCATATCTTTCAATATTTAAATAACCCCAAAAATATGGGTTGAAATTTAAACAAAGTTTTCTACTGTTTAAATTTCTTATTAAATCACAACTTGAAATAAGAAATCAAAACACACTGGAAGTGTTAAGCCAAAACCCAATGATGAGTACAACTGCAACACTTATTCATCCCAAGGAATACATTGTTGAGAAAAATAATAAATCACATTGAATCCAACAACCATTCATTTATTTTCAAACAACATTCATAAAAATCATAGGTAAACCACTCTCTTCAGAAGTAAAATTAAATCTTTTCAACACTATTGAAATTATGAACACAGATTTCAATCAAAGAAAGTTCTTTTTGTGAAATTACTAAATAGAGCAAGAGATTATGATGAGTTCAAAGCGTATCATGCCTGTTACTCCAGTATTTCTTTCCTTGCAATGTTCTCACAATTTTTCAAAAGATCCCAAAACTTAGAAACGAATTCCTTCCTCCAACCAAAACACAATAATTCCTAAATATTTAATTAGTCCTGGAAGACTTGCATGTCCAACAAATTTGCTATTGTTCTTATCATGCAAACTCAAAATAACTTATAGTTCAATTTTCTTGCATGCAGAGATTTTGCAGATTTCTTGAAATGAAATGAATCAAAACCAAAACTGATTTTCTTTTGCCCCAAACCTTCCATACATTGCCCAAGAAAGGTGAGAGTTTATTGCGCATTAAAAGCCATTAATGCATAAGTTACTTTGAGTTTACCACCAAGTTTTACAAACCTGCTATCTTTAGCTTTTTTAAATTTAGCAAAGTCACACTTCATGCCATGCAAAGCTATTTAGCTAAACCAAAATACTTCACCTCAAAAATAAGTTGGTGGAGATAATAAATAGACAATTAAAGAACTATGAGTACAACTATTAAGCGGTGGAGTGCCACCTCATCAACCATTTAAATTTAAGAAACATTAGATTATATATCATTTTTTTAAATGGCCAACCAATATCTTATAAAAATAGCAATTCGTATGTCCTTACTTCACATAACCAAGGCTTCACAAAATTTAATATGTTTATACATTCTTTTGAATAGCCAAAGTAACATCAAATCAAAATTCACAAATAATAATTTCTTATGTTAGATTAAGATTCATACCTCAAGATTAAATTGCCCCTTTCATGTTTACACAAAGCTATTACATCCCCCGTAGTAGTTATTTAACTACTTTAAAATTTGAAAATTCCCTTTTTGTAATATATATGTATATGTATATATATACAAAATCATTATAATGTTGGCATTGATCGATTGAGTTGCTTGAGTATGCTTCGAGGGGATTGAAGCCTTTAATTTCAAAGTGATTAATTCCTTGACTAACGACTATAGTTCTTTATCCCTGGAAATGTGATCATGATAGCATTAGTCATCAGATGGGGTAGACTATCAGATGGTCGGATCAAGACCTATTATAAATCAACATGAAGTCTTGTTTGCATTCCAAATTAGGTCGTTAAGTGAACTATCAAAATTGTCAAGGCCTTAACATAACTCAAATGTTAACAATTTAACAAAGATGAGAAACAACAACACTATTCACTTTCAAGGCTTAAATTTACACCAAGTATTTCATGACATACTTTATCACAACGATGTTACGTCCCCTTAATTGTTGATACACAAAGATGCTAGCAACAAAGGCTAAAACCATTTGTCCTATCATTCCTTTAACAACAATAGTGAATCCACGGGCGTTACATACCTCCCCTCTTAAAAGCATCATTGTCCCGATGATGTGGTCTTTATAAATGAAATCAAACAATTCCACACAGGTTATAAGAATAATTCCTTCAAAGATAGACACCATTTTACTAGATGGTTTATGGTTTTTAGATTCAAAACTTAAATTCAATAGCTATATCAGCTTATCAGACTGCAAATAGTTACGCAGTATGCATTATGTCATGATTCCTTCACTAAAGTAAATCATTTTTGTACAATATATATATATATATATATATATATATATATATAATATACAAAGGATATAGTTAAAACAAGCTTACCTGGTACCTTTTAAGGAAGATCTATTCCTTTCTGCTGGGATTACAACATGTGGATATGTGGTAGTTCATTTAGACAGATCACTTTCCTCAGCTCTATTAAAGAATTTTTGATTTGAGGTTCCAAAACTTTGTAACATTTTTATTCCATATTACTAGAAAGAGTTAGGCTTCACAATTGTTGACCAGTTTTTTCATCGAGTACAACAAATCCATATTTTCTTTCTTTTAGTATTGAAGAACACTAATCTCATGGATTCCTTCACAATTTCCTTTGTATCCTGTTAGGGATACATGTCCCTTTCCCATGATGTCTACTGTCGTAGTATGCTTCCTCATTCGATGTTTTTACCATATTCTTTAAAGGACATTTGTTGGCATAATGCCCATTACCACATGTGAAACATCCACCAGCAGGTCTTGATTGACCACCTTTAACTTTTCCATTTGCAATAGTATTATGCTTTTTCCTGCAGCTATCACTGCAAGTTTTTGGGAAAATTTATTTTTGGTAGAACACATTTTCTTAGCATTCCAAGATGAAGAAGAATTATCATTTTTATGACCCTTTTCATTTTTATGAGTGGGAATGTCTAGCATATTTGGTTTTAGCCCACTGGATTTTCCAAATTTCATCTTGTCAAGAAGATCCAAGTTTATCCAATGCTTCCCCCAATTTTGGGTTCAGTTCATCTTTGGATTGGTAAGTCCAAAACTTGCCACAATTGATCAGTTCATCATTTAAAAACTCTCCTATTGTTTGTTAGTAACAAACTTAAGTTGTCCTTTATCCAACTTATCACTTTCACCCATCACTAGCTACTCCAAGGCATCTATCCAGTTTCAAGTATATTGAAGGATTACCATAATTTTGTCTAACTTTTGCACTGTTGAAACCGCAACAAAATCAGACCCAGTTCTTTCTTCTCGGTGCATCCTTCCCATTTCCATTTTATTCTAAAAACAAAATAAAAGTTTTAATTAGCATAAGGACCCAATAAGTCCAAGAGTTGCAACCTTCAACTCTGATACCAAAATGTAACATCCAATTTTTTCACTTTGTCTCTAGATTTTTTTACTTTATGCAACTGATTTAAATACCCATATATTTAAATCTACATAAACCTTAATGCAATCCATTTCCGATAACTATCATGAACCATGTGTAGCTGTATGAGAGAATATTGAACCTACTTGTTCTCCCTCAATGCTCTATATGAGCCCTTACATGAAATGTATCCTTTGGTTCTCCTTTTTCAAGGTATGATATATAAGTGAATGCTCCTAAGTGTCTACCTGGGTTCCACCTATGAAATCCATAGGCATTCAACAGCTTAGATTAAAGGGAAATCTCGATAGTGTAATCAGTAACTTACACCACTTTACATAAATTTTCTAAGTCATGTATGTCATGCTCAATTCCATGATAACAAACTCATCATTAGGAATTTTTCATTTCACCTTAATCACTTATTCAGTTATATGGATTCACAACGTAGATGTTGTAAACAACTACAAGTCTTGAATAAGGTACAAATCTAGTTTAACCCACACGAGGATGTACCACTATGTCATCCTATGATGCCTATGGGAAAGTAAGTGTCTTCATAACAATTCACCTTGCTACTAGACCACTCTCCTTCCTATAGCCATCACAAGTTGACATAAGGGTGCGTACCCAGGAGGTCTAATTTGCCTTTGTAACTCTACCATTTGTTTTTGTTCTTAAAGCAACACCATACTACAATATAGTCTCTTGATGAGGCAACTCATTATAGTTGCTAAAAATAGTATCCTAATGGTGACAATCATCACCATAGGGATACAACTGCGAAGCATATGTAGTGAGTTCACCCACCTAGAATCCTGTATTGGTGCATGGTGTTTAATGTTTTTAAGGTAATTATTAATCAATTAAAGTATATTCTAGGCCTTATGACACCTTCTCCATGAATGGGTTGTACCTAAGGTCTAGATTTTAGTTGATCCCAGGACCTTCAATCTTTAGACACTTAGCTACCTTACTAGATCTCATTCCCAAGATAACCATAAATGGAAATAGTACTATCTTGGCCTATGATCAACATTACGGATTAAAATTTGTCCTAGCTTAATCAACTAAGCCCATGTTTTCTTTATTTCACATTTTAGGGATATGTACTTACATAAAGCTAAGTATTTAGGTATGATTCATACTTTTTATCAAGTACCATAGACTATCGATGCCAATAACAATTAAGCATAAGTACTTCACTCTTCTTAGTTATAGCTTAATCAATAGCGTTCCTTTGTTTTCATATATCCATCAAGTAGATATATCTAGAGTATCTGGTAAGATAGGTTGGATGAACTACTTGCCCTTTCATCCCTTCCTGTCATTTCCTTTTACATAAGGTTTTTGACTCCTTTAATAATGATTACTTATTAATCCTCATTAGAGGTAATAACGAGTTGTCTAGGGTTAGGGTTCAAATACTATGTTCCTTATAATTTAGTAAGCATGTTCCTATTTTACTTCTATTGCTACTCTAGGATATCATACATATATGTTCATATTGACACATTATGGAACAAACCCTTTTAATTACATTTCCATCCCCCAAAAAAATTATCTCAATAACATAAATTATCACGATTTTTTCATTTCGAGTAGTGAAACCCTTCTTATTTTATATTCATGCCAGATTACCATAAGCTCTTCCTATTAATGCTTATATGTATTGTCCTTGCAAGGGACTTAGTATTGCTCTTACAATAATTCATTATTACATTCTTATATCTCTTGATCTGATTTAGTATCGCCTAAGATTATAAGCCAACCATAGCACATATGCACCCATTTATCAATCCTTACTATGGTTCCATGATCATCCAACTGCTTACTTAGCATTGGCCATTTAAGATAGTCAATATTATTACTAGGAACTTCTCACTGGTTAAGTACACCCTATTCAAAACCTTTGGAGAAATTAACACAATTATACTAGTAGGTTGATATAATGCATTTTATAATGAGGCAGTTACCCACTAGTAACCTTAACTATTTCCAAGTATGCTTAACATATGGTTCATTAGAATAAGATTCTTAAGTAACATTCCACTCATAGTTCATTGTCTTTTCCCTAGCATCCATATATAGGTTGTGTGTAACACTTACTATTTGATTTATACTAATGCTTAATACAATAGTATTGTGGATACTAAATACCCATATTTATAGAATTCGACTCATATCTCAATATTTTCCAATCAATCACTTATAAAACTATACATATTGCAACATGAATTCTATCTTAATTTCATTCAAGAGATAAGTACGACTCATGTTTATAAGCATGAACAAATATTTCATTTCATTAAATAAAATAGTTAGATTAAAAAATCAAGTCCTTTCTTGTTTTCAAGGAGAATTTTTTCATTTAGGAACATCCAAAAACAATCACTTCTTCATAATTTCTTCGATCATAGTAATATACAAAACTAAATACATCACCCTTCTTGGTGTTTATCTCGGAAAATTGTTAAAGCACGAGTCATTTCACATGAACAGAGCATGATAAGCACAAACTCATCATAACGACATGCTCTACTTAATTATTTCATAAAAAGAACTCGATTATTTTTATGCATTAAAATTAAAATCCTAAGAAGATAAACAATTCTTTCCATAACATCTCAAGAGTAGGCAATATAATGAGCCATGAAAGAAATCAATTCTAGATTTAATTTTCAATAGAAATTATTCAAATCACTCAAAAACATTCACCTAAGTTGTAAAATACATGAGAATCATAAGTGTTCAACATGCTACAATATAAGAGCATCACGATTTTATTCATGTAATCCCATACTTACATGCCTGAAATTATTTACTCAAAATTCAAGTAATCACACACACACACACACACACACACACACACACACACACACACACACACACACACACACACACACACACACACACACACACACATCAAGTATCATAGTTAAAAAAACACACTAATCATACTCAATAGAAACAATGAAGGGTTCCATAACATCACCATAGGTCAGCTAAGGTCCAAGCATTAGTGCCAAGACTTCAAGAGTTCTTAATTAAGAGTAGTTAATCAATTCTTACTTACATGATGATAGGCAATCATAGCATCATGCCCGTAAATGAACAAATTAAAGTCCAACTGCTAATTTCATAGCCATTACTTACATCATCATAAAAATTAATTGATCATTCCAAGATTAGAAAAAGAACATAGTTCTATACCTTAGTATTGTTTTGAGCATATCAAGATTAGATAACACTATTAGCACTTAACAACCTCTAAGAGAGCAGTTTTGTCAAGATAACATGACTATTACATGATCCGATATAACTCCTTCATACTCTCAAAACCTTATGAGTTTGTTCATGACACTTTCAAATCAATACTATACATATTTCCTTGGGAAGTACAAGACACAAATAGAATGAGAAATGATCTCCTAACCCGTTCCACCAAACAAGGTTGGAACATGCCAACAAATTTCATGTCACAACCAAGAGGAAATAATAAGGAAGTTTTTAGATGTCAAGAAACACCGAAATCATTACGATCGATGAGATTGCAGATTGCTAATGGGAAAAGAGTCACTTCCGTATGAACTGAATACCACATGATTCAAATAAAAAACCTATCACCTGTCAAAGTTCTAACACTTTTATATGGAATTAATTAGATGACGAAACCAACTAACCCATAATAATAGTTAGGAACACGTATAGCTTAATAATTTTATCCCACAATAAGTTGATACACTAACTCGATGTAAACCGCTTATTAACAAGTCACAAAACATGGTTAACAAGATCAACAAGTTTGGTTCTATATCAAATACTACGAATAGGTAATGACACCATACTTAATGACTAAAAAACCAAGAGGCTTTCTATTACAGAAACTTAAAATCCCTATCCTTACTAAATGACTTAGCCTCAATCATTTGAAACATAAAACCCGACTTGAGTATAAAATTAAACAACTCATCGAAAAGAATCATTTATACTCCTGAATCATTCCAACTAGTTTTCCTAAACCTTTTAGCGAGTTGTGTAATTGATGGTTTGATACTTAGTGATAAATAATCATCGACCTTCAAGACATATTTTTAAATCCAAAAATAAGGTTATCAATAAAACCTTGGTGAGCATGGCCTAGAGCATACATATCTCAAATTAGAACAACTACCAATACCAACCCGCTTGTTTATATATCATGTTCATAATAAAAAGAATTTTTCAACTCTTTTTGACCCTAAGATCTATTGTAATAGCTTCCGAAGTTAGCTCAACTATAAGAATTGTTTCCTTAAAACAATAGTAGACTACAAGTATTTTAAGAGTAAGGAGGTTCCTATTTAAGATCGAATTTACTTTCAAACTCAGCTTTGTGTTGAAAGGACATTCCAGCTAAGAAGTTCATAGTAATAACATTTAATAGAACAATAACTCACAATATATCATACGAGGTTTCCAAAGGAGCATATCTATTTCTATTATCAAGGATGGGATAAAAACATGAATGACTACATCATACAACACAATTTTGATAAGAGAGTCTTAAAACACGCATCCTACTCCCACACACTTTTTACCATACCTTGTTGAATTTCTTTCCATATGCTAATTCTCTTCTATTCAAACTCAAGAATATGGAATTCAACTAAGAATACATTATACAACGTAGTATAATCTACTACCGTGCTCTGGGGGGGGTCATACTTCTAGTACCAAATATGCGTGGGTCCTTACAATGTTGTTTCAAATAGACTTGCCTTCCATTCTCGGGGTAGTGATCCTCTTTGTGTGCCATAGGATCTCAAATTTTTGTACATGTTCTCAGAAGCATCCTCAACACCTTTTGTTGATCAGAGAACACTTGAGAGAACTCACACAAGAAGTCCGCAGGGAAAATAGGCTAGGTTTAAGGGTGTGAATGGACAGGAAGAACCTGTGCGTGGAGGGAAAGTTCAACATTCAGGACTTAGCCGATTTTGAGCACGAAGACCTATTTTTAGAAGATGGCATGTGGAACACACCAAAAATGTAGAGACATGCACGCCACACATTGTCTATCTTTAGAGGATCGGATCAAAGCGTTTTACATGGAGATGAGCTAAGAATAGGATTATCACTTCAATTAACTATAAGAGGTCTATAGATAGCACACTTGCATGTGTAGCTATGCATGTAAATGGCACGTGGCTATTAATAGCATGCGGCCTATTTTTGGAATAGATAAGTGGTGAAGGAAAGTCCCCACCCTATATATATGATGTGAATCACATAGTAGTATATATAGAGATATAGAGAGGAGAGATATATAGGAATATGTAGAGCGTAAGAGGTAATGACTGGATTATTGTAATAGATCCATGCACGCATCGGTATAGAATGCCATTATTGTAAGGAGCTTCTGTGTTTATTAATAGATGGGAGTTATTGGCTGAATCTAAGTGTCATTCTTGTGTGTAATTGAGTAGTGCATGTTCTTGTTTCAATCATGATTATTGTTTAAGTTTGTTCTTTCATAGATCTGAATATGGCATGCATTGTAGAATGATGGATTAGTTATGGATCTATATGTTTCTTCCTTTGTCACACTAACATTCTCGCTACAACCCTAAGGAGGGACCCGGTACCTTTGCATGCTTCAAGTGAGTACTCAATCTAGGGCCGAGTGATGTGTCAATGCATCTAGGGTGTTATCTAGTAAATTATAGGTCGTGCATCATTAGTTCCATTTCTAGGACCTCTTTTTAGTTGTTCTCAAGATGGTTCGCGATGAAGATGTACCAGCTTAACTCTAGCAAGTATTGAGGAGTGGGTACATGACTGGAGGAAGAGTATGCACAATAGTTCAACAAAGGGATCTGATTTTAATGCATGCACTTGGGTAGAATAGAATATGTATGATAACTTATATGAGAGCTTTTTTGCCATCTTTCTAGTAGAATTATACAAGTGACTGGTTACGTATGCATCTAAGTAGAATTGGAGGTATCGTGCACTTGTCTAGACACAAGAAGAATTTTAGGTCCTTTATGATGCTAATCTAATCTAGAATCACATTGTAGATACGTGATTTCATGGTGTTCTAAATAGTTATATTATGGAATATTCAATTTTGATGTATTATTTCCCGCAGAGGTAGTTGAATTCCGCTTTTGTGATATCCTAGAGAAGCATATTTGCAAGGTATACCACTGGAAATAAATATCTTGATGGTAACTTTGAACATGGAGAGTTCACCGATGGCTAACTAAACCTCACCTCACGTGAGGGTAGGAATAGGTTTGGTGAAAGATGGTAGATCTAGAGGTAAAAAGGTAGAGAGAGGAAATGTGGCTTAAGTATAATGAGGCACACGAGAGGGAGATAGAGAAGCAACGTAGTGTTGTAAAAAGTATGGTTTTGAGGAGAGATGGCTCATGAAGGATTTAAAGCTCACATAGAAGACATGGAGCTATAGAATTAGGAACTCCCCCATCTTGGAAAGCATGACATAGATCCCCCTTGGCTTGACACAAAAGTGCACTAGCAAAAACTACCTAGGTCGCGGGCATGCATCTTAATCCACCTGGTGACCTAGCCCTTGTGCTTGGTTTTCTCGTATCTAGTATGAAAAGTAACCAACAAGATAAATTGGGAAGTATGAGAGAAGGAGTAAGTCAAGGAGTAAGTAAATCAATGGCAGGACAAACAGATTCAATGTTATTTGAGGAAAATTTTTAGGCGCATCATCCACATAGAATGTGAGCACGTAGAATGTTGGATTCACCTCTGAAGTGGAACTCCCTAACAACCCGTAGGGGTTAATTATAGTAATACTATCATAGCATAGAGGAGTACATCTACAGTCCTATTCCAGCTATAGGTCAAGGATCGGGAGGTATAGGTGGTTCTAGTTCGTGGATCTAGTGGTTATGAAGGTAGAGGAAACACAAAGAGGTTCTGGATCGGTGGTTAAGGTTCGCAACAACCATAGAATATCTATATGGAGATGTATCTTCATCTTCTAGAGTATAGAGACATAGAGGATGTTCTGCTGAACATGTGCACGTGTGAAATATTGTGGTGCACGAAAGGGATCACAGATTCTGAGTGCAAGGCAATTCAATTTACTACTACATTATAGGGAGGTGCACACAACTGGTAAAGGAAGTTTGAACCTGATCAAACTTGTGTGGATTATATAGCATTGAAGGATGCTTTCTTAAAAGAGTTCCATATCCTTGAGTTTGAGTAGAAGAGTATAAGTGTGCTCAAGGATATCAAGAAAGGCACTACTAAGAGTGTACGTGAGTATGATGCTCATTTTAAGATAGTTCTATCTAAGCTTTCTTATGATATTCACGCTAGCCAATATGCACAATGTTTTTTTGGAGAATTTATTACACCATTTAGAAGAGCAATGTCACATAAGACATACACTCGATCCACATGAAGCACTTTGGAAGAAGCTTCACATGCCGAGGTAATTGGGAGCATTGACACTGGTGTTAGTCCATTATTAAATGAACATATTGCAGCTATGGAAAATAGTTAGAGAAGCTATTAGTGAATTCAGCCCATGAAACGTGCTCGGGGATTTGGTGTACAGATTGTGAGGTGAAATGTCACACTAAAGAAAGTTTCCTCGCAGATCTATACATTCCTTGTTGTTAGATTATGAAATATGTCATTTGAATCATGATGCTAGTCACCATCCTTTGTTATTAACGATAAGGAAGAATGTATCCTAATTTTCCAAGATTTGTAGGTCCACGACCCATGATACTGAGGATTTTCAATTGATTGGTCAGATCCATGATGCTATAGACATTGGGGTATGATAGAAAAGTGTAATAGATAATTATAAGGGTAAAAATGAGCACCAAGATTGGGAACATAATCAAACGCGCTATGACAGGAATGAGGGATGTTTTGAAGGAGGTCTTGGAAGAGGACATGGATATCATGGTGGATATGGAGGACAAGGCCATGGTGGAGGAAGAGGTGAGTTCCCTCGTGAAACATGTTATACATGCAGATATCCTGACCACTATAGGTGCAAATGTCCTTAGAATATTGTGTGTTATTTCTGTGGAAAGAACCATAGCTATGAAGAGTGCCCAGACTTATATGAGCATTTGAGTAAGCAACATAAGTAAGAAAAAAAAGGAACAGGGATGGTTAGAGTCCAGTGCATGGTTGAAGATCAATGGATGCCCAAGATAGCACCAAAACATGAGGCATTAACAGTGAAGATTACTACATGAGCTGAAGTGGCACACACAAGAGAGGCATTGCACTAGAAGCCTACGATCACCAAGGAGGAGGTTTTGCATGCAAGGTACCCAGATCCTACTCATCAGAAGGAATTTTACCAGGATACCATGGAAGTACTAAGGAATATTTAGGGTGAGATATAATACTTAAAGGAGCAGAAGAAAGCATTAGAGATAGTCCAAAATGATATCGATGAGCTGAGAGAAGTGTGAAAAATGTTGCGCCAAGAGAACATCATTCCACTATTAGGAAGTTGGTTAAAAGGAAAAACTCCACGCGCAAGTATTGAAACTGGATGAAAGATTCTACATGCAAATCTTCCCCATGATAGCATTGACTATGATAAAGAGATCACTCTGAATACTATTGTAGATGGATGGATATTGAGCAATATTCTGATTGATACATGTGTGGAAGTAAATGTGCTTACCTTAGATGTATGGGTACAAATGGGGAGGCCTCCATTGTAGACATCATCTAATGTGTTGTTTATGGAAAATAGGACTAAGGAAACTCCCATAAGAGTTTTGAAGGATGCATCTATAACCATACAAGGGGCCAAATTCACTGGAATTTTGAGGTATTAGCACTTACAGAAGTAGATAGTTTTCTAGCCTTACTTGGACGCCCTTGGTGTTATGTGAACAATGCTGACTTGAGATTCAATAAGGGGTATATCAGCTTTGAGAACAAGGAGGAAAGAGTTGTGATACCTTTGACATATGGGAAGTCTACATCGTATGTTGAGCCTCTAAGTGAGGAGGACTTAAACAAAATCTATGTACATACTATTCAGGACCCAGAGGTCAATGAGCCATTAAAGGAAGGAATCCTATAGTGGGAGGATTCTCATTCTATTAGTGATACTACGAGTATTGCTTGTGACAATTAGGCTCATGGTACATATGAAATAGTAGGGTGCGAGGTAAAAAGAGTGATTGTGCATAAGAATGGAATTCATTATGTTTGATGGATAGGTGGCGTAGTATCTTGGTATATAGGAGAATAAGATCTTCCTATATTTTTGAAATCTATGGAGGCATAGTGGATAGACCAGGTCAAGAGAAGAGATATGTTAGTATATACCTTGCATGGGACATAATCATGTTGGTGGGTAGTTCATAGAGATAATCTTAAAGAGTGGAAGCAAATCAAGATCACCTTATCTACCAGGTTTGTAAGAAGCAATGCACCTACACATATTTAGACTTATAATGGTGATCAACCTGTTCAGCACCATGTTCAACAATGTGAGAGACTTTGGATAACAGGATAGGAAGCATTACCACCTTCACTATGGGTGCATAAATTGTACTCCACTCTACAAGGATACGCACATGCCTGGTATGTATACGCAGAACTACATCAAGAGATTGGAAATTGGAAAAATTTGACTGTAGGAATGATCCAGACCTTTGAATACTTTTCTTCCCAACCTCCAATAGAAGAGGCATTAAAATTTGTCAAGCGGTTAACCATGGGAGATAGTGCAAAGGTGGAGGAACTCATACAAGAATTATTTGGTGAGATAGAATCAGGTGCACATTTTGAAGAAGAAGGAGAAGAATCCATATTGCTTGAACATGCTTGCCTTGAGAAAGAAAAAGGAAAGATGGTGTACATTGTGGATGATGAGGAAGTTGAAAACCTAGATATTGACCATTCACAAGGGGGTGCACGAGGTCTTGGATAGTGCAGATAAGGATACACATGCATACCATGAACCAATAAAGACAAAGAAGGTAAATATAGGATCAAAGGTTGAGCCTAAGGAGGTCATAATTAGAGACTACTAGTCGACTCAAAGGTGGACAAGATCATTGAGTTACTAAGGGATTATCAAGACTTATTCCCATGAGGGTATCATGAACTTAAAGGTGTGCATGAATCACTTGGGGAAATGAAGATAAATCTTAAGGATGGTGCATGCCCAATGAGAAAGAGACCTTACATAATGAATCCTAATTTGTACAAAAAGGTAAAAGAAGAAATTGATAAAATGTTAAAATCTGGAATTATCAAGCCCCTTGATGAGTTAGAATGGGTTAGTCTAATGGTGATAAGTATAAAATAGGATGGTAGAATTCAAATTTGTGTTAATTACACGAAGCTAAATGCGTAATGTGTAACAAATCCATTCCCTATGCCATTTACTGAGGAAATACTAGGAGTTGCAGGGCGCAAAATATATTCATTCACAAATGGGTTTTCTGGGTATCATCATGTTTGGATTTCTCAGGAGGATCAAGAAAAGACAACTTTTACTACTGAATGGGGTAGTTTTTCCTATACTTGTGATGCCTTTTGATTGAAAAACATGCCTGTTGTATTCTCGCGCATAGTTGTTTAGGCATTCAAAGATTTTATTCATAACTTCTTATAGGTCTACCTCGATGATTGGATAGTATATGGGCTTGTTAAGGATCACTGTGACAATCTGCACTTAATGTTTGAATGGTGCAGAAAATTGAGTATCTCTTTGAACATCAAGAAGTGCATATTTTCTACACCTTTTGGAATACTATTAGGACACATAATCTGCAAGGAAGGATTGCTTGTTGATCCAGCTAAGGTTGTAGTCATTTTAGGGTTGGAAGTGCCTACCAGTCAGAGCAAGGTGCACAAATTTTTAGGTCACACAGGATATTATAGGAAATTCATAAAGGGATATGCAAAAATTGCCGCACCTTTAGAGGAGTTACTGAAAGGAAAAGGTACATTCTATTGGGGAGAATCATAGCAACGTGTGTTTGAAACATTGAAAGAGAAACTTACTACTGTGCCTATCCTACATTTTCCTTCATGGGATAAACCATTTCATGTACATGTGGACACCTCTCGGAATGAAAATTGGTGCAATATTAGCTCAACCTAGGAGAAGGTATTGTCGATCATCCTATTTTTTTTGCTAGTAGGAAGCTGACTCCTGCTGAATAGAATTATACAACTACAAAGTGTGAATCCTTGTTAATGATCTATGCATTTCACCAAATTTCAAAAGTAATTTCTAGATACACCATTTTTATTCTATACGGATCACATGGTATTGAAGTACTTGGTAAACAAGCCCATCTTACAGGGGAAAATATGCAGATGGGTACTATTATTTCAAGAGTTTGACTTCACAGTTGTGGTGAAGCCAAGGAAAAGTAACTCTGGACCAGACCACTTATCTAGAATTAACTCAGAGAGGAAGCATAGACAATTAAATAAACCATACCGTATGCCCAGTTATATAGGTTACATCACATGTGTAAGAATTAGAAGACATTATTTTATTTTTATGGACTGGTATGACACCGGAAGGAATGAAGGCATTAGAAAAGAAACAACTTGCTATACATGTGACACCATTTATGTTAATCAGTGGTGACCTCTACAAGTTAGGTAGAGATGAAGTATTACGCTATTGTGTATTAGAGAATGAGCATAAGGATATTATGGAAGAATACCATGGTGGTATTGTTGGGCCAGGCCATTATATAGGTGACATAACGATCGAAGATCCTACTTGGCTGGATTATGGTGGGAGACATTGTATAAAGACCATAAAGAATATTTGAAGGTGTGTGACCATTATCAATGCCTAGGAAAACTAGGAAAAAGAGATGAGATTCCTTTGAGACCAATTACTAGTGCTAAAAAAATTGAGAAATGGGCCATCAAATTTGTAGGACCTAGTTCACCACCTAGGCGTAGGACTGGATTGCGCTATATCATTACTTTCATGATTATCTCACATGGTGGGCCAAATCAACACCTACAAAGGACTATACAAGAGCTACAACAACTAGGTTTCTATGGGTGAATGTTCTTACAATATATGGATGTCTCAATTTTGACAAGTGATAGGGGTACATACTTTTTAAATGAAGCCATAAGGATCCTATTAGATGAGTTTATGGTTGCTCACCATAAGAATAGACCTTATCACCCTTAGGAAAATGGAACTACGAGGCTTTCAACAAGATTTTGAGTCAGAATTTTTTCTTTTTGTGTTGTTGGAAGAAAGGATTGGGATGATAAAGTGCCACTATTCTTTGGGCATATAGAACAACTTATAAGAGATTGAAAAAAGCCACACCATTTTAGTTGGTGTTTGGCACAAAAGCTGATCTCCTATATAATTTATGTTACCTTCTTTACACATTGTGCGTGATGGAGGTCTAGATGATGAGTAGGATTTGGAAGAGCGTATTAAGAAGATGATTCAACTGGATGAGTGATGATCCATAGCATGATGGAGTTAGAAGAAGGAAAAGGCCGTGAAGAAAGCGTGGCATGAAAGAAATATAAAGGAGAAAACATTGGCGAGATTGGAAAAATGGTACTTCTTTATGACTCTAAGTTCTTGCACCATCCAGGAAAGCTCAAAGTACATTGGTTGGGGCTGTATGTTATCACTTACATACTTGAATCAAGTGCTTTCCAGTTAGAAGCACTTGATGGAACACAACTACCCTAGGTTACTTTAACAAGAGTAGGCTTAAGCCCTACTATAAATAAGTCTTCTTGGTGTTTGTAATAAGACAATATTCCCATTTAGATTAGGTTTTCAATGCCGTATTTCCTTCATTATTTCACTACACTTTTGTCTTTTTAGTTTTGTTCTTGTGTAATAAGCGTGCTTTTCTGCACTCATGAAGTTAATTACTATGTGAATAATGTTTATGCGCAGAGGACTACACATCATTTTAGTGTGGGGTGGTTATTAATATCTAGGTACAAGACTATGGCAATTGAAGGGTGAAAGGAATAAGCTACTACGGGTGTGCTTTAAGTCAAAAGAATATTGTTTCACAAAAGTGACCAAGGGTAGAGATGAATAAAAGGATAATATAACGTGAAGTAAGTAGAGGCCATGATAACTACTAGGAGAAGGTACAATGATGAGGTACTCAGGCACAAGGGCATGCACTGAAGAGAAGTCTATGACAAGAGGGTAGGAAGGTGTGCTAGAAGGTTATAGTTGGGGCACGAAGATGTACCACATGGAATGAATGAATTTGGTAAATGAATGAGAGGATATTTGGTAGGTGAAGGAGCAATAAATGCATCAAAATTTGAAAAAACTATATAAGGATGGGATGTAAATTCATTTTTACCATTACGACTAAGAGTATTTGAAAGAAGCTAAGTGCGAAGAGCCGAGTGATCATTTTAAGGTGCGAGAGGTGTGTAACCAAATGACGAAGTGATCTATGTGAAAAAATTCTTGTGTCCCTAGTGGTGAATGGTTTGAGTGAAGCAAGGCAACATAAGGGAGTTAGGGCACAAAGTTTCCACCTAGGGAATGATGAATTGAACTAGGGTTTGCTTCATACCTTGTATAATTTGAGCAGCAAGAATCTACAAAGGATTGCGAGGTAGAAATGGCACCCAAGAAAGCAATTGCAGTAGGAGTGAAGGGAAAGAAGAAGGTGGTAGAAGAACAAGAAGAAATGGCTCCAAAAAGAATTTTTTTAAAGATGCAATATCTAGAATGGGTTATCATCATCTAGGATTAGGATTATCACATAAGGAAAAGAAAAGTGAGTGAGTAAAATCACCATACCATAGAGAACAAGAAGGATCTTGACGTGTTGTTGAACATGAAGACAAATAAATGCACGGTGGAAGATATGTTAGTGTATGATGATGTTGGTGAGAAGCTCTTATAGAGGATAGGAGTTTACCAAATTAATGAGCTCCCTTATTTCAAGAAGTATGAGCCCTTGTACCAATGGCTCATGAGTAGAGTGCATGAGGATTGTTTCTACTTTGTATGATGTAAAGTTAGAATTTCATCTGTACTCATCTCCATGGTAACGAGGTTGAAAGGCACAAGAGAAAATTTGTGAGATTATCCGACGTATAAAACCTCAATTGGAGACCAGAAAGGAGTTGGGATATATAAAGGGTCCACGCAAAGATGGACATCGACAAACTTAATAAGTATCCATTGTACAAGCAACCACACATCTCATTACAAAGCTCAATGACCAGAAAGGTTGTCACATGTGAACAAAATGTGGTTGCACATTTCCAAAAAGATGTCTCAAGGACTAGTCTACAAAATTTCATGGTATATTACGGAAAATAGTTGAGTAAGCATGTGCAAGAGGAAAGATCAACTTTGGAGCTGTGCTATTATCACTAGTGTTCATGGAGATCGGAGTACCTGATGGACGAAAGGAGAAGGTATGGGAGTATCCAATGGAACAAAAATCACCTACAGAGTGCTTCAAGAAGTACTTATTTGAGGGATCTGTTGGTGCAATTTATGGGTTTGCACACTTTACTCTTATTCTCCATGTTCCATTTTTACTCCAAAACATCCTTGTGGCTCGAGCTAAAGATCTGTAACTCATTTTTTCAGTTGGATAATTTCAAATTTCCCTTAATGTTTTTATTCTTCCCTTTTTGAAACAAAATCCAAGCCCCCCCCCATTTGTGCCCTAGTTTTTTCATTTACACGGGCTGTGTTATTTTTCCTTGGCCAAAGCATGAAAGAAACTCATGTTTGATCGAATTCCATTTTATCAAGGTGAAAATCTCACTCCCAGTGCTTAAATCATCGTCAAATCATGTTTCATTGGATTCAGAACAAAAAATCAGCCTTCTTTGTGAAAAATTTGATTCGTAGGCCTCCCCTACATTTTTGCATTTTGACAAGCATACGGGCATCTTCTACCCATCAAATTTATCATTGCAACGTTTATGTTGATGTGGCAGGCTCTCATTGGTCAGGATATGCGAAAAAACATTGCTAACTTGTCATTTTTGAGTTTTTTGCAAAAGGAAAAATTTTGAACGCGCCCCCGCAATGTTACAATGGTGCGCCTACGTGGCATGATGTAATTGGTTGAAAGATCATTAGGTGGTGGGGGTTACTTAGGAAATTTTTCTTCCATTTTGGGAAAAATTTCTCAAAATCACATTTTTTCCCGAAGGCCCGCAACAAATGGCATGATGACACGTGTCCAGAGGGTCAAGTGGATGGCAAAGGACTTGGGAAAATTTTGATGTCTTTTGGCTCGGGGTGTCAGGTGAACAATTTGGCCCATGCGCTCATACCCAATGGGAAAGTGACACGTGGCAAGGGAGGATCAAGTGGGCAGGCGGTAGAGGTGAAAATGTTTCAAATTTTTGCTCAAAATGCCAAAGGAAAATTTTGACTTGGAGGCCCGCACCCAATACGAAGTGGACACGTGTCCAAGGATGGTAGCATGGATGGGCGGAACTTATGGAAATTTTGAAGTCTTTTAACTTCAAAAGTTTAAGGTTAAAATTTGGCCCGTAAGCCCACGCCCAATGGAAGGGCGACACATGGCATAGGGATGTCAAGCAAGGGAGCGAAGAGTTAAAATGTTTCAAATTTTTTGGCTCAAAACCTCAAAGAAAAATTTGGACCCGATGGCCCGCACCAACGAGAAGGTGACACGTATGCGGGGATGAAATGGAGGGGCGGAGGTTTGGAGAAATTTGAAGTTTTAAACTTCACAGGGTAAAAAGAAAATTTTGGCTCGAAGGCCCGCAAAAATGAAAAGTGAACACGTGTCCCAGACTTGGCGGGATTTTGAGCGCGGGAGAAATGTTGAAAAATTTACAAATTTTGGTGAAAAATCCCAAAACTAAAAGCTTGTTCGTGGCCCCGACGGGAAAAGTTGAATGTGTCCCCACATCAAATCATAAGGTGACACATGGCACATTTCAAAGGTAGAGATGGAGAGCATGGGTGCGTAGCGGTTTTGATGCTTGTGGAGGAATGATGGTAATTTTGAAGGGTCAGCTCCGCATCCAATGAATACGAGACACATGGGCGAAAGAGGCAACGGTGTTCGGGCCCGTGGAGATTTTTGAGAAAATTTTCCTTTTTGTGAAAAAGTGGTGAAATGCATCAAATCGGCCCACGGTTTTGGTGAAGGCCCACAAGAGGACACGTGGCGCATCCAGGGGCCCGCGGGAAAATTTTCAAAATTTTTCCAAAATTCAAAAGGGCAGAAAAAGTTCAAAATGCATTTTTAGGATTGGGGCCCACCCCAATCATGTTTAGACACGTGTCCCACCTTATGTAAAGGCAAAAAAGGTAATTTGGGAGCTTTTTAAGAGGATTTGGATCTGCCACATGGAGGGCTGGCATTTAAAGTTGATTTTAATCAACAATTCATGCATTTTCATTTTTTGGGCGCCATTGGAGCTCCAAGAAGTGTGGAATCATCATTTTTGCACCAAAACACATGAAATTTTATATGAATCTACATCCCTTCGCCTTCTAAATGTAATGGCATCATTTATTTGAGCTAATTTGGTGCCCTATAGTGTTTTTCGTGAGATATTTTTCTCAGCCCGTGAAAAACACGTGAAATGTAAAAATGAAAAGTTGCAGAGTTAAAAATGATGAGGGAAAAAGGTGAAAAATGATTGCAAATGCATGCTGGCATGGTGGAATGCCAAAAATGTGACCTTGGGATGGATAAGGATCTGAGTTCATGTAATATTTTAAAATATTTGTGCATCTCTGGCATTTGGCGAGCTGTTTCACAGTTTTATATCATTTTTCATCAAATGGATAGGGTTTTGTAACAAATTTGATCCCTTTGGCATATTCTTTGCTTGGGATGCAAGGATCCAAGTTGGCATAGGGTATATGATGTAGTTTTGGAAACATTTTAGAGGGTCTGTTGAGAATTTTGGAGAAAGAGAGAAGAAATTTCACAGGAAAAAACTGGAAGAAGTCCATTTCCCTTTTTGAGAAACTACCTGAGAGCCATTTTGATTCCAGTTTGCATCAAATGTTCATCATGTTGAGTTGGTTTCAGCTGTAAAGCCATCAAAAAGCTTTGAGATTGTCTAAATAACTTTCCCTTGCTGATATATTTGATCAAATTCTTGGATTAACTAGTTTTATCTCTTGGAAAAGCTTGCATGCACTTGTATTTCAGTATGTTTTCAATTTGTGTTTCATGCTCATGTTACAATCTTGTGTTTGGGATCTTTATTGGTCATACATGGTCTCATTTCTTGTAGAGGGTTTGAAGGCATCTGTAATCTTCCATTCAGAAGAGCATTCATTTGAGTGGAGATAAACAGATTTAAATCCATCTTACCTTCCTTGTAAATTGAGGGTATTTACAAACCTTTGGGTGTACCTTAGGACATGATCTAACAAGGGGTTCTGAATGCTTTATTGATATTTTGCTTCAAGCCTTTGTGGTAGGCTATCAAAGTTTGTATGGAATAGTGCAGATTTGGGCATCCATTGTGCACACATCCTGGTTGAAAGAGCACTTCAAATTCATTGAAACATTTCTGTTGTTTAGGTGTTGTAATTCTTTTGCAAGGTTTCCCAAAGAAGGTGATGATTTCTAGCTACTCTTGTTCCAAGGTCTCTCATCAAAATTTCATTTTAAACTAACTCATCCTACCTACAATACCCTACATCTGCATTGTGTGTCCACAAAAGAATTCAATCCTTTCACAAAAATGCACAAGGTTGATCAGGGTTTTATCATGTCTTTAGCAACTCTAGCTTTGTTTTGAGAACATTTCCATCATTTAGTAGTGACAACTCTTTGAGTTTGGATAATGGATATTTGATCATGTTTTCACAAAGCCTCCTCCACACCATATGCAAAACACAAGGATATCTTCATCTCCTTACCATATAGGGGCTGCAATATAGGTTCTCTTGCCTTGGTTGATAGGCACAACCTAAAATAGTGAGGGTTAGATCAAAACCCTTATGAAGGTGCTATCCACTCCCTCAATTCTTGAATGCAAACAAGCAGATAGGTGTGATCCCTAGCTACAAATGACATACAAAACATCTATCTATCCTTGAGTGTCTTGTGTAGATTCATGATGTTGTTCAAGTTGTGAAGGAGATTAAATCTGATACCAACACCCGAGTGGTGCCATTATTGGGGACTTCTTGTAATTTCTTGGTGGTTTTGAAGTACTTGAAAGGTTTGAGCATTTGTGTGATCAAGTATTTGAGCTGTTATATTATTGAGATATCATTTCATACTTCAGATCTGGATGTTTTGGGTAAGAAAGACTTCAAACTCAGCCTGACTCTCCTCATCTACCAACAATTTATGTGATTTGGATGCACTATTTTTGGTTGAATTAAGAAGAAGAAAATCTGATTTGTGAATCCCTGCAAGTTTTCAGTATAGCATGCATTTAACAAAATATTTTAGTGCTTTCTTGCACAACTAAGGTGAAAATCCTTGGTGGCGACTCCATGCTATTGGGATCTTGAAATACCAGTTGTCTAATACATTTTTATCATTTGAAACTTGTTGTTTAAATCTATCAAACTGGAGGGAAGGAGATCCCTCTTCATCAAGGACTCTTCTAAGAAGTTGCTCACCGAATCAAGAAGCTCAAAACTAGAAGGAAGAAGAGTGTGGAAAGTGGTTGGTGATTTGGTTGCAAGGAAAGGAATCCCCATAGTTGAATTTGAAGGAGAGCAACCTGTCATTGAAGATTATAATTCCTCTTCAAGTAGATCTGATTCAGGAAATCTTCTTGCTGATTTTCATTCTCCATCAGGTGAGGGACCTTCTTGTGTATTTAAAAAACTTTCTCCTAAATCTTCTCCTGTGGTTTCTAAGTTTGCTAAAGTTTATCAAGAGAGAGAGCCTTTGGGGGGTTATCATTTTAGAGATCATTCATCTATTCCAATCAGACCCATTACTACTCCTCATCAGCTTGTTTCACCTCCAAGATCACCCCCACCAAACAATATGGCTCAACCTAGACCTCCATTTGTTGTAAACACATTTGGTCCTATAAATTTTGGAGGAATGGATGGTTATCCAAATGTTGTCCCACAGGATGTGAGAAATAGATTACCAAAATTCCAAGGTAACAATGCCATAACTGGAGATCAACACCTCAAACTCTTTGTTAACATGATGGAAGACTTTGAAATAGAATTTGAGGATGTGTATATCAAGTTGTTTATCCATACACTTGAGGAAGATGCAAGAGATTGGTATAAAGCTCTGCCTGATAACTCTATTGATTCATGGACTGAGATGAGTAATGCATTCAGATTACAATATGGAGACAAAATAGATCCAAGGTTCCTTCTATCCGAGTTTGAGAACATCAAGAAGAACCCTAATGAGACCGTTCATGATTTCAATACAAGGTTTAATAAGACATTGAGAAGGTTTCCTGTAATTTTGAGGCCTTGTGATGAATCTTGCTTGATCAAATATGCAGATGCATTTGATAAAAAGGCAGCCTATTACTTGAGAGACAAAAATCCTACAAACTTGAGGCAAGCTTTCACCATGGCACTTCAAATTGAAAATAATATTAAAGCTGTTGGTAAACCACTTAAGAGGGACGGTGTGAAGTTGATAAACCCTGAGAAGCCTCAAACTAGCAAGGGTGCTGATTTGGAGGATGTTGTCAAGACTTTGGCAGGGGCTGTCAAAGAAATTTCCTACAAATTAGCCCGGCCGAGAAAGGAATTGGGAAAAGTTCACAAGGACAACAAAGAACTCAAAACCATGATAGATTTGGCAATCATCCTAGGGGTGATCAAAGACAAGATGATAGAGGTAAAGGGCTTATTGGATCTGCAAATAGACAACCCCAAGCACATGAAAATAGAGTGGTGCCTGACCCTCTAACTGCAAGAGTTGCTTGTTGTTCAAGAAGTTGCTGATATGGATTGGTGTGATAGATGTTTTCTTCCTCATCCTCCATGTGAAATGGACCAGCAAGATATAGATGATGATAATGAGAATGAAATGGATGATGACATTTGTATGATGGGCAGCTCTTCAGGCTCACAACAAGCAACAACATCAACAGATGTGATAAGTGCAAGGACTGCTGCAACCTTTTGGGATTGCATAAAGAGGGTACCATTTCTTTCTCTTCCTCAAACTCATGATGTAGATGTAGTTCAGGCCTTTGAAATTCCTAATAATGACTTTGAATACCTAAGGGCTTTAATGATCAAGAAGTATGATGGTGGTATTCCTTCGAGGAAGATAGACAATTGTTAATGAATGTTGTGGTTGGTCAAGAAAAGGAGTACAATACTAGAAGTAAAGTTGTTAGAGGAGCTGGTCCTCAAGCCAAGCCAAAGACACCCTTGCTCACAAGCATTCCCAAAGATAATCCTAGAAGAGAAACAATTGCTAAGAACCCTATTGTCCCATGCAAAAATATCAGTCCTCTTCATGCCCAAGCTGCCAAGAATACTTCTCCATCTGATGAACCTTCTTGTTCCCCTTCCAATGTTGTTTTTCCAAAGAATGTTCCATATGATATAGCCTAGGTATTGAGCCAAATTAAAGTGAGTGTTCCCATTATTGAATTGCTTAGAATTCCTGAACACAAGAAAAGAGCTTTTGAATACTTGGGATTAAAAGAAGAAAAGATTATACCAAGCAGAAATGTCAATGTTGTTGAGAGTCCTCTTCAAAGTGTTGCTGGCCCTGAAACACCACCACCAATGGAAGATCTTGGAGAGGCACCTAAAGTGTATTTGGGGACATCCTTGGTTGATTCCCAATTGAATGTTGATCCATTCTTCACAACTTTTCTCATCAAAGGTAGGTTGCTTCACAATTGCATGTTTGATTCCGGTGCATCATGTAATGTTATGCCTCTAGAAGTTATGAATGAATTGGATATCAAGGTGACAACAACATATGGAAAGTGTATAGCCATGGATTCAAGGGAAGTGCTCCGTTGTTGGATGTGTGAAGGGTTTAGTAGTGCAACTTGCAGCCTATCCGGGTAAGAATTTAAAACTTGATGTTGTAATTGTTGACTGCCCTGCCAAATGGGGTATGCTTTTGTCAAGAAAGTGGGCTGCAAGTGTTGGTGGTAGTGTTCAAATGGACATGTCCTATGCCACCATTCCCATTGAGGGCAGCCTTGTCAAACTCTATGGTGAAAAGAAGATGTTACACTTGATTGAAGATCCCAACAATGCTTCTTATGAAGTGTTGTTTGCTGATGTAGATGTTGACAATTTCATTGGTTTTGCTGATGGAAAAGAGAATAAGATGGACAAATCAGAGTGTCTTGGTATGGTAGGTTCTCCATGGACATTACTATTTGATGGAGCTTGCTCCAAAGTTGGAAATGGTGCTGGTATAGTGTTGGTTTCCCCTAGTTTAGAGGAGTTTCCTTTTTCCTTCAAGCTCAATTTTGAATGTACTAACAACATTGCTGAGTATGAGGCATTATTATTGGGATTAAGGATTGCATGGAAGTATGGAGTAAAGGATATATTGTTGCTAAAGGAGATTCAGAGTTGGTTGTCAAGCAAGTAAGAAAGTTGTATGCTACAAAAAATCAACGTATGAAGCAATATAAGCATGTTGTTTGGGACTTGATTGAAATGTTTGATTCCTTTAACATTGTTTACCATGATAGAAGTCTTAATGCTGCTACTGATCAGCTGGTTGTTCTTGGTTCTAAGTTTGATAATTACACCATTTCACCTTTTTGTGAATATGATGTTGAAGTGCTAACAAGGCCAACTATCCCGGATAATGTGAAACATTGGCAGATTTTTGATGATGATGCACAAGTGTTGAGATTCTTACAATGCCAAGGAGAGTTTTCTAGTCGAATATTGATTGGGAACCAATGGTGTGCATGAATGAAGGTAGAGAAACTTTGTTTGACAAGGATATTATACAATTGAAAACAAATACCATTCCTAAGGGTCTTGTTGCACTTGAATCCAATTTTAGCAATGTTGATTGCATCATTAATAGAAAGATGTCTGCTTCAAGGGATGTGGAAGAGCACAATTTGGGAACTAAAGACAAACCAAGGAAGATCTGGTTGGGTAGTCATCTCAGCAAAGAAGAAAAACTAGTCCTATGCCCAACTTTTAAAGAAATATCAAGATTGCCTTGCTTGGTCTTATTCAGAGTGAAGGCATATAGAGAAGATTTGTTTCAGCATGAGATCCCTCTTGAGGCTAAAGCCAAACCATTTAGACAAAAACAAAGGCCTATTAACCCACTACTTTCCATGAAAATGCAAGAAGAGTTGAAGAAATTGAGAGATGGTGGCATCATTCAGCCTACTAGGTACTCTTCTTGGGTTGCCAACCTTGTGCCAGTTAGAAAGAAGAATGGAGATATCAGACTTTGTGTGGATTTTAGGAATCTAAACAAAGCATCTATGAAGGACAACTATCCTTTTCCAAATATGGAGAATATGTTGCAGCTTGTGACAGGGTCAGAAATGCTTTCTACTTTGGATGGTTTCTCCGGATACAATCAAGTAGTTGTTAAAGAATCAGAAAGACTTAAGACAACCTTCACTACTCCTTGGGGAACTTATGTTTTTGTAAGGATGCCTTTTGGATTGATGAATGCTGGGGCTACTTTTCAAAGGGCAATGGATGTTTCCTTTGCTGGTTATATCAATGAGTTTATTGCAGTTTACCAAGATGATGTGACTATTTTTTCAAGACAACGAGCAGACCATTTGCAACACCTAGAGAAGATGTTGATCAGATGTAGGGAGTATGGCATTTCACTTAATCCAAAGAAGTGTCATTTTTGTGTCCCAAAATCCAAGTTGTTGGGGCATATTATATCTAAAGAAGGTGTTATGATAGATCCTGAGAGAGTGGAAGCAATCAGCAAGGTGCCTATTCCAAGAACCAAGAAGGGTATTCAATCTTTCTTTGGCCAAATCAATTTCATTAGAAGGTTTGTCTCCAATTTTGCTTGAGTTGAATCTTCCAATCACAAGCATGCTAAGAAAGGATCAAGTTATTAAGTGGGAAAGGATGCCATCCAAGCTTTTGAAGGAATAAAGGATGCACTCAAGCATGCACTGTTTTGGGCAGCTCCAAACTATAAGATGCCTTTCCAAATCTTCTCTTTTGCATCTGAATTTACTATTGCTTCAGTTTTGCTACAAAAAAGTGAAAATGGAGCCGAGAGGCCTATTTCTTTCTTTAGCAAGGCTTTACAAGTAGCTGAATTGAGGTACACAATTATGGAGAAACAAGCATTTGCATTAGTAAAAGCAACAAATATTTTCAGGCCCTACATTTTGAGTTCAAAGGTTGTTGCTTATGTTCCCCACACCATGGTTAAAGACATCTTATCTAACATGGAGATATCAAGCAAGAGATGTAGATGGGTTAACAAATTACAAGAGTATGATATGGATATCCAAACAACAAAGTTGGTAAGAGGTTTAGGTCTTGCCAAACTCATGGCTGAGAGTAATTTGCAGAATGTAGAAGTGAATCAACTAGGGGAAGAAAGGGCAGATCTCCTTGAAAAATTGATGAATTCTGAGTGGTACAAGGATGTGGTCTATTACCTCAAGCACTTATGCTATCCCAGTCACTTAAATAAAAATCAGAAAAGAGCCCTCAAGCTAGCTTCTCAGAAATATGTCATAACAGACCTTGGGCTGGCTTGGAAGAACCCTGAAGGTGTCCTCTTGAAATGCATAACTGAAGATGAAGCTCCCAAGTTGATTGCTGATTTCCATGGGGGAGTTTGTGGAGGAAATTTTTTTGGGAGAGTGACAACACATAAGATTTTAAGAGCTGGTTATTGGTGGCCAACTCTTTTCAAAGATGCAAACCGGCTGGTTAGGAGGTGTGATAGTTGCCAACATTTTTTAGGAAGATTGAAGGCTTCAATCTCCTTCCTTTGCAGCCTGTATCAGTTGAAGCTCCTTTCAAACAATGGGGAATGGATTTTATTGGTGAGATTTCAGATCCTTCTAGTGCTGGTTACAAGTGGATCCTTGTAGCAACTGATTATTTTACAAAATGGGTTGAGGAAATTCCATCTAGAAAGGCAACACACCAAGTGGTAATGGATTTCTTGCTGAATCATATCATATGTAGATTTGGGGTTCCAGTTAAGATTGTGTCTGATAATGCTATGTGTTTTAGAGCCAAGCCTTTGATGGCAATGTGCAATGAATATGGGATAAATCTGACCTATTCTTCAAACTACAACCCACAAGGGAATGGGCAAGCTGAATCAAGTAACAAAAACTTGCTCAAGATCATTAGAAGAACCTTGGAAATCAACAAGAAGAAGTGGGGAGAACAGTTGAAATTTTAGTTTGGGCTGATAGGATAACTCCAAAAAGAGCAACCGGTAAAAGCCCATTTGAACTGGTGTATGGAACTCAAGCTTTGCTGCCATTACACCTACAATTATCCACTTTTCAGTTTTCCTAACAATTGGAAGATCAAGAACATGGCCCATATGAATCAAGAATCAATCAGATCATTGAGTTGGATGAAGAAAGGAGAGCTTCTCATCAAAGGCATGTCAGGTTTAGGGAGAAATTGAAGAAGTTGTTTGATAAGAAGGTCACCCCTAGAGCTTTCAGTGTTGGAGATCTGGTTTTGCTATGGGATAGTAGGCATGAAGACAAGGGAAAGCATGGAAAATTTGATGCTCTATGGATGGGCCCTTATGCCATTGATATCAGGATTGGAGAAAATACATTTTTTCTCAAGGATTTGGATGGGGATTTGTTGAGCTGCTCGTTAATGGAAGAAACATTTAAAACACTTTTTGGATTAAATCCCCAAAGGAGGTATGCACAAGTTGTACATTTTGTATAGCCCTTGTTTTTGTTTTGTCTTTTCCTTGTTTTTTATTGTTGTTGGCTTGTGGTTTTCCCTTTTGTCCTTGGCAACCATTGTTGGTGTGGTTTTCTCACTCTATTTTTGGTGAAAGTTCTAGTTTTTGGGCTGCTATGAATGTTTTGACTCCTTTCCCAATGGATTTTGGCACTTGGTCTATGTTGTGATCTTGTGGCACTCACTGGGAGTGCCCATCCCCAAGCAGAGCCAATGTTGGTGCAATTTATGGGTTTGCACACTTTACTCTAATTCTCCATGTTCCATTTTTACTCCAAAACATCCTTGTGGCTCGAGCTGAAGATCTGTAACTCATTTTATCCAGTTGAATGTTTTCAAACTACCCTCAATGTTGTTATTCTGCCCTTTTTGAAACAAAATCCAAGTTTCCCCTTTATTTGTGCCCTAGTTTTTCATTTGCACGGGCTGTGTTATTTTTCCTTGGCCAAAGCGTGAAAGAAACCCGTGTTTGATCGAATTCCATTTTATCAAGGTGAAAATCTCACTCCCCAGGCTTAAATCATCATCAAATCATGTTTCATTGGATTCAAAACCAAAAATCCGCCTTCTTTGTGAAAAAATTTGGTTTCAGAGGCCTCCCCTACGTTTTTGCATTTTGACGGGCATACGGGCATCTTCTACCCATCAAATTTATCATTGCAATGTTTATGCTGACGTGGCAGGCTCTCATTGGTCAGGATATGTGGAAAAAACATTGCTAACTTGTCATTTTTGAGTTTTTGCAAAAGGAAAATTTTTGAACGCACCCCGCAATGTTACAATGGTGTGCCTACGTGGCACGATGCAATTGGTTGAAAGATCATTAGGTGGCGGGGGTTACTTAGGAAAATTTTCTTCCATTTTGGGAAAAATTTCTCAAAATCACATTTTTTCCCGAAGGCCCGCAACGAATGGCATGATGACACGTGTCCGGGAGGGTCAGGTGGATGGCGAAGGACTTGGGAAAATTTTGATGTCTTTTGCTCTCGGGGTCAGGTGAAAAATTTGGCCCGTGTGCCCGTACCCAATGGGAAAGCGACACGTGGCAAGGGAGGATCAAGCGGGTGGTGGTAGAAGTGAAAATGTTTCAAATTTTTGCTCAAAATGCCAAAGGAAAATTTCAAATTTTGACTTGGAGGCCGCACCCAATAATGGAAGTGGACACGTGTCCAAGGACTGCTAGGCATGGATGGGCGGAATTTATGGAAATTTTGAAGTCTTTTAACTTCAAAATTTTAAGGTTACAATTTGGCCCGTAAGCCCATGCCCAATGGAAGGGCGACATGTGGCATAGGGATGTCAAGCAAGGGAGGTGAAGAGTTGAAATGTTTCAAATTTTTTGGCTCAAAACCTCAAAGAAAAATTTGGACCCGATGGCCCGCACCAATGAGAAGGTGACACGTATGCGGGGATGAAATGGAGGGGCAGAGGTTTGGAGAAATTTGAAGTTTTAAACTTCACAGGGTAAAAAGAAAATTTTGGCTTAGAGGCCCATGAAAATGAAAAGTGAACACGTGTCCCAGACTTGGCAGGGATTTTGAGCGTGGGAGAAATGTTGAAAAATTTACAAATTTTGGCGAAAAATCCCAAAACCAGAAAGCTTGTCCATGGCCCCGATGGGAAAATTTGAATGTGTCCCCCATCGAATCATAAGGTGACACATGGCACATTTCAAAGGTAGAGATGGAGAGCACGGGTGCACAGTGGTTTTGATGCTTGCGGAGGAATGATGGTAATTTTGAAGGGTCGGCTCCACATCCAATGATACGAGACACACGTGGTAAGAAGGCAAGCAGTGTTCGGGCCATGGGGGAAGATTGTTGAGAAAATTTTCCTTTTTGTGAAAAAGTGGTGAAATGCATCAAATTGGCCCACGGTTTTGGTGAAGGCCCATAGAGGACACGTGGCACATCCAGGGGCTCATGGGGAAAATTTTCAAAATTTTCCAAAATTCAAAAGGGTAGAAAAAGTTCAAAATGCATTTTTAGGATTGGGGGCCCGCCCCAATCATGTTTAGACACATGTCCCACCTTGTGTAAAGGAAAAAGGTAATTTGGGTGCTTTTGAAGAGGATTTGGATCTTCCACGTGGAGGGCTGGCATTTAAAGTTGATTTTAATCAACGGTAGCTGTGTATTTTCATTTTTGGGCGCCATTGAGAGCTCCAAGAAGTGTGGAATCATCATTTTTGCACCAAAACACATGAAATTTTATATGAATCTGCATCCCTTCAGCCTTTTGAACACAATGGCATCATTTATTTGAGCTAATTTGGTGCCCTATAGTGTTTTTCATGAGATATTTTTCTCATCCCGTGAAAAACACGTGAAATGTAAAAATGAAAAGTTGCAGAGTTAAAAATGATGAGGGAAAAAGGTGAAAAATGATTGCAAATGCATGCTTGGCATGGTGGAATGCCAAAAATGTGACCCTGGGATGGATAAGGATCTTGAGTTCATGCAATATTTTAAAATATTTGTGCATCTCTGGCATTTGGCGAGTTGTTTCATAGTTTTATATCATTTTTCATCAAATGGATAGGGTTTTGTAACAAATTTGATCCCTTTGGCATATTATTTGCTTGGGATGCAAGGATCCAAGTTGGCATAGGGTATATGATGTAGTTTTGAAACATTTTAGAGAGTTCATTGAGAATTTTGGAGAAAGAGAGAAGAATTTTCACAGGAAAACTGAAGAAGTCCATTTTCCTTTTGAGAAACTACCTGAGAGCCATTTTGATTCCAGTTTGCATCAAATGTTCATCATGTTGAGTTGGTTTCAGCTGTAAATCCATCAAAAAGCTTTGAGATTGTCTAAATAACTTTCCCTTGCTGATATATTTGATCAAATTCTTGGATTAACTAGTTTTATCTCTTGGAAAAGCTTGCATGCACTTGTATTTCAGTATGTTTTCAATTTGTGTTTCATGCTCATGTTGCAATCTTGTGTTTGGGATCTTTATTGGTCATACATGGTCTCATTTCTTGTAGAGGGTTTGAAGGCATCTGTAATCTTCCATTCAGAAGAGCATTCATTTGAGTGGAGATAAACAGATTTAAATCCATCTTACCTTCCTTGTAAATTGAGGGTATTTACAAACCTTTGGGTGTACCTTAGGACATGATCTAACAAGGGGTTCTGAATGCTTTATTGATATTTTGCTTCAAGCCTTTGTGGCAGGCTATCAAAGTTTGTATGGAATAGTGCAGATTTGGGCATCCATTGTGCACACATCCTGGTTGAAAGAGCACTTCAAATTCATTGAAACATTTCTTGTTTAGGTGTTGTAATTCTTTTGCAAGGTTTCCCAAAGAAGGTGATGATTTCTAGCTACTCTTGTTCCAAGGTCTCTCATCAGAATTTCATTTTAAACTAACTCATCCTACCTACAATACCCCTACATCTGCATTGTGTGTCCACAAAAGAATTCAATCCTTTCACAAAAATGCACAAGGTTGATCAGGGTTTTATCATGTCTTTAGCAGCTCTAGCTTTGTTTTGAGAACATTTCCATCATTTAGTAGTGACAACTCTTTTGAGTTTGGATAATGGATATTTGATCATGTTTTCACAAAGCCTCCTCCACACCATATGCAAAACACAAGGATATCTTCATCTCCTTACCATATAGGGGCTGCAATATAGGTTCTCTTGCCTTGGTTGATAGGCACAACCTAAAATAGTGAGGGTTAGATCAAAACCCTTATGAAGGTGCTATCCACTCCCTCAATGACATACAAAACATCTATCTATCCTTGAATGCAAACAAGTAGATAGGTGATTAAATCTAGATACCAACAGGATCCATGACAAATGGGCTGAGAAGTGACATACAAAACATCTATCTATCCATTCATGATGGACTCAAGCCCTTGTATAAGGAGATTAAATCTTACGCCTTCACTGGTGGTTGGAAAGGTAGTTCAATTTTCTATATATCAGCATTTCTACATTCGTGCTTCCCAAAAGATGGACTCGAGCCCTTAATAAATTTTCTTACGCATTCACTACAAGGTATTTCCAAACATCCGTTCATAGATTCACAGACATGTGATGAATATCATTAAATGTAGATAAGGTAGACTGTGAGTAGCACACGTTGAGGAAAAATTATGTGTATCTAAGAAGAAGTTCCTATGTTGAGAGGCTCATTTTAGAGGTATTGAATATTAAGCCAATAAGTCTAGTTGTAGCAAATATAGGGGAAACATTAGTGTATCTTTAGCTGAAGCCCAAGATAGAGAACAATAAGTATGTGGAGAATGAATTCATGCTCCTAGGGCCACCAAAGGGTAAGCACACAATGGAAAACATACCAGCACAAAGGCCCATAGAAACTATTGAAGTAGAGGATGAAGAAGAGGAGCGTGAAGATAGTGGAGGCTTGGAGCATAGAAGAAAGAAACCATATGATAGAGAAGAGTCACAACGACATGACCACTCCACCTCAAGGACAAGATGAAGAGGAAGATACAGAGGTTGAGTAGGGGAGCACAGATTTAAGAAAGTATTTAGATGCACAAGGAATCAAGGTGGAACCCCACAAATGGTAAGGAAATCACCTCATCTCTCTCCACACAAGGAGACCATTGAGCCAAAGAGGAGAATAAATTTGAAGTTGGATGAAGAAGCAAAGGAATTAGGGAGAGTGAGCATGCATATCCTACCCCACTCGAGCAAGAAGATGAGCCATAGAACAAGGAAGAGAAAAAATATGAAGAGATGAAGGATGGAGAAGAACGAGAGAAGGAAACCTCCGGATCTGCATATGCGACTGCTCAAGGTGTAACAAGATAGGCTCCTAACCTTGAAGCTACATTTCCTAAGGGACCTAGTTCAAGGTGTAACAAGACTTTTCATGCTTATTATTCAAGTTTTTTCTTTCATAGATCTGAGTATGGCATGCATTGTAGAATGATGGATTAGTTATGGATCTATATGTTTCCTCCTTTATCACGTTAACATCCTACTACAACAACCCTAAGGAGGGACTGGTACCTTTGTGCACTTCATGTGAGTGCTCAATCTAGGTTGAGTGATGTGTTAGCACATCTAAGGTGTTATCTCAGTGAATTCTAGCCTACATCACCTTTGTAATCTGGTACATGTAGAGTCATTTCAAAAATATTTGCTAAGGTGGTTAAGGCCCTTGTCTACCTAATCCAGAAACTTGATTCCCTTTGATGTTTCCTCTACCAAAAGATTCACTAGACCCACCAGCACTATTCCTCCCGACCCACCACATCCTCCAGATTCACTAGTTCTTATTCCACTTGATCCACTAGATCCACCTCATGTAGTTGGAAAAGGTATTGAAGTGGTCACGCCTTGTGTCCCCATTATCATGTTGAACTATATGCCAAAAGTCTCGATTTTGCACTACTACCGAGATGTGTGCCCCATGCCACTTCTAGATGTGATACCCAAGCTTTGTGTACCCATAATTTTCCCAAATGTTTCCCCAGACAATATACCTCCAAACAAAGGAAATGATTGTGCAACCATAGATGTTGCAAAATGAAAATTTATACCTCCTAGGTACTGATTAGTTACTTCCACCAATACCAATAGGGTTAGTAATACTTATCTTTGGATTTGGAAAACTAAGTGCCAGGGTTTGGTCACCAAGTTAATTTATATGCCCATCGATGACTCTCCTTTCTCCAAGTGATGAGATCTCATCGATGTTGAAGGGGTCTCTCTACCACACTTTCCAAGATGGGGTAGCATAGACTACTTAGGATCCATGTCCTCTGTGTGAACCTCAATTCCTTCCCACAATGCTACCCTCCATAAATCCACCGCTCCTACAACTTCACATTGTTTATCTAACTCCCTCTCATGAGCTTCATTATACTTGATTTGTCTCTCTTCCCTCTCCTTTTCAACCACAATGTCTCGCCATCTTCCTCCACACTAGATTCCTCACCCAACACTCGGGAAGAATCTTATCCGGCCATAGGAAATGCTTCCAAACTCAAAGTGTAATGATTAGGATCTTTATAACTAAAGGGATAACACACAAGAATGATCCTCTTGACTCCCTCAAGAAATCAAACTCAACTATATCTAGATAAGTATGCCTAAAAATCATGTACTCCAAGGTATAACTCATCAAAACTCTAATCCACCAATGATCAACAACAAGTGTCCAAGTCGATCAATATCATGCAACCTCCGATACTCATCTTGATTCCATATATGAGGTCTATATTACCGGCTTGGTCTAGATGCACACGCCGAAAGCCATTCATACAACTCCATTGGAAAACAAAAATAAGGTCTCATACAACTCATGATACAAATGTTCTTCTACCCATTTACGTGCATCAAACTCAGGTCTAGTACTAAATATCTGAGAAAATTCATCCTCCATGCTTTTAAGCCATGCTTCAACACTATCCAAGGTCAAGTGCTTTGTCATCATGCACCATTCTCACAACAACTTTGAAAATATGTCCCGAAACGGAACCAAGATGTAGTCATTTATTTACCCTTAATACCTTTACTAACCCCAAGCGCACTAACCTATCACCCAATGGGAATTAGGCACTCACCTGAGGCATGCACAGGTGTTGAGACCCTCGTTTATTCGAGCTTTATGAGATGGTTCTACCATTAATGGAGGACGATTTACAAAAGAAAAAGTACATTCACTTATTTAAATAGGTAGAAGATACAACTAATATATCCAACATTAATGCATCACAAAATCTAAATAACATTGTAAGAAGCATAATAAACTAGATATGAGCCATGATAAGTTATATAACACGAGGGTTTACACCCATAAAAATATATACCAAACAAACCCATATATATTGATTTAACATAGTTTTGGTAGCCACATTACAGTCAAAAGGGTCATCTCAAACCATATACAATAAATGACAGGGACTTAACTCCCGCAAATCCTCCTTGGTATGAGACCTTAACTATACCTTTCCCATTTTAACCCTTGTTACATATCCTAGTGCCATACAGAGGCTTATGACATCCCTTACAACCTTTAACACTAAGTTCTCTAAACCCTAGCATTACTGCAACACTTCATATTGTCCTTCTCTTTCTCTATATTCTATATGCATTCTCTCTATCTCCCATTATCCCTTGTATTATGTCTTTGTGTATATCTTTTTTTCCTATCTCTAGCCCGAGCATATTTTTTTAGGATCAACACCCACTGCCATGCCTTCTTTCCCCGAATGATCATGTGCCAAGTGTCAATGTGGTCCTCCATTGGTGAATGTGTATCCCTTTGCAAACCCCCACTCTTTTTAATTATGTCTTCTAGGAATATTCCCTATAGAGAATATCCTTTTCTTGACCTCCAAGGTTCTAGGTCGGCACCTTATCCACTCATCATACCTAGTCGTCGTTCTCACATTTTTCTCAAGCTCCTATAGAATGCAAAATATGGCTAAGTCCCTTAAACCCGTGTTTTGCTTCCCCCATGCACCCCGATTTCACTTAAACCCTTCTTAAACCACTTTATCCTACACATTTTTCCCTAAACGCCCTTCTTCTCACCGGTACAGTAAATGTGCGCCATTTGGTACTCAACCAATATTATAGGGCCCAACATAAATCATAACAGTCATTGTCATTATGTCCTTTGATATGATGATAATTACAATATGGAAGACCTTTATATTTTTCTATTCAAGATGAAGGAGGATAACCCTAATTAGATGGTAAAGTGATTGATTGATGACTAAGGAGCTCATTTAGAAGGTCATGTTTCTTAACATTGTGATCAAACATACATGGCTCGGGTGATGGTAAGACTTGAGGCTCATTGATATGAGCACATGTAGAAGACATAAAATGAGGATGAGATGTAAAAGGAGAACAAACATGAGCCTGAGAAGTGTATTTAAGATGTTGGATTTAATATTTAAGAGATATGATCGTGGATTCCATAGCCTGAAATTTGTCATAAAATAAAGAATGAAAATCTTGAATTGACTCCAATATGGGTTTATTAGATGGAGGATCATAAAGGCTAGGGTCATCAGATAGATAATGAAAAATAGGAATTATTTTGTGTGGTGGTGTATCTTTAGGAAGACACATGGAGTCTAAGGATTTTTGTAGAACATCCTGGTAGTCGAGATGCATTTTAAGTAAATCAAACAAAGGAATTTGAGGAACTTTACGACCCATGATAGAAGAAAGATGAGGATCTAAGCATATTCAAATGAGATGGGTTCACCAAATGATTTAACAAAAATAAACTAAGGTGTATATTACTTTGTTAAATTCTTATGTATGCTACAACAAATAAATATGACAATAAAGTACAAAAATGACTCAAGAAAATAAGCAAAAGAAGTAAAACCCTAAGTGCAATAAAGAGTTAGGTTACTTAGCTGATTTCACAATAATCCTAACAGTGTGTGAAGGTTGAATAATAGCATAATGACAACATGACCTCGAAACCAAACCCAAAAATGTGTGGAAGTGCAAGAGGAGGGACTAAGGCACCTAAATTGGTACTAGGTATCCTAGGCACTAGGATCCCTTCCTAGGTGTCGTGGTCTACGTAGGAACTCGGAGATGAATTCAGTAGGGTCACTAGTTGATTTGAAACCCTCATTATTTGTCGCTAGATGGTCGCACTATGATCGCTGATGTCATTGATAACTTGCAATAAGAGATCACCTATAAAAACCTCAAAAGAACATCAAATCCTAAAAAATAAAGATGCAAAATGAGGGGTTATACTATCCTCATATATCATCTAAGTGATATTACAACTGAGTGTTACACTATATATTAGAACCAATGTAATTATATGTGTGTGTGTGTGTCCGGAATCATGCCCTAGGTGGCTCTTGTGCATGTCGCACTTGATAGCGAGAAAATAAGCTAGATGTAAAAATATGTAATAGATGTGTGCATGGAATAAAATGAACTTCCCTCCTATGTGTGTGATGTAGAAAACTATCCCTTGTCCCTTATAATGGTGTTATATGAATGCAAAGATGCTCTTGAGTTCTTATGAGATGTAACCTTAGGTGATAATATAGATGCTTAAAGATTGGTCCTTTAATTTTGTCACATAACTTTATATTTATATGCTTCTCTTGTTGTAATTTAATAATTTATCACTAAAAGGATAAAACCTAAGAGATATGGATTACCAATGGATAAAAAGGACCCAAAAAGGATGAATAAAAGTAAAAGAGGTCTAGGGTGCCTAGAGGGGAGGAGGGTTCCTGGGTGTTGGTGTTTAGAGATAGAAAAGGTGAAGTATGAAGGGTTAGATTGGGCAGTGAGATCTCAGTAAGGCTAAAAGGGAGGTCAGTAAAAGGAAAATAAGAGGCCAAGTATAATGGTTAATTATTAATTTTCTCCCATAAGAAGCATATGAATAGTAGTATGTGATTATGATCTAGTAATGTACCCAAAGTGCGTGATCTAGTGTCTACACTTCTAGCCATCTTGTCCTTAGTTTCATCCTTATTGTATCTAAGAGGAAAATTCTAACAATATTTTAAAGTGTGTTTAATGTGCAGGGATGAAATCTTATGGTGATTGAAGAAGTCACTGGGATTTAAGAAGAAACAACTATGTTCGGAGGCCTTGAAAGGGCCATTTTTGGCTATTTTGTAACTGTTAAACACCCTCTACAAGATGAAAAGGAAGGTTCAAACCATATGAGAGTTGTATTGAGAAAAATAAAGTCATCCAAGGCATTTAAGGGAAACTTGGTGGAAGAAATTGACGTCGAGAACAACGTTGGAAAAACAAGGTCATTTTGGTGTTACAATGATCAAGACTCCTCATGAAAACAAATTTCAATGATCAATGGTTTGAATTTTTTTCAAGTCATGAGAAAAAAACTCGGTGTTTCGGTCCTTATTCCCCTCTTTCTAAGCATCACAATCCAGAAGTTAGCCAAATTTTACAAGTTTTGGGAAATTTGGGAAAAATCATTTTTTTGAGGAACAGTGGAATTGTTCCTCCATTCTACCCGCTCCTCATATCACCTATTTCTTGTATCTATTCCTTCTCCACATTACTTGTAGGAAATTAGTGAGGTTGGGTCTAAATGATACTATGGGAACTATTCCTCTATTTTTTTGTTCCCCGCATGTTCACAAATGTCGAAAAATAGAAAAGAAAGGAAATAGGGTATGTTGGCCGGTGGTGGAACAAAGGAAAAGTTACACTATTCCAACTATGCGCCGACCACCCACAAATTCTGAAAAAGGTAATAGGAAGGGACAGAGTCATTCAAGATGGATTTGTAAGGAACAAATGGAATTGTTCTCTCATTTTAGTAGTTCCTCACATATCCACTAACACTAAAATATAAAGGAAAAGGTCAAATCATATTTTGAATTCCCAAAAAGAATGTCCCTCGCTTCCTCCAATTCTTTTCCAACCCACTTAAATTGCTTTTTGATAGATTTTCTCAAAATTCTCCCAAATTTCTCTAAGAAGAGGAATATAAAGTCCTAAACTTAGATTTTGGAATGTAATAGTAGAATATTGTATTTGTGCCCAAATTAAATGTATTAACTCAAATTTAGAAGATGAAATATTAAAAGTGATAAGAAGGTGAAGGGTCATGTGGGGGAAAGATGAAAATTCCTGTTCTAAATCTATAAATGGGAATGGCTTCTCCATTCCAAAGGGTTGGAAATTGTTAATTATTGATAGTTGTTGGGCCTGGTATCACTACTATTGCAAGAAATAAATCTACATTTATTTTATTTCCTTGTCTATGTTCATCTATCCTCTATACTCTACAACTTTGCAAGTATTATGATACTTTGTACAACCAAGAAGGAACTTTGTGTCCTTAATTAATGGATCTCGTAGAACTCGTGTCTCTCGGTTTATTAGTATTACTGAGTACTTACATTGTTATGTTATTATAATTAAATGTGTACCTAATCTGGCTAATATATGTGAATTGTGTAAGTCTACTCACAATGTTAACCATCTCTCCCTATTTCTCCTACTCCCTTTACCTCTGTCCCAAACAAACTCCTCCCTTTCACACTATACAAACACTTTTCCATAAGTTTAGTGGAGTATTCCTTTGTGATCCCTAGCCTAATGGCCACCCCACAATTTTAGTTAATTTACATTCAATAATGGGAGCCTCCATATACCCAATATAGAGGGGCTTAGCCCTATGACCGTTGGTGAAAACCAATAATTTGCATTGTGAAAAATTATTTCACCAACAGGGGTTGTTGGGTGATGATGAACTAAGTGAAGGAAAAAAAGGACATTTTGGAAATATAATTGTTTGTGTGAGAGTGAATTGAAATAATCTAACATAGCCCGTTGACATCAATATCATTACACTCCAACAGAAACAAAAACATGCTCCAAGTAATAAAAAATAATTAATCATATAATAAGATTCATGCATAATGGAAAATTAGTCTAGCATTCTCATAGATCAGAAAAAAGAGTACAAGTAGAAATGTTGTGTAACTCCCAATATAGGACTCATCATACCTCCATAAGGGAGAAAGGAGTTACAATATAGAAATGGAATGTAACTCATGTATGACACACACTAACACATATGACAATTTATATGATGGAATATGTCATATAACTCCTAATGACACCTAATACCCATGAATCAGATAAAGATATGAATCACCATGAGCAAGGTGGAAAATTTCCCATAAGTAATGACGGTAAAAATAATACCTCACACCAAAACCCCCTTCATCAAAGCTTAGGTAGAGGCATTAAAAGTGAAAACAAGAAAAAAGGACTCCCTTAGACAACTAAGAAAGATGTGTCATATGAGTCCCAACAACTAAATTCCTGATAAAGTACCCATGTATAAACTACAATATTTCTAGAAAGATAAGAAGAGGAGAAGAGGAATAGAAATCCAAAAGAATATGAGTGGTTACTAAAGACCTCACCCTAAGAAGAGAGCGCAAGTGAAGGAACTTAGCTTCAGTGAAGGGCTTGGTAAATATGTCTATAACCTAATTAAAAGTTTGACAATATTACAATTTGATGATGTCTCCATGGATCAAATCTCATATGAACTACATGTGGATCCCAATATTCTTCATTCGCTAATGCTGAACCAAATTTTAGAAAATAGAGATGGTTCTTATATTATCATAGTAGATGATAGTAGGCCATCAAAAGTGAATACCAAACTCTTTCAGAATCCCTTGCAGCCAAACATATTCCATTGCAATATTGACTACTCCTTGTATTCTACATATGTATAAGATATCGTAATTGCATTATACTTCTTTCTTGACCAATTGATATGACCCAAAACAAGAGAAAAGTTTATGTAGCCGAGGTATACTTCTAATGATCAAGATCACTAGCACAATCAGAATATCTAAATCTAACTAGATCAATCTTTATCCCTCCTAAGTAGTAAATTCCATGGGAATTAGTACCGCAAACATAGTGAAGGATCCATTTTTATACTCTCCAATATAACTCGTGAGGCTCTTGTATAAATCTAGACATGATTCTAATAACATACGAAAGATATGGTTAAGTGTGAGTTAGATAGATCAAGATCCCCACTAAATGATGATAAAGGGTACCATCGACTAAGGGAGTGGAGAAATTAACACCTAACTTAACCTTGGAAAGGAATTGATTAGGAGATGGATTACAATCAAACATCTAAAACCTAGCTAACAAATCAAGGGTGTACTTAGGTTGAGAAATCAAAATTCTTGAGTTAGATTGGGCAATTTGTATGCCAAGGAAGTAATGAAGTGAACCCAAGTCATTCATGGAGGGCTTGTTGGTTAAGGTAGTATTTATAAAATCAATGATTGAGGAAGAGATACTCATAATAAAAATTCATCAACATACAAAATGAGGATGAGCATGGATTCATCTTTCCTAAAAATACAAACATTAGGGTCATATTGACTCTGAGTGAACCCTGATGCAAGGAGAAAGGAGTCCATCTTGGCATTCCAATCCATGGGGTTTGTTTAAGGCCATAGAGAGGATTTTTTAACTTTAAAATTAGGGAGGAATCATGGACATAACCCAAAGGTTGTTCCTATTGGGGTTAACACACCGGTTATACAAATAATACATCAAATCTAAGCATACATGTAAATAAAAGTGGATATTCTACTAGAAGAAATATACATAACAAGAGATATAAATCGACACAAGATTTAATGTGGTTCACCCACTATGGGCTATGTCCACAAAGAAACAATCCAATTTATTATCCAAATATTTCACAAGATATACAATCTTCCAAACCTCTCAAATGTACAAAAGACTTATCTTACTCCCAAGCTTTTGCTCCTTCACCAAGAATTCTCTCTCTCATGGTTATTCTTATAATAATCATCAACTTTTCAAGTTATTCTTAATTCTTACTTCTAAACCCTATCTTTCATGCTTATATAGGTGTATACAAACTAAGGGCACTTAGCCATGAATTACAATCAATAGATATGCTTTAACACTAAAAATAGATCTAATTCCCGTGAGTTAATTAAAACATCCACACATAGGTAAACGACATCAGATTAGCCCTAATGAGATCTTGGTTATTCCTTGTCTAATCGATTCTGATCATAGGTGAATGATGTCATCCCTCCATAACCGATGTCGGTTACGGTGTTTTCTAACAAGTTTAATATTACATGCTATTATGAAGTAATTGAGCTCTATAGCTCAACAATATCCAACTTGGAGATTAATTACTAGATTATACCTATACAACACCATTCTTGGATCCTTCCTTATCTTTGTTTCTTCCTCTTAAAATCTCAAAATCGAAGACCAACAAAAGTGGATTGTAGCTACAAATTATCCTTTGCTAATGGCTTCGTTAGCATATCTGCATAGGTTTTCACTCGTATAATTTTTTTCTAGATTCAACTACCCATCCTCTAATACCTACCATATGAAGTGATACCTCAACTAAATATGTTTCGTTCTTGAATGAAACATTGAGTTCTTTGCCACATGAAGTACACTCTAACTATCATTAAACAACTTGCAAACATATTGCTCCTTTCCCAACTCTTTCATGAACCTACTCATGTATATCATCTCCTTACTAGCCTCTATAGCCGCAACATACTTTTACTCTATAGTAGACAAAGCCACAACCTTTTGCAATCTCAAAATATAGCTAAATTCCATCCCACCTACAAAGGTGAAAATATATCCAATAGTGCTCCTCCTACCATCCAAATCTCCAGCCATATCCGAATCAACATAACCACATTATGAAATATCGAACCTCCATAGCATAACTGCATGCTAGATGTCCCTTTAAAATACATGAGTATCCATTAGACTGCTTTCCAATGCTCTTTACCTAGATTGGCCATATATCTACTCACAACTCCCACTACCTATGTAATGTTTGGTCTAGTACAAACCATAACATACATGAGAATCCCAACTACTAAAACATATGGCACTCGTGTCATGTATTTGACCTCCTCATGTGAATTTGGACACTGATCTTTTCTCAATTTGAAGTGTCCAACCATAGGTGTACTAACAGTTTTTCATTCTCGCTTCTTGAACCTTTCTAACACCCTATAGATATAATCCTCCTGAGAAAAATATAATTTCTTATTCTTCATGTCTCTATGTATTTGCATGCAAAGGATTATTTTTATAGCTCCTATATCCTTCATAGAAAATATGTGAGCTATCTTTCCCTTAAGCTCACCAATGTCATGCATAGTAGATCCTGCAATAAGCATATCATCCACATGTAGTAACAAAATAATATAGCTCCCATTTCCAAGATTCTTGAAATAAACACAATGGTCATTTTTACATCTCAAGTAACCATGCTCATGCATAAAACTATCAAACCTCATGTACTATTGCCTTGGAGTTTGGTTAATCCCATATAGGCTCTTTTTCAACCTTCACACTAATTTCTCCTTACCCTTGAATTTATGCCCAAGTGGTCTGCTGCATATAAATCTCTTCATCCAAATCACCATGAAGGAAATCCATCTTCATATCTAGTTTCTCTAAATTCAAATCATGTCATCGTAACTAAACGCAATACGGAGGAATAGAAGTCATCTTAACAACAGAGAAAATATTTCATCAAGTCAATACATGCTTTCTATGCAAATCCCTTTACTAGAAGCCTTAACTTGTACCTTTTTGTCCATCCTCTTCTTAATTGATCCTATAAACCCACTTTTTCTATAATGTCCTCTTATTTACTAAGTAACTTTACCAAATCCCAAGTCTGGTTTTGTTCCAAGGAGTTTATTTCCTCATCCATGCCATGATCCCAATAGATGTGGGTCTCATCTTGTATTACTTCTTAAAAACTCTTTGGTTCACCATTATCAGTAAATAATAAATAAAATAGAGGTGTAAATATTTCTAGAGGTTTACTTACCCTTTGTGACCTTCTCACAAGAGTTTAGGGTACCAGAGGCTCATTCTAGACCTCCTGGACATTTGTATCCAAATTTGTCAATGATGGATGCCGGTCACACCAGAATCGACATCGGTTCTACTAACCAATGTCGGTTATGCTATTCTCAGTAATCGATACTAGTTTTTCTTACGATGTCGGTCAAGGGTCAATAAACATCGGTTCTTATGTAACCCTGTTGATATTACTTTAAAATCCAAGATTTCATTTTCATCCACAAACTTCTTAATCGGTTCATCCTTGGGTACCAAAATTTGATCCTTGTATATTCTCTTTTCATTCCATTCAATGTCACAAATCCTACTAATTTTAGAATTTTATAAATCCTAAAAATGGAATCAAATCACCAGATCCATAACCAATGAAAGTGCATCTCTTAGATTTTGCAATATGCAAACAAGCTTCTGAACCAAAAAAATTAAGAAAAGAAATATCTACCTCTTTTCTAGTCCAAACTTCCTCTGGTAGTTCTCCTTCTAGTGAACTTGAAGGCCCACGATTAATCAAATAAATTTTGTATCAACCGCTTCTGCCCAAAACTATAAGGACACTCTAGAATGTATCCTCATACTTTTAGCACATTCCATGATTGTTCTATTCATTCTTTCAATAACACCATTTTCCTATCGTGTTCTTGGAATCATTCTTTCTCTACATATCCCATTCATTGAACAATAATCATTGAAATAATTGCTATAGTATTGACCACCATTGTTAGATCTAAGGAAATTTAAATTTGAATTTGATTCATTATCAACAAGAGATTTCCATCTTTTAAAAGTTTCAAAAACATCATATTTATGTTTAATACAATAAACCCATACCTTTATTGTAGCATCATCAATGAAAGTAACATAATAATAGGATCCTCCATGAGAAGCTACCTGAGCTGGTCCCCACACAACTGAGTGTACAAGCTCCAGCTTTTGCTCCTTCTTAGTTGCCCCAAATTTGAGAAATCTTATCTCTTTTGCTTTCCAAAAACATAATGCTCATAGAAATCAAGATCTAAATATTTCAAATCTGATAACTTACCCTTAGCCTTTAATATCTATATTCCTTTTGACTCATATGGCCCAACCAATTATGCCACATACATGCATCTAAATATGAAGTAGATAATGAAAAAAGGAATCAGAACACGTAGATAAATATAATGTTCCTACCTTATTATCTCTTGTGACAAAAAATCACCCTTGGTGAATTTCCAAGAGTCTCTTGTAAATGTAACCATGTAACCAACTTCACTTAGTTTCCCTAAAAAAATATTATTCCTCCTAAGGCTTGGAACACACCTCACATCTTTCAATACCCATGTATTTCCACTTTACAATTTTAGATGAACTTTCCCTTTACCAATAATACTACAAGGTTCATCATCACCCAAATAAACGTGCTCAAAATTACCCCTGGACATAATTTTTGAAATAACCCTTATTAGGGGTTACATGGAAAGAAGCTCCTGAATCTAAAACCCATGATTCAATTATATTATCTAAAGAAAGAATAAGAGCATCTTACATTACCTTTGATGCAGCAAGAGTTGATTCTTTACCTTTTTCTAGTTGTTAGTTCTCTTTATCCTTTGACCAACAATATTTCTTTACATGTCCTTTCTTTCCACAATTACAACATGTAATTCCCTTACCTCTGAATTTATATTTGCTATCCCTTGAATTTGATTTCCCATTCCTCTTACTCTTGGTTCTCTCCTTTTTCCCCGCACCTTCCAATTCCTACATTCAAAGCATTCCTAGATGACATTTCCTCTATAATCTTCCTACGAATTTCTTCATTCAAGATTATACTAACCACATCATAAAACTTCAAAATATTATTAGCAGATGTTGTATTACTAACAACCATTACCAAGTTATCCCAACTATCAAGAAAAGAACATAAGAATAAAAGTTCTTTCACTTCATCATCAAATGATAAATCAACCAATTTTAACTGATTTATAATAGACATGAAATCATTCAAATGACTATATGCAGATCCACCTTCATGAATCTTAGAACTAAATAGTTTCTTCATCAAATAAAATTTATTTGGAGCATTATGTTTTTCATATAAATTTTCATGATATTTCATTAACCCTACTATAGAATTCACTTCTATAATATTGGAATCCATGGATGTTGTCAGGATCAATCTTATAGATCCCAAAGCCTTTCTATCAAGAATCTTCCATTCTTCATTAGCCATTTTCATAGGTCTAGACTTCTCATCCAATGGCAAATAAAATCTCTTTGATACGTATAATCTTTAATCTGCATCTTCCATGATTGATGATTTTGGATGCCAAATTTCTCTACCTTGTATTTGTTTTCTTCTGCCATTGTTGTAGCTCCCACTCAATCGAAAAACTCTCTGTGAGTAAATCATCAACATAAAAACCCTCAAACAAAGCTCGATACCAGTTGTTGGGGTTAGCACACCGGTTGTACAAATAATACATCAAATATAAGAATACATGCAAATAAAAGTGGATATTCTACTTGGAAGAAATATACATAACAAGATATATAAATCAACACCCAGATTTAACGTGGTTCACCCAGAGTGGGCTATGTCCTACAAGAAAAATTCAATCTATTATCCAAAGCTTTCATAATATATACAATGAAGAATTACAATCTTCCACATCTCTCGAGATGTATACAACTATCTCGACTCTCAAGCCTTTTCTTCTTCACCAAGAATTCTCTCTCTCACAATTATTCTCACAATAATAATCAATTTTTTTAATCTCTTCTTAATTATTATTTCTAAACCCTAGCTTTCATGTTTATATATGTGTATATAAACTTAGGGCACTTAGACATGTAATTAAAAATCAATATATCTACTTTAACACTAAAAATAGATATAATTCCTATGAGTTAATTAAAACACCCACACACAGTAACTGGTGTCGATTATTCCTTTCCTAACTAATGCCACCATAGGTGACCGATGTTGGTCCCTCCATAGCTAATGTCGCTTACTATGTTTTCTAGTAATTTTCATATTACATTCTAATATGAATTAATTGAGCTCCACAACTAAACAGATTCCATATAGATTTCTTCCTCTAGATCCCCATGAAGGAAATAAATATTAACTTCCATCCGATGGAGTTCCCATCTATTTGTGGTAGTAATGGTGAGGTTCATTTGAATGGAATTCATATTTGTAATGGTATTAAAGGTCTCTTAATAATCAACCCCAACTTCTTGAGAGAAACCCTTAGCTATAAGTCACACTTTATAGTTCTTAACGCTCCCATCGACACCATACTTTATTCAAGACACTCACTTTCACCGAACCATTTTTATTCCTTTTAAAATATGGGTGAGATCCCAAGTATCATTCTTCATGAGTGAGGAATACTCCTCATCCATGGTAGAATCCCACTCAGGAATCCTAGAAGCCTCTAAAAATAATGAGGGTTGGAAGAGGGTGTAAATAAAGAGTGGGGTCCTAAGAACTCTAAACGATTCTATTTATCATATGAAGGATCCCTATCTAATATTTAACCCTCTATAAGGTATTCCTAGCCCAACTAAGACCGAAAAGAGAGTCATGATCAAAATATGTAGATTCTTCACTTGAGTGAGAAGGGAAAAAGTCCTCATCATAAATATTGTTAGAATCATGGGATTTCAAGTGTGAGGAGTGGGAGGAGTAAGAGAATTAGGAGGAGTAGGAGGATAAGAATGAAAATGCTCAATAAGATCATCATATGAAAAATTAGAATCGGAATCGTAGAGGCGCACAAGGACGTAAGTGGGTGGAGAAGTGGAAGTAGAAGATGACTTATCAAATTTCACACTTCTATCAATATAATGTTTATGAGTAGTAGGTTTCAACAATCTATAACCATTCATGCCATTAGGATACCCTATAAAGATACAAGGTCTAGACTGTGGTTTCAAGGCCTTACATATCTATTGGAGCTCAAAATTACACCCTAGATATGATCATGAATGACCAAGAATTTTGAGGAAACATGGGAATTTCTATTAGTCATGAGACCTACAAACTAAGACAAAACTCTAGAAAAGTCGACTTCCTTTACCTATCTTTAACACTAACACTACTCCTAATGCTGAAATAAATCTATCTATGCTACACTATGATTAAGGACCAGGGTGAGAAGGAGATGCATAAGGGAAATCCTAAGCTAAGGGAAGGTGATAGCACCAAAAAGAGATCCAATCACTCTCTGACAAGCGGAAGAAAAGAAGAAAAAGATGAGTGAGAGGGTGAAGTAACCTCACCATAGATGAGGACCACATAGATCTGGATTTCTTCACATTAACAACAAATGAAACTGGAATATGCAAATAAGAGGGATGGACAAGATGCCAAATATATGAATAAAAGGAAAGACACAACAAAAATGAGAAAAGGGAAGACAAAGTGCCAAAAACCAATTTATTACTTGAAGGATGCACGATCATTACATTGATGGTAGGAAGTAGGAATACACTACGAGACTAAGTCCAAGATCTAAAACTCATGGGAAGTCGACCACCATTTTGGCATGGTACCCTTCAAATATATAGAAGAAGGAGAGAAGAGGAGGAGAAAGAGAGGGAAACTTAAACTCAAATTTCCAACCACCAAAAACAAGCAATAAATGCCCGAAAGATCTGGGTGCCTCTTATTATCTAATGCCACTTGCCTTGTTGGGTGCCCATGCTACATTAAATTCTAGTTGTTGTCTTCGCCAGAACAATATATTTTACATGTTGGAGAATTATTACCCCTTTAAACATATATAACCTCAATAAAATTAATAAATCCAATTTCCATTAGATAGAGGATGATGAGACCTTTCCATCGATATAATGTTTGTAAAAAATAGATCATCAGATCGAAAGATATGGTGATTTTAGTCTCTCATGGAAAACTATCATTTTCCTTTGATACATGACTTTCTCTATTAGTCTTATGTTGTTTTTACCTCCACGGATTTATCCTCTCCATTCAATGTTTTTCCATCCTCTTCACTTTATCCCATAACCTTCAATGTGGCGCAGCTTCGTGTCAACATCCACAAACTTATTTTCCTTCATCCTACGGTCTTTTTCTATCTTCTTTATCTAAGGATTCTACTTCAGTGTATCACAGCTTGGTAAAACATCCACGGCCTTGTTCTTTGTCCCACTACTGGATTCCAAATCTTCGCAGCATTTCACCCTTAGCCACGACTTTGTCTCCTTCATTCCATGACATGCTTGAAATCCTTCGTGGTCCTTGTTCCTAAGCCTACATCTACTTAAGTTGTATTATTTTTACAAGGTTGTAAAAATAGAGAACATTTTTGGTGACTCATAGGGGTCATCTGATTTCTATAGGAATTGATCGGTGGCCTTGAAGCATTCATTAGGCATGGAATTAGCATGATAATTTGAAATCTAATTTTAAAATTTTGAAACCTAACCCCGAGCCATTTGAATCATCATCAAACCTGAAGCTTGAGCTTCCATAAAAGAACTGATTTCCCCAAACACTTCCTCCAATAGACTAAACTATGCAAGAGCAAAAAAACACCACAAAAGTTATGTAAAAAATGGAAAATGATACATGTTCCAAATGGAAACATACAGAGTATGCACAATAACTTCTTCTGCTAAAAGTAAACCTACTCCTACCCTACTCTAATAGATATAAAGAGAAGCTAAACAAAGCCCACAACAAACAGGAGAAGTAGCTTCCCTTATTTACAAAGTGCGGCCATGTAATTAATTTGGAAATGAACATGGCCATAAATAAGAGTGAAAAACTAATCTGGGACCAATTCTCCACCCAAATCCTCAAAGTATCAACAACAAAAAAATATTACCTCCTCTAGTTGCTCTGCATTTGGTTAGAGGCATTGTTGCTGACCTTTGGTGTATTGAAGTTCTTCCTCATACTCTGAAGTGAGCATGACTGGTGGCAATTCTGATTTTAGCTCTAATCGCCAAATATCTGATTGGGCATTCAACATTAGGAAGCAATAGACTTATCCTCATGATCTTTCCATCTCTTTGAAGCTCATCCCCATGGATGGGGACATCTTGTAAAATTTCTAGAAAAGAGTTGTGTGTAAATTGATTTGTACTTTGTGGTGCTTTCATAAACAACTCATCAAAGGGATCCACCACCTCCATGATGATTGAGATGTCATCATCCTTCTCTTCTTCCTCCATGGATGGCTGATGAAAACTTATTACAGAAAGGGGCTTGTTGTGCTGGAAGAAAATGGCAGGGCTACAAAAGTGGTGAGCCTCTTCATGATCAAGCATTGTAATATACCCCTCTTGGATCTGAGATTCCATGTGCTCTTTTTCTTACGGATTTGGAGATGATTCTTTCTTCACTTCCGATTCTACAATTTAATATGAATCAACAACCTCCATGAACATAGTTCCATAATGTACACTACATTAATAGCAGAGACATTATTGGTCACCTACCTCTTGCTCTTGTTATGCTACAAAATCACTTTCCACCACTTTTTTTGTTCCTCAACCTCAATCAAAGGCTCACTCGGCTTATGGCATCTCGATAATACTCAAAATTTAAATCCCAATCCTTCAAATTTTGTATGAAATCTTCTATGCTAGGATTTTTAACTTACTTTCCATCCTCGACTATTTTTCTAATTATATTTTTCCCAAAAATATGCAAGAGCATGGATGGGTTGGGTCTTAATTGTTTTTTGTATTATTTTTGTGGAGGGTAAGGAGTAAGATCTTATTATGGAGGAAAAGGAGTTTTTGAGGGAAAAGGTAAAGAATTATAGGTGGGATGGGAGGGAAGAATATGGAGAAGGGGAATCCTCAATGGGAACAAGCAGACAAAAACTAGGAACATGGAAAACATGATGAGATGGCATAGGTTGGGGAGGAGGAATAGGAGCTATAAGATGGTGTAGAGTTACCCCATTGATAGGGTTACCTAACACTAGATTGGTAAGCCTCCATTTCTTTAACCTAGTCTGTAATTTACGACATAATTTCAACCAAAAATTGTAGCTTCTACTAAGGGTTAAACCAGTTCAAAGGCGAAGCCTATCCATGGATAGGGATTTCTAAAACCAATCATGGTCACCTTCACTGTGCATGTAACTATGGCCTATGCCATGCTCATTTCCATTTCTTCAATCTTCCTTTGGAAATTAGTATCTTCCATGAAATTTCCACCATCACCTACATAACCTTGTTCTTGATAAACATTTTGGTTACATGAATAACCATATGGGTCATTGGAGGGTGGGTTATACACATGTTCTTCATAATGGAGCTCATGAAACTCATTTGTGGAAGAATTTTCAAAAGATAGAGGTGGAATGAACTAGTTTTTCTACTACAAATGAGAATCCCAGGAAGGAAAAGAATTCATGATTGCACAACTTCATGAATGAATGAAAATGGAAAGATATGATAAGACAGTAGATAGAAATGGATGAAATGGAAGAAAACAATGAATGGAAATGAAGGGAAAGGTATGTAACTAAAAATAATGGGTTACTTGAATAAATGGAGTCATTAGATATGCTTGAAATTTCCTCCAAAGGATAAGATTTCACCAAGAGCATATCAAACTTGATGAAATGAAGATGTAGACAAAGATACACACCTGTCAAATGTATAGCTTTGATTTATTGATCCACCGGCATGCCAAAAATGTTAGAGCTCAAAATTGCACCCTAGATATGATTGTGAATGACCAAGAATTCTAAGAAAACATGGGACTGTATCTCAATTATGGAACCTGCGAAATGAGATAGACCTCTAGAGAAGATTAGATTCCTCTACCTATTTATAACACTAACACTACTCCTAATGCTGGAAATAAAGCTATCTATCCTACACTATGATTCCAAGGGACCAGGGTGAGAAGGAGATGCATAAGGGAAATCCTAAGCTAAGGGAAGATGATAGCGCCAGAAAGAGGGTTGTTCAATCTCCACAAGTGGAAGAAAAGAAGAAAAACACAGGTGAGAGGGTGGAGCAAATGTGCCACATATGAGGACCATATATATTCATATTTCTTCACATTCACAACACACAAAATTGGAATTTTCAAGTAATAGGGATGTAAAACATGCCAAAAATGTGAATGAAATGCAAGACACAAAAATGAGAAAAGGGCAGATAGACGTGCCACAAAACTTGATTTATTGATTGAAGGATGCATAATCATTATATTCATGGAAGGAAGCACGAATAAAATACAAGGGAAAAGTCCAAGGCCTGAAACTCATGGGAAGTTAGCCACAATTTTTGCATGGTGCCATAACAACAAAGAGGATCCTTTTTATGAGCAACACTATATAATTTATATAAGAAGAAAGAGAGAAGAGGAGGAGAAATAGAGGGAAACTTGAACTCAAATTTCTAACCACCAACAACAAGTAATAAATGCCCTAAAAGATCTGGGTGCCTCTGATTATCCACTGCCACATGCCTTGTTGGGTGCCCATGCTACATTAAATTATGATGGTCGTACCACATGGAACAATATATTTTACATTTTGGAGAATTCTTTCCCCTTTACACATATCTAACCTAAATAAAATTAATAAATCTAGTTTCCATTGCATATAGGATGATGAGGCCTTTCCATTGATATAATGTTTGCAAAAAAGAGAGCATTAGATCGAAAGATATGGTGATTTTAGACTCCCACATAAAACTATCATTTTCCTTTGATATGTGGATTTCTCATTTTAGTATTGTGTGGTTTTTAACTTTGCAGATTTATCATCTTCATTCCATAGTTCTCCTTCCTCTCTGTTTTATCCTATGGCCTTCAATGTGGCGTGACTTTGTGTCAATATCCACGGACTTATTTTCCTTCATCCCATGGTCTTTTTCTATCTGCTTTATCAGTAGCTTTTGCTTCAGTGTATCACGGCTTGCTAAAACATCAACGACCATGTTCTTTGTCCCGCAGCTTCCTAGAATTTGGTAGAATTTCAACCTTAGCCGCGAATTTGTCTCCTTCATTTTGTGGCATGCTTAAAATCATCTATGGTCCTTATTCCTCAGCCCACGATTACTTAAGTTTTTTTATTTTTTCAAGGGTGCAAAATAAGAAAAAAATATCTTTTTGAGAATCGAGTCATAACAATTGATCCAAACATGTGAAAGTGATCGACATCATGTTTTCATCTATATCAGGATTCAAAGTGTGTCATCCGTTTTATTTCATTATATAGAATGAAATTCTAAATGTAGTAATCACAGCTCATGGCTTTGACCCAATACTACAGAGGAAGGTATTTAGAGTGAACCATACAAGTGACCATATCTTTAAGTGTTGAGTTCTTTCTTTCTACAACTCTATTTTGTAAAGGGATGTAAAAACTATATGATGTAAAGTAATCCCTTTGGAGGTACAAAATCATCGAACCTATTATTCACATACTCACCTCCATTGTCAATTCAAAGAACCTTGATAGACCTTTCATCTTATTTCTCATCAAGATGCTTGAAGTCTCGGAAGTGATTGAAAAATTTAGAATCATGTTTGAGAAAATACACCTAATTTTAATTGAAAAAATTCATCATTGAAGGTAAGTATATAAAGATCTCTAGTAAATTAAAGAGATAGAAAGGGAGTAAATTAAAGAGATAGAAAGGGGCCAAAAATGTCACTATAAATAAGATCCAAATGGTGAGAATCTCTCTAGGCCTTTCCATTTCAAAAAATTATTTGGGGTTCTTACCGAGGAACAAACCTATTGGAAAAATAATTTGTCGTGTGGGAAAATTGTTGGTTTCTACCAATTCTCATGGGGCTAAGTCCTCCTTGTGTATGGGGAGGATCCTATTACTGAATGAAAACTACCTAAAATTTTTGGGTTGTCGTTAGGAAAGGGATCACATAAGAATACTCCATTATACCCTGTGGAAAAGTGATTACATAAGGTACAAGGGAGGAATTTTCAGCGAGGATAGGTAAAGGAGAGTTAGGGAAATAAGGAGAGAGAGCACTACTATTGTGAGTAGGCTTATAAAATTCACATATAATAATTGGAGTAGGTCCACATTCAATTATAATAACACAATAATTCTAACAATGATAAGACTAACAAATCATAGACACATAATTATATTGATTCATTTATCAAAGGAACATACACCTTTCTTGGTTTTAAAATATTATCATGTATACAAAGTTGGAAAGTAGAGAGACAATAGAGGAACATAAGAAAAGGAAAATAAGAATTTCAACTTTTATTATTTGATGTAGTAGTGTTACATCTTAACATACATTCAATCAAAAACTTGAACCCTTTGGAATGGAGAATCCATTCCAATTTATAACATTATAAATTGTCTCTTCATCTACCCCCACATGAATTTTCACCTATCCCCATCACTTGTGACCTTTCATCTTCCTAGGATACAAAAGTGAGTCTTTTTATTATTAGTGAAAATGACTCTTACAATGTTAACATTGAGGGTCACTTAAGTGAATAGGAAGAAATAGAAAAAATTACATTATTAATGAGAAATTATAATATAAAGAGAGAAACAGGAAGAGAGATAGAGAGAGAAGGGTTGACCAATCAAATGAAAATGAAGCTTTTTCTGACAGAGAACTTGCTGATTTTAAGCATAATGATCACAATTTCCTCCTTATGTAAGATGCATGAACACTCCAGACTACTGAATGAGTGTCTAGAATTTTTTTAATAAGGCATTACAATGTGATCCTAGGATGACCGCAAGCATCACTCATAAGTTTTCATTTATAATGAGAGTGAGGATTACTTTCTTACATCTCATAATTTCACAATTGAACTAAATGATCACAAGAGATAAATCCATGAAGCTCAAACCTCTTACTGTTTATATTTCACTTACCAAAATAGGCCTTCATCATGTGGGTGAAAGGATTACCCCTGAATGGAATTCTTGTCATGTGGCCATCCACTAAACCAAAATGAGGTGATTGTGATGTACTTATTCCTTGAGGTGTGATGACACTATAAGGTGTGGAATGAGTTCTTAAGAACACTACCAAGTGAATGACATCAAGTGGAATTAAGGTATTTTCTCATTTTTATATACACTTTTCTCCATATGAGGATCATCCTCTTACCTTTCCTGGCTCCAGAATTCTCCTTGAATGAAATCAAATCATATAACTCCCACTCACATGTTTATCATAGAAATAGGAAACTTCTTGATCCCTCACATATGATGGTCCTATATGTCTTGGTAGTTTGTTCATTGAATAAGGTTTGAATCATAATAATGGAGTTAGGATATGGAATCATTGACTTACTCCTCGAGTCTCATATTCCTTCTTTGAACATGATGACTATTTCACAAATCACTTTCTTGATAAGGATTCCACATGGGTGAAAACATGTTTATGGTACTTAGACATTCTTTTGCTTGATTTTTCTTCATAGAGTTAGGATTCCTCTTTGTGATAACAATAATTATCCTTGAATGGTAATTGAAGGAGTGAATGATAATGAGTTCCATGTTTCTTTCCTTTACACTTCATTGAAATACTATAAATTCCACCTCCTTTGTCTTGCAATATGCGAGCTCATTATCAAGCATAAATAGAGTTTTTAGAAACACTTCTTGTTGTATGAATTGCTTGAGATGACATCTATATTCACTCATAATGAGCTTCTCGATCACACTCGTGGATGATCATCCCGCTTTGTGACTTGAATGAATATCTTGATGTTTCGACCATTTATAGTACGATGTTCCTAATTTCTCCCACTACTTAAGTGATTGTCTTTCACACCCACAATGACTCACTCTGGTCCATTTATCATCATAATATAATTCATATGATGATATTTACCTTTGGGGAGAGAATTAGTGATGATAATGTCTCCTTCATGATGGAAACATGCTTAGGATGACTCTCTTATGTCACAATTGGAATGAGTTAGATCATCTAGCTCCTTTTGTCAAACTATGTCATGTAGAAACCACCTCAAAATGATGTTTTAGGAGCCTACAGATGTTTCTCAACCTTGTTTGGACCACGAGAAAACTTCCCGATCTTGTGATGATGGAAAAAATAAAAGAGATAAGAAAAATGGGATTTTCCATAGCTTTCTAGGCTTAATCCCAGGACTTAATAATTTAATCATGTCCTATCCAAGACTCGCTATTTTTTTAGCAATTTTACACTGTTTTCACTTCCTTATGTTTCTTTCCTTTTCGGGGGACCACAAATGTTAAGAATTCACCTCTTCTGAAAAAATAATATTCTTAGACATTCCCACCATGGCCAAGTTATATTTAGTAAGTTCATTATAGGTGTCAGATTGCAACGAAAATAGTCTTGAAATTATGGGTTTTATTTCAGAATCCCTACTCCAAATTCCTTTATCTGGATGAGTGATAAAATGAGTTTTTCATCGGAGGGGGTAAAATAGTAAGAAAAAATTAGTCCTCCATATCTTGAAGAATCAACAAACCCACTCTGAAAGAAATATCTTGGACAAAAATAGATTTTTCAAGAATCATTCGCTCCGAGTTACGAGATATTTTTACCCACCGAATCTTTGGGAAAGTGATAAATTATTTGAGGAGGGTATAATGATGATAAGAAAAATAGTCCTCAATATCCATAAAAATAAGCTACTTCATTTTGTAAGAGATGGTTCTGATAAAATTGGATTTTCTAAGGATCATTTTCTCAAATTTTCAAGTGATTTCACCGTTGGGCCTTGAATTATTGGCTAAGTACCAAAAGGTGCAAACACGCAGAGAAATAAAGAGAAGGGTGTGCAGGGAGAAGTGTGTAGGGAAAAGAGGTTTAAGAAGGATTTATGAGAGACCAGATACACGCTGGGAAACAATTTATAGGATCTAAGGACTTAGCCATATTTGGCATTCTAGAGGCACTTGAGGAAAAATGTGACCCGACTAGGCATGTTGAGTGGATAAGGTGCCAGCCTAGAGACTTGATGGTCAAGAAAAGGATATTCCACGTAGGGAATATTCCTAGGAAGACATCATTATAGAAAGTGGAGAGCTCAGAATAGGATAAACATTCACCGATGAAGGACCACATGGAAACTTGACATGCAATCTACTCCTGAAGGAAGGCATGGTGGTGGGTACTGGACCTATAAGAAGAGATGATCAGGTAGAAGAAGAGAAACTAAGATATATATGGATAGACATATAACATGGGAAAAGGGGAATCTCTAAAAAAGTATTAGGAGGCCCTAGGGTTGGGGGTTTTCATTAGGGAGTTGTAAGAAGGTCATCATATCTAAGGGATGGGTCTGTAAAATTTATAAGGGGGCATAGCTAGGAATCCTAATATATGAGTTAGATCTTTGTTTTAACATATATTGTATGGGTCGGATCCCTGACAATTACTGTATTCGACCTGACATGGCCTTTTGAATGTAATGTGGTTATTTAGCACTCTTGATCAATATATATATATATATATTCTGATATCTTGTTCATGGGTGCAAACCCTAGTGTCATTTCTTCATATTATGAATCAGATTTGTTCTTCATAATCCATGTTGTGTTGTTTCTCTTGTTTTCATGCATGGGTATAAGGATATGGTAGCTCATGTTGTGCTTTTACATGAATATCTACTTTTCTACAACTAATCCTCTAATAATGGAAATATCTTCTCACAATTGGTATTGGTGGGAGTGACCGATCTGCACCTAGGAGATATAATTTCTCATTTGGTACATCTATGGCTACACAATCATTCCCTTTGTTTAGAGGAATATTGTCTAGAATGAAATTTGTACAAATTATGGGTATGCAAGGCTTGGGTATCACATCTAAAAGCAACACAGAAACTCATCCGGTAGCAGTGTAATATCAAAAATTGTTGGTGCACAATTCATTTGGATGTTGGGAACACTAGGCGTGACCACTTCAGGCCCATTACAAACTATAGGAGGAGTAGGATTTGGAGGACCTGGTGGACTTGGTAGGACAAGAGGGATAGGACATGTTGGATTTAGTTGATCCGGTGGTGGAGGCAACACCGGAGGAAATCAAGGTTCTGGATCAGGTGAGTAAGGACCTCAACCACCTCAACGAGTGTTTTTAGAAATGTATTTACATATACTAGACTAAAAATGTGTTGAGGATGGTGTAGAGCATGTACACAAGTGTGAGGTGCTATGGAACACAAAGGGGATCACTACCTAGAGTGGAAGGAAAGTTAGTTTGTAATGATGTTGCAAGGATACACGTATAGTTGGTACTGAAAGTATGACCCCCATCAAACAATGGTGGATAACACCACGCTACTGAGAATGCCTTCTTGGCTAAATTTCATATCCCTAAGTTTGAATAGAAGAGCATCAACATGTTGAAGGAGATTCAACAAGGTATGGAAGAAAGTGTGTGGGAGTACAATGTGCATTTCAAGACTCTCTTATCAAAATTATCTTATGATATTCACCCCTCTCAACATGCTCAGTGGTTTTTTGGAGGGTTGATAACACCTTTTAGGAGAGAAATTTCACATAATACTTTCATAGACCCACATGTGGCCTTGGAAGCTACCTTGCATGTTGAGGCTATTGGAAGCATTGATACCAGTGTTAGCCCTTTCTCGAGGCTCAGATTGCCGCAATGGCCAAGCAGCTAGAAATTATTTCAGTAAACTTGGTGCATGAGACTCACAATGGTCTATGGTGCACATATTGTGAGTTAGAAGGGCATACAAAGGAAAATTTACCTAGGAGATTGGTACGTGCCATGACAATGGACTATGATATTTTCCATGGATATCATGATGCAAGTAGGTGCCCACTGTTGCAGTGTATGATCTATAAAAATGTGTCTTTCTATTGCAAGATTTTCATCTCTACTACTCATGACACCAAGGATTATAGATTAATTGACCAGATACATGATACCATTGATATTGGTGTGTGATAGACCAGCCTATCAAGCAATTCCAAGGATGATGGTCATCACTATGAAGGGTGCACAGATGGAGAGGAGGTACATGGAAGAAATTTCGAGGAGGATTTAGTGGTCACGGTAACCATGAAGGGAGAAGTGAGTTCCCATGTGGAACTTGTTATAATTGTGGGTCTACATAGCACTATAAGCATAAATGCCTTGATCTGTTACAATGCTCTTGGTGTGGAAAAAAACATAAGTATGAGGAGTGTCCAGAGCTATTTGAACATATGATCTAGCAACACCGGAAAGACAAAGTCACCTGAAATGGTAAGTTTGAGGAAGGCCAATTCATAATGGATGCCAAGAGTGGCACGCGAGTCCGAACTAGAGAATGTACTAGTTACGATGTGAGCTGAGGCTGCATGTGTAAGGGATATACCAAGGTAGAAACCACTAGTTACAAGAGAAGAGGTAGTGCATGGGAAGTATTTGGACCCTACTCATCAGAAGGAGGTGTATCAAGAGACCATGGATGTAACTTGAAGCCTACATAGAGAGATCGAATGCTTTAAAGATAAGTGAAGGTAGCTAGAGTAAAGGATGAGTGCCAAGGATCCATAGAAGGATCTGGATGAAGTTAACGAAGTATGAAAAATGTTAAGGAAAGAAAATATCATTCCTCATTGCTATGATAATGGTTATAGGAGAAGTTACCATGCACTGGAATAGAGTGCGAGACATAAGTTCTGAATGCTAACCTTCCTCCCCACACCTTTGACTATGATAAGGAGATTACCTTGATTTTTTTCTTAGATGGGTAGCTTCGAGCAATATTCTAATTTACACGGGCGTGAAGGTCAATGTCCTCACTCTAGATGCATGGCATCAAATGGGAAGACCCACATTACAACCATCCTTGAATGTGTTGTATATGGCTACCAAGACAAAGTCAATTCCCATTGGTGTCTTGAAGGATGTTGTTATCACTATCTAGGGGAAAAGTTCACCGGGATTTCAAGTCTTGGCACTAGCCGAGGAAGATAACTTTCCAACATTACTTGGGTGCCCCTAGTGCTATAAGAATAATGTTGACATATGGTTTAATACGGGTACATAAGTTTTGAAAACAAGTAAGAATAGGTCATCATCCCCTTAACCGATGGGAAGTCAACACCCTATACTAAGCCCTTAGGAGAATAAGTTCTTGACAGGATTTATGTGTGCTCTATTAGGGACCTTGAGGTGATTCTCGCTACGAGAGGGAGTTATTCAGTTTGAAGATGGGCAGTCCGTGAGTGATACAACTAGTGTGGCATGTGAAAATTGAGCGTACATGATTTATGAGTTAATTGGACGAGAGTTAAGAGGATCTATTATGAGAACAACAAAGGCATGCTTAGTCAAACACCCGGGAGAAAGAAGTTGTTGAGTTAATCTAAAGGGGCCAACCCTGATGATTTCTTACAAGAAATGGAGGCTCAATGGAAAAATGAGATTGAAAGAAGAGGGATGCTTAGCTATAACTTACTTGGGACCACAACACATTGGTGGGTGACACATCGCGATAGCCTTCTAGAGTGGCGTGAAGTGAGAATCACATTCTCTATTTGGTTTTCCCAAAGCAATGCACCCACTATCATAAAAAAATATCATGGGAAGGAACCTGCCTTGTTCCATGTCCAAGCATGTGAGAAATCCTAGATGGAAGGCACAAAAGCCTTGCCACCTTCTTTATGGGTGCATAATATGTAATCTACTTTACAAGGTTATGCATGCATATATGGTATATTCACTCTGTATGTTCTGTTAAACAAGAAATAGACAAGAGTTGATTGACGACCTTATTCAAGTTTTGAATATCGAGTACTAAACCATCGATGGATAGGGCATTTTAGGTTGTTAATCTCCTTACGATGGGATATAATGTCATGGTGGAGGATAGAATACTAGAGTTATTGGGTGAACTTAGTTTGGAATTGTGATTTTATGAGGAATAGTTAGAAGAGGTGTAACTTGAGTGTGCATGCATGGAGAAAGAGAAGGGAAAGATGGTCTATGTGATAGATGGTGAAGAGATGGAGAGTTTGGATGATAAACATACTTGAAGGAATGTGCAAAGTTATTAATAGTGTTGATGAGCAAGTACATGCCTACCATGATCCCCTAAAAACAAAAAAGGTTAACATTAGTTAAGAAACAAACCTAAAGAGGCCACTATTGGTGACTATTGGTAAGAGAAGGAGTTTACAAAGATCATTAATCTACTACGCGAGTTTCTGGAATTATTTCAATGTGGATACCATGAGCTTAAAGGAATCCACCACTCCTTGGGAGAAATGAAAATAAAGTTAAAGGAAGGTGCACACCCGATTCAAAAGAGGCCTTATCAAATGAATTTGAATCTTCACATCAAAGCCAAGGAGGAGATAGAAAAATGATCTCTTCACACATCATTAAAGATGTGGAGGAATTAGAATGGGTAAGCCCCATGGTCATAAGCATTAAAAAGGATGGAAGGATATATATATATGTTGACTACAAGACTTAAATGTGGTATGTGTTATTGATCCTTTTCAACCCCTTTTGTTTCACCTGATTTCTTAGTTTTATGAGAAGTACTTGACTTTAAATAGATAAGGTAAAGGTGGTAAGAGGAATACCTAGTTTGGGATGGTTGAAGGTTGTATGCACGTGTATCTGAATTACAAATCAAAGTGATTGTGAGACCTTCCTTTTGGATAGGAGGAAATACCTGTATAAGAATAAAAACAAGACCACCAAAGAGAGTTAAACGATATATGCGGTGGACTCGCCTAGCTTATGCTAGATCTTAGAAGTGTGATACTTCCTAGATGGTCATCACTCCACTGTTTTAAAACAATTCAATGCTGAAATAAATTAAATATTGTCCTACTATAGTTTAATATGATTTAGGCATCTCATACAAAATCAATAGGCTAGATCTAATCTAACAAAGCTAGGCTAGAAGGATATCCAAAGGTCAAATAGGTTGGTTATAGGTGAATCTAAGCTAACAAGCTAGGATAGATACAAATTTGAAGGTCAAATAGGTGTCTAAGTAGGTATATGTCAGAAACAAAGGTTGTTATTCGACGAAAATCAGTGTGACACAAAGACCACCATGGTTTTACTATAACCGATGAAGGTTTGATCATGGATCGCAACGGTTAGAGAGAACCGATGACGGTTAAGTCGGGGCTGGTGGAATCACATAGTCCAGGTTTTTGGAGTTTTAGGGTGAAAGTGGAGTGGATAGCAGATGGGAATTGATCACAGAGGGGGTGTAGATATGTTGCGAAGGTCTGAGATTACTGAGGAGGTCAAAATATGAAATTGGGCCAAGTATTAAGATGATCGGTATGGAAGGTGGCTATAGCTAGAGAGAGGGAATGGACCGAGGGTAAAAGACTAGGTTCCTCTACCACAAATACTACAAATGATGAGAAGAAAATGAAATAGATGGAAGGAGGATACTTACTCTTCTGTGAGGTACAGGTCCAAAGAATAATGGAGTTGCTACGTTGGAGGATGCTAGGAAGAAAGTCTCACTATTGTGCCAGTGTATTTGGTTGCCTTAGTTGATCCCAAATCAATCTTCGTTCTATTGTCGCATCTAAAGAGATCGAATATGAGATCAGAAGTTTTACAAACAACAACCCAATGAACAACTCGTATTACAGAGCTGTAAATGGGTCTAAATAGGCCATTTGGTCCATTCCAGTATAATTAGCGTTGGTTTAGGGTAAACCGATGTTGGTTTGGGTGAGATATCTCGGGTTTTTCAAAAGTTGCTTGGGAAGTTATTCTGCCATTTGATAAGGGTCTCTTCTTTTTCTTGGGGAAAAAACCGACCTTAGGAGGATTTTAATGTGAGGTGAGGGGATGGGTCTAATGTTAGGTTTTATTTAGGACATTGGTTTAGGGTTTAGGTTAATGGGTAAAATGATGGGGGTGGTTAGGTGAGGTGCATTTAATAAAGGCAATTATATTAAATAGGTTTATGAGGGTGGTGAATTAATTAAATGTAAATAATTAAATTAATATGTGTGTGGGTAAAGGTCATTAACTTAATTAAAATAATTAAATTAATATGTATGGAGATAAATGGCATTACTTTAATTAAAGTAATTAAATTAAAATGTGTGGGGTGCAGGAGGTAGGTGTTAAAGTGTTGAGGATGAGGAAATGATTATAGGGCTGCGGTAGGGACCAAGGTGATTACGACATGATTTTGGTGTCTACATTTTGCCCCTTTTTGTTGCATAGCTTGTATTGGTAAGTGACGTGAACAAAAATAGAGTGTGGTTGCCCCAAGTGGGAATGAGGGTGATCCCCCTCAAACTAGGAACTGATGAGGTGACAGGGTGAATCGCGAGTGGTTTGATAAAATTGGATGCAAAGCAGAATGATGAGAAATGAGGAATGGGGTAAAGGGAAAATTGGGTATATAGGTAAACGGGTAAATAGGCCAAGGTCAAAGGTAGGGGCAGTTGAATGCATGCACACGTATAAACTGTGACATGGTACTAGGTTGAAGAGCTTGCAAACTCTACATCATCTAAGGTCAATAGGTTTATCCAAACAAGGTTGAAGTGATTCCAGTATCCAAGGTATAGGATATGGTCAGGAAGCACAATGTAGGTTAGGGGCAGGAACGTTTAGGTATGTTTCGGTACACCAAAGGCAGGGTCAAGATAAACGGTCATGGAAATAGGCTAGGTAAGGTCATTAGGTCAAACAACATAGGTAATAGTGTAGCAAGGTATAACGAGAACATTAGTTCAAAGGTCACAAATAGATTTTCGGGTCCGTAGATAGGTCACATCACGGGTAAGGCCGGGTTAGGGGTAAGATAAGGAGGTGTCAACGGCTAATGAGGTAAGGTTGAGGAAGGTGGAGGGCTAGAGGGGAAGGTAAAGTGGGCCAGGTAGGTGTAGGGGAGGCAAAAGAAAGGGAAGGTAAGGAAAATGAGGTCAATGTGAGGGAAATGAGTAGGTAGGGTAACCGAAAATAGTCAATATGAACTGATGATGGTGGAGAGGAACTGCCGGTGGTAGTCTAGGGCATCAGACCGGTAGCGGTCAAGGGTTAACCAATGTCGGTTGAGTCGGGTAGGGTATAAAAAGTGGAAAACCCACATTTTAAAATTCATTTGTGTATTGTTAAAAAGGAGAAAAGGACAAGAAGAGAGAAAAGAGGAAGAGGATAAAAGAGAGCGTCAGAGAGCTTGGTTGGCAAGCCACATAGGAGAGATTGATTGGCGAGAGGTGGGACCACGAGATCAGGTGGATTGAGTTGATTGGTTGGAGAGTCGAGGTGATTTGGTGATGGCAGAGGTAGGAGAGGGATCGGGTGGACTAGGGCGGTGGCCAGAGGTACCTCCACATCGATGGCAACGGGATCAGGTAGGAATTAAACCTTTGTTATTGATTTGTGAGTTAATTGGGTAAAAATATAAAAAATGTGAAAAATGGGGGTTGGGGGAGAAATTTGAAAATAAGGGAAAAATGTGGAAATGAGAATGGGGAAGGGTAGGGGGTATGGAAAAAGGGTAACGTAGGAAAAATTATGGGTGTAAGGAGGGATTTGGGTGGGTATAATGACTAGGAAGGGAAAAAGTAGGGTTGGGAAGTCAAGGCGGGCAGCATGACAGGTGACTAATGTTGGTCAACCGCGGCCAATGTCGGTGGGTAGTGACCGGACTGGTCACAAGAACGATGGCCCAGTGCCCGAAAAGGTAGACCATGGTCGGGCTTAGGGGATAACCGAGGTTGGTTGATAATAACTAGTGTCGGTTAACCTAAGGGTAAGTTGGGACCAAAAATTAGGTTAGGTGGGGAAGGGTTAGGTGAGAGGGGAAGGTTTTAGGGTGAGAAAGTAGGGTAGGTGGGGAAGGGTTGAGGGTGGTTTTAGGTGAGGATAGGGTAGATAGTTTTAGGTGGATGTGGGGTAAAAATAAGGTAAGTTGGGAAGGTGTACTAGTACATTACTTTTGTGGGATGCAGGCCTAAGACGAGTTACAGATGAGGGACCAGTGCCACCCTTGTTATTGACAAAGACGGTGATCACGACGCATGCAAAGTGGCAACATGTGGAAGAGGTAGGATTAATAGGCGTGAGGCACAATGGACATGTAGTCTGGGAGGCAAGTCTTATGGTTTCCCTCATCAATAGATGGGACTCAGCGACCAACACCTTCCATGTAACACCACTGGCTGTTGTTACTTCCTCCTGAGCATACAAGTGTTGATATGTGATTTCTTTGTAAAAAGGATGTGTTCCTTTGATTGAGAAGTCATGCTTGATATGTACTGTATCTTCTTTGCAGATTGCAGATCTTTGACTGAGTCGGAATATGATTGGACTCTTTTATTTCTTTCATTTTACGCCTGAGTTTAATCTGATCTCGGAATGAATTATGGAGTTATCCATCTATAAGACCTAGCCTTGGATCAGTGGAATTGATCCAAGTGGTGCTTTAAGTTTATTCGTGATGAATTAAAATTACAGACCTTAAGCAGGTTGCAAGGTCTGGATGCATTGAATAAGCTAGTCCGGAGTATAACTCAGGCTGATCATGTTAAATGAATTGGTTCCCGATATCGTAATATATCTGGAAGGTCTTGATTGCAGACCAGGTAATAATTCTGTTACATATAATTCTGTAGCCTAATGGCAGTACAGGAGTGAACCCTGTTCGAGAATGTATGTTGTAGGTTCTTTTTCTGAGCATATGAAATGTTAGACCTAACTGGAATTATTAATGTTAGTAACCTAAAACTAAACTTAACCTAGGGGTTAGATTAGTGTTAATCTAACCTAGACCTAGGCTAAGAGCTAATGCTCTAAGTTAGTATCTATGTTCTAAGAGGTTAGCCTAGGTGTTATCCTAAATCCTAACCTAAGTTACTAACCTAACTATTGAGCAAGGATTAAAGGGGACCTATGGAGGGGTGCGAACCATGGGCGGCAGTTTCTATGTTATTAAATGCGTGGATAAGCTTGAGGACAGGTAATTTGGTGGAGGTTTTAAAATGGCTAACTTGAGCCGATGTGGCAGGTCGCCAAAGTTGGAAATGGTCTTTAATGTGCTTTTGTCTATCGCCAACTATGGCGGTCGGTGGCAGTGGAGATTGAGCGGGAAATTGGGAGTAAATGCAATTAATGAACTCGGTAGTCGAGCTCGATTTCGCGAGAAGGCATGCAAAATGGAAAGTTAATGGTTTGTTTAGTTTTGCATGCGCTCCGGTTTTCCTTCTGTCTGTTCACTGGTTATTCGCACCAGTCTTCTTGGTGTTGCATGGCAAGTATGAGCGTAACTAGCTCTTTCCTCTGGCAAGGAAAATTTATAAGTCATGAAAATAGCAAATTTTTGTTGGTGGCTCTAACTTGGAAAAGAAGGAGAAGGTTTGAGCTCTTTCAGTGGTCTGCTTCAGAATTTTGAGCAAATATCCAGGCATGTTAGGCCCTAACCTTTAAAAATCTTGCTCTCTTTCAAATGATTTCATTAGAACAACTCTGTTCAGATGATTTTTGGAATTGGTTGGTTTCTATGGTAGTCTTGTGTGATTTTTGGCACTGTACCTTCATGCTGGTTCGGTTTTTCAATTTAACCCTTGATGGGTGTTTATTGTATTTCAATCACATTGCTATATTTCTTTGTGTTTTATATTCCGGCTTTAATTTACGTAATATATGCAAGAATGTATGCTAGGCATGCTCTGTGAGAACCCATGAATTGTTCTCGTGATGGGTACAAAGCATCGTGGTGCTTGTTGTTGATACTTGTCGGGGGATACCGATGGACATTTGTTTGATTGTTCAGCTTTTATTGAACTTTTTGTAAGCTCACGTGGTTATTATTGGTGGTGGTTATTGATTCTTGTTGGGTTTCATTTTGTCATTTAAAGTTATTTGTGAATAAATAACTTGTTGTGTAATTGTATCTCATTGCGATCCTGTTGAAGTTGTTTTTCCTTTGCGTTGTGGTTATGGGATTCAACCCATTGATGTATGCAATATGGATATATGTATTTATTGTATTTGAAACGACTCTGAGAGTCCATTGAATGATTCGTATATTTTGGGACCACTGTGGAAGCTATATATATTTGAATTTTGGTAATTTGATTTGTCTTGAGTCTTGAAGGAGTAACAGTAATGCGACTTCACTTATATTTTGTAACGAATACCTTCGTTTTACAAGGAATTTGTGGTTCAGACTCAGTTGGGTACTTATTATGTTTCCACTCTATGTAAGCTTGGAGTGAATATTGTTATAAGGGTTCAGTCGGATTCCTTGTTTTGAAATCAGTATTTAGATTTGCTTATACCTGATTGTGAATTTCGACCATTGTTGGCATGGTTGGAATCTTTAACTTGTATTTATCTTGTATATCGTTTTCTGTAGAAGCTTTATCGTGAATACTGTTATACGGATTTAGTTTTAAATCTTTGATAAGTAATCAGTGTCACTGCTTCTGTATAAGCCTGATTATGAACATGTAATGTTTTTGGCTTTGTTGGACTTCTTTAAATAGCTTGACATCATGTAATTTGGCTTTTTATTTAGTGGGTCGTGGATACCATACTTTCAACCCTGGATGCGTCCAGAAGTGACTACGATATGCTATGTTTCCTTTCTGATTAAATTCCAGTTAGATATGGCTGTGCATGTTGCGGGGATTTCGTTTAAAAATCTCTCTGCATAGTCATAGGGAAACGTCATTGCTTTAATGATTATTGAGTCTCTTGTTAACTGCGATAAAAGAGAAGATCTTTTGATTTCAACTTTGGATCTAAAAGCCTTACAGTGTTTAGTAAGGACTAGAATGGGCTGTAGGTTGATGTATGGGATTGTTGGCGTGTTACGTCTTCTGTTGCATGACTATCCTGCCTTGAGCTAGACTGAACTAAAAGCCGTCGACTGCACCTCGACAGGCAATGTGGTGAATCCCTTCTTGTTTGCCGCTTCATGTGGAGGGTCTTGTGGAAGGTCTTGTGGAGTTTGTTTGGTAGAGGGTCATCACTGTTTAGCGTGAGAGCTATCATCTTGATCACTGATAACTACAGTAGTTTGTTATATTTGATCTTTACAAATCTGTAGTGCTTTTGATGGTCTCGTCTGATTTATTTGCATGTGTTTAAGGTGAATGCCTTGCTCTTGGAAAGACGGTACAGTCATGAGCTAGTTCTGAAGGAAATATGTATAATTCGTTTATTTCTCTTCTGTTATTAAGTATATGTTGATATAATTGTTTATCTAACTTTTGGAATTGTTCTATCATGCTGATGGAATCATGAAAGGTTATTTATTTATTGTGCTGATTATATAATCCGTCTGATGTTGTTGTCCTTGGGATTCAGATGGGTAGTTGGATTGATGCATTTGTCTACTTGGTCACTAACGTTTTGATGAAGTAATTGAAAAGTATCTGAGACTATTTAGTGACTATAATTTGAGCTATGCGTTTATAGTCATGTTGTTTTACAAAAGCATAGTCTGAAATATGTTTACTTGTTTAGTGATATGATCTCATTTAAACAGGGTGTTTAATGAAAACAATTGATGGATTGCAATTGTTTTAAGAGTTAGTGCTTATCATGCTCAGTTCATCGAACTGACCCATGTTGACAATTTTTGCAGATGGATGCCGTAAGTGGTAAAGGCACGCAGATCCGATAGATGATCGATTGTTTAGATTTGATTTAATGTAGAATTACAGCTTGATTTTCTAAATGTACTATATGTGGAAAGATGTTCCTTTTGCGGTTGAGTAATGTATGAAGTATGCTGAATGCATAAAATGTATTTGTATAGTTCTGAAAGGAATGGAAATAAGTATTTGCTACTTATGTGTTGTATTCTTATTTTGATAGTTTGACTTTCTTCGGTTTATATACCGGAGGGGCATTGTTATCATTGTATAATTTGGAGACTTTTGTGATTGTCAATGTAAGTTTGCAAGAATATGAGACTGAATTCTTATGATTGTTTAGCAGTTCTAGTATGTGTTATCTGAAGCTAAAATTTGAAATTTAGATCACTGTCTTTTTGAAAGATAGGGATAAAATAAACCTAAGCAGAACGCTAAACAAGCTGAATTAAATTATTAATCCCTAGTCTTGATTATGCCAGGACAACATTTAATTGGATTCTTAATCGTTATATCTTGATACTAGTAAGTACGATATAAATTCAGTAATGAGAACTGAAATAAACCTAAAGGGGTTCTGTTGGCAATCTCATGTGAAGTTTATGAGATATTGTCCAATTTCGTTGATTTAGAATTATGTATATTCTATGAACTCCTTGATGAGACCTTGGTCTTAATAACTTCTCTATGTAGTGAGCTTTATTGAGAAAGGTCATTCTAAGATGAGGAATCCAGGGATCGGGAAAGACTAACCTTAGGGGAACGTCTTTTAATATAATTTAACTCAATGTGCGTAACGCTTTTAATAAGTAGAGATCTTTTCGAGGCGGATTTAAAGGTTGACGGCACAAGTCAATTGCAGGGCTGTACCTTCGAAGATTAGGATCTTCTCGAAGATACAACAATGCAGGTGACTTATGACGACACCCTTTGCATTGATCGTGAAGATTTACACCTTTAACTCGAACAAGTTACTCTGGGGCCGATTAGGAATGTGGTTACATTATAAGGCTGCCTAGGAGACTCGGGGTATCTTGACACACTGGTTTAACTAGGGTTGACCCAGTATGTCATCTTATCCCTAGTCCTCGAGTGCATCCATATAACGTTGTCACCTTACTAATCCGTTCCCGAGTGATTAACCTTGGGATAGGAGGGACTGACAGAAGTCGGTATAAGACATTCTACATAACATAAGAATGGGGTGAAGGACGTATTCCAGATTGACGAGTATGCCATTAAGGAATACGAGACATAAGCAGTATGTTTCAAATCTTTGGCCAAAGTATCGCAAGCTACTGATTGCGTTGTCCTGAGTCACCTGGTCTAAGGGATGAGATGCCGATGAATAATGGTAATAGTTATTCAGTTAGGTTCCTTGGATAGAGCATTCTGAATCCCAGAATAGGGAAGAGAACCGAAAGAGTGATGTGTTAAATAAAAATGCCAACTCTTATTACTCATGAATAGATCGGTAGATTACCGAGTCATGGAATGAATAGATCGGAGGTACTCCGAGTCATTACAGCTGCATATGGTTATCTGTTATATGAATGGTTATTTGATTTGTGAGTTCTAAATTATGTATTTAGAACCAGGAAGCATTTATCAAAAAAAAAAATTGACTTGTTCTAATGTGTAAAATGAGGATGTTACATCTTGGTATCAGAGCTGAAGGTTGCAGCTCTTGGGCCTATTGTGTCCATAATCTGATGAGAACCTGAATTTTCTTGTAACAGAAAATGGTTAGAACAAGGGGAAACGTTGCGAATAATGCTCCACCTGAAGGAGGGGTGGCAACAACCCAGAAACTTGATGAGATCCTTGCTGCCCTGTTGGACACAAGAGATCGTTTAGCTGTACTTGAGCAGCAGGTGATGGGAAATGAGGAGGATGAAGAAGCTGGTAATAACAATCAGCAACCTCCTGAGGACAACCCCAATATGGGTGTTAATGTTAATGCTGGGAATGCACCTGTCCAACCAGAAAACAAAAAGGCCGAGATTAAGCGTTAGAACTCACTAATGATATAAAAAGGATAAGTCCACCTAAGTATGATGGCACCACATTAGGAGATGGAGCTGAGAACGGCTCAAATGAAATGGAGAAGTACTTTGCAATAAGGAACTTCTCGTGAGGAAACCAAAGCTATTTGGGGAGCCTATCGCTTTCCCACGAAGCATCTTCGTGGTGGGATAGCCGTAAAAGTCAACTAAACATTGATGAGACCAATATTACTTGGGATCAATTTAAAGGCTATTTTAGGCAACGTTGGCTGCCACAACTTTTCTATGATCGAAAATGACAGAATTTCAGAACTTAGCTCAAGGAAGCTAATGGTAATCGAATTCGGGAGCGGTTTACAAAACTCCTCAAGTATGTACCGCAGATCAAACCGACGAGAAGTTCAGAATATGGAAATTCATCATGGGATTGAATCCCGTGATAGGGGGAGAGGTCGATGTTCACAGTCCAACCACTATGGAAGGAGTTGTTGAAAAGGCCATAAGGCAAGAACAGAAATTAAAGGCTATTTCTGCTCATAAAGAGGAAGTGCGGAAGAAGACTGCAAATCCTTCTTCAACCTCTCTTGCACCCAGAAAAGGACCATGGAAAAAGTTTGGAAACAAGAGTAAGTTTCCAGGAGATAACAGTAAGAAAGCAGTAGTAAATAAGCCTGCTGGAAATGTAAGGGATAATTTTGCTAAAAATTATAACAATGGGCAGAAGCCCTATGGAGGACAACGTGACAATTACAAGGCTGGAGGCAATTCTGAGCCTAAAAAGGGACCTGTAGGAGGCTGCTACAATTGTGGCAAAGACCACTACGCAAATCAGTGCCCTTTGAAGAAGGATGATCGTAATCAGCAGCATAAGATACATGCTGCAGTAGCAGACAAGCAAGCTGAAAAGCAAGTAACACCTATAGAAGTTCCGGGTAAGTTATTTGGCATACCTGTCACTATTCTTTTTGATACAGGAGCTACTGAATGTTTTATTTCTAATAAACTTGCTTCTAAACTTAAAAGAAAAGCTGGAAAAATGGATAAATCTTGGACCATGCATAAAGATGGTAATAACTCGTTCATACAGTGAGTATGTGTCTTTTTGGGGCAGTCCTTGACTTACCTAATTTCTCCACGGAAGTTGACCTCTATGTTACACCTTTGGGATCATATGACATTGTCATCGGTGTCAATTGGTTAGCTGACCATAAAGCAAAGGTAGATTGCTATGAAAAGAACATAAAATGTTTAGATGATCAGCTGAAACAACAGAGATTCAAGGTGTGAAATGGGAAATTTCAGTTAGAAAACTGTCAGCTATGCAGCTTAAAAAGGCTAAGAATAAAGGATGTACCCTTTATGCAGTAAAGATATCTGAATTTTCAGAAGAAGATGGTGATAACATGAAGCAATTTCCTCTGTTACAAAGTTTCAGGGATGTTTTTCCTGAAGAATTACCAGGGTTACCACCCAAGAGAGAATTTGACTTCACCATCGAAATCAAACCGGGAACAGAACCTATTTCCAAAGCGCCTTACAGGATGACTACTACAGAGTTAGTCGAGCTTAAGGCACAGTTGCAAGAACTTTTGACTAAAGGTTTGATTAGACCAAGTGTTTCACCTTGGGGTGCGCCTGTGATATTTGTGAAAAAGAAGGATGGAACACTTAGGCTGTGTATTGATTATCGGATGTTGAACAAAGCAACAATCAAGAACAGATATCCACTTCCTAGGATCGACGATCTATTTGATCAGATGCGTGGAGCAGCGGTTTATTCTAAGATAGATCTTCGATCTGGCTATCATCAGTTAAGGATTAGAGAAGAAGATATTCATAAAACAACTTTCCGAACAAGGTACGGACATTATGAATTCACGGTTCTACCCTTTGGATTAACCAATGCACCCACAACCTTTATGAACTTAATGAACAATATTTTTCAAGAATATCTGGACAAGTTTGTACTTGTATTCTTGGACGATATTCTCATTTATTCTAAAAGCGTTGAGGAGCACAATGAGCATTTGAAGATAGTTTTGGGAATTTTGAGAAAAAGAAAGTTGTATGGTAAGTTATCCAAATGTTCTTTCTTTGATTCAGAAGTTCACTATTTGGGTCATGTCATAAGTAAAGAAGGAATTGCTGTAGATCCTTCAAAAATAGTGGCAATAACTGAGTGGCCTGCACCAAAGAATGTGCATGAAGTAAGAAGCTTCATGGGTCTTGTTGGTTACTATAGAAAATTTGTAAAGGATTTTTCTAAGGTAGCTGCACCAATAACTTCATTGCAAAAGAAGGATAAGAAATTCATATGGAATGACAAGTGCGAAGCGGCTTTCAAAAGTCTGAAAGACCAGTTGACTTCTGCACCTATATTAGCTGTACCAGACCCTAATGGGAGTTTTACAGTTGTAACGGATGCTTCTGGGGAAGGCCTTGGAGGTGTTTTGCTACAAAATGATCAAGTCATTGCATATGAAAGTAGAAAACTCAAGTTACATGAGCTGAATTATGCCCCTCATGATTTGGAACTTGCTGCCATTGTTCATGCACTTCAAGTCTGGAGACACTACTTACTTGGGAAACCTTTTGAGTTGAAAACTGATCACTTAGGGCTGAAATATATTTTCACTCAGCCTAATCTTAATGCCAGACAGAGAAGGTGGTTAGAATTTTTATCACAATATGATTTTGATATTAGCTATATCAAAGGGAAGGAGAATAGAGTAGCTGATGCTCTAAGTCATAGGAGGCACATTTCTGCTCTTATAACATTAAGAACTCAGTTCAAGGAGGAGGTAAAGAGTGCCTCAGAATCTGATAATTACTTTCAGCAAGTAAAAGCAGCGCTTGCTGCAGAACCTAATGATGAAAGGTATAAAGGTTTTCATTTTGATAATGAAGGAATCTTGCGTTATGAAAACAGGGTATATGTACCTATGTTGAACGACTTGAGAAAGAAGTTGTTAGTTGAATTTCATAATTCACCTTTCTCTGGACACCCGGGTATCACAAAGATGCTTGCTGATCTGAAACAACAATACTTTTGGAAAGGTATGAAAAAGGATGTCATAAATTTTGTGACCCATTGTTTGGAGTGTCAGCGGGTTAAGGCAGAACATATGCACCCTGCTGGACTGTTATATCCTCATAGCATACCGCAAAGATAAAATGGCAAGTAATAACCATGGATTTTGTACAAGGATTACCCATGTCCAGGAATAAACATGATGTTATCCTGGTAGTTGTAGATAAACTGACTAAGGTAGCTCATTTCATCGCTGGAAATCTAAAGGATGATTCACCAGTGCTGGCCAAAAGATTCGTACACGAAATTTTCAGATTGCATGGAGTACCAGAATTGATTATATCTGACAGGGATCCAAGAATGACGTCAAGGTTTTGGCAAACGCTTAATACAACTCTCGGAACGAAACTAAACTTCAGTTCTGCCTATCATCCGAAACGGATGGACAAACTGAGAGGGTAAATCAAGTGTTGGAGGACATGTTGTGAATGTATTGCATGGATCAACAGTATAAATGGGAAGAGTATCTTCCATTAGTTGAGTTCGCATACAACAACACTTATCATTCATCTCTTAAAATGGCACCATTTGAAGCACTTTATGGAAGAAAGTGCAGAACTCCTGTTAGCTGGGATAGTGTTGAGGATAGAGTGGTAATTGGACCAGAGATTCTCACAGAAATGGAACAGCAAGTTAAGCTGATTCGTGAACGATTAAAGGAGGCAGCAGATAGGCAGAAGAGCTATGCTGACCTTAAGCGGGTTGATAGAAGGTTTGAGCTTGGTGAGAAGGTTTTTCTTCGTGTTAAACCCAGAAAGAGTTCTATAACTTTTGGCAAGGCTGCCAAGTTGTCACCTCGATTCGTGGGACCTTTCAAATTGTCGAAATAATCAATCCTGTAGCTTATCGTTTAGCATTACCACCTGCTTTATCTCGCATGCATGATGTTTTCCATATTTCTTTGCTTAAGAAATACGTTTCAGATCTGTCACATGTTTTAAATTGGAATTCCTTGCAGGTCCAAGACCCAGGAATAATCGTGGTTAAACCCACACGAGTGCTGGAAACTCACCAATTGCATTTAAGAAATCGTGAAATACAACAATGTAAGGTCCAGTGGGACCAGTTTAACGAAGAAAGTGCAACTTGGGAAAATCTGGAAGAGATGAAAATTGCTTTTCCTTCTCTTTTTCAACAGAATGAAATCTGTTGACAAAACATTCTTTTATGAACTTATTTTTTTAAGTATTTATGAAAGCCAGATGAAGGCAAACATTATTCAGGCTGAATAAAATGTGTTGTGACATTGATTTCTGGAACTATTCAAGTTGGAAAATAGTCGCATTGACTTGTGAACTAATAAATTGGTTGACCTGAAGGTTAATTGAATATGTAATCATCGGGACGATGAATCTTTTTAGGAGGGAAGCATGTAACACCCTGAACTGTTGTTACTTCCTCCTGAGCATACAAGTGTTGATATGTGATTTCTTTGTAAAAAGGATGTGTTCCTTTGATTGAGAAGTCATGCTTGATATGTACTGTATCCTCTTTGCAGATCTTTGACTGAGTCGAATATGATTGGACTCTTTTATTTCTTTCATTTTACACCTGAGTTTAATCTGATCTCGGAATGAATTATGGAGTTATCCATCTATAAGACCTAGCCTTGGATCAGTGGAATTGATCCAAGTGGTGCTTTAAGTTTATTCGTGATGAATTAAAATTACAGACCTTAAGCAGGTTGCAAGGTCTGGATGCATTGAATAAGCTAGTCCGGAGTATAACTCAGGCTGATCATGTTAAATGAATTGGTTCCCGATATCGTAATATATCTGGAAGGTCTTGATTTGAGACCAGGTAATAATTTTGTTACATATAATTCTGTAGCCTAATGGCAGTACAGGACAGAGTGAACCCTGTTCGAGAATGTATGTTGTAGGTTCTTTTTCTGAGCATATGAAATGTTAGACCTAACTGGAATTATTAATGTTAGTAACCTAAAACTAAACTTAACCTAGGGGTTAGATTAGTGTTAATCTAACCTAGACCTAGGCTAAGAGCTAATGCTCTAAGTTAGTATCTATGTTCTAAGAGGTTAGCCTAGGTGTTATCCTAAATCCTAACCTAAGTTACTAACCTAACTATTGAGCAAGGATTAAAGGGGACCTATGGAGGGGTGCGAACCATGGGCGGCAGTTTCTATGTTATTAAATGCGTGGATAAGCATGAGGGACAGGTAATTTGGTGGAGGTTTTAAAACGGCTAACATGAGCCGATGTGGCAGGTCGCCAAAGTTGGAAATGGTCTTTAATGTGCTTTTGTCTATCGCCAACTATGGCGGTCGGTGGCAGTGGAGATTGAGCGGGAAATTGGGAGTAAATGCAATTAATGAACTCGGTAGTCGAGCTCGGATTTCATGCGGAAGGCATGCAAAATGGAAAGTTAATGGTTTGTTTAGTTTTGCATGCGCTCCGGTTTTCCTTCTGTCTGTTCACCGGTTATTCGCACTTTTGAGCTTCTTGGTGTTGCATGGCAAGTATGAGCGTAACTCAGCTCTTTCCTCTGGCAAGGAAAATTTATAAGTCATGAAAATAGCAAATTTTTGTTGGTGGCTCTAACTTGGAAAAGAAGGAGAAGGTTTGAGCTCTTTCAGTGGTCTGCTTCGGAATTTTGAGCAAATATCCAGGCATGTTAGGCCCTAACCTTTAAAAATCTTGCTCTCTTTCAAATGATTTCATTAGAACAACTCTGTTCAGATGATTTTTGGAATTGGTTGGTTTCTATGGTAGTCTTGTGTGATTTTTGGCACTGTACCTTCATGCTGGTTCGGTTTTTCAATTTAACCCTTGATGGGTGTTTATTGTATTTCGAACTGTTGCTATATTTCTTTGTGTTTTATATTCCGGCTTTAATTTACGTAATATATGCAAGAATGTATGCTAGGCATGCTCTGTGAGAACCCATGAATTGTTCTCGTGATGGGTACAGGCTACTGTGGTGCTTGTTGTTGATACTTGTCGGAGGGGATACTGATGGACATTTGTTTGATTGTTCAGTTTTATTGAACTTTTTGTAAGCTCTGTCGTGGTTATTATTGGTGGTGGTTATTGATTCTTGTTGGGTTTCGTTTTGTCATTTAAAGTTATTTGTGAATAAATAACTTGTTGTGTAACTGTATCTCATTGCGATCCTGTTGAAGTTGTTTTTCCTTTGCGTTGTGGTTATGGGATTCAACCCGTTGACAGTATGCAATATGGATATATGTATTTATTGTATTTGAAACGACTCTGTAGAGTCCATTGAATGATTCGTATATTTTGGGACCACTGTGGAAGCTATATATATTTGAATTTTGGTAATTTGATTTGTCTGAGTCTTGAAGGAGTAACAGGTAATGCGACTTCTGTTATTTTGTAACGAATACCTTCGTTTTACAAGGAATTTGTGGTTCAGACTCAGTTGGGTACTTATTATGTTTCCACTCTATATAAGCTTGGAGCGAATATTGTTATAAGGGTTCAGTCGGATTCCTTGTTTTGAAATCAGTATTTAGATTTGCTTATACCTGATTGTGAATTTCGACCATTGTTGGCATGGTTGGAATCTTTAACTTGTATTTATCTTGTATATCATTTTCTGTAGAAGCTTTATCGTGAATACTGTTATACGGATTTAGTTTTAAATCTTTGATAAGTAATCAGTGTCACTGCTTCTGTATAAGCCTGATTATGAACATGTAATGTTTTTGGCTTTGTTGGACTTCTTTAAATAGCTTGACATCATGTAATTTGGCTTTTTATTTAGTGGGTCGTGGATACCATACTTTCAACCCTGGATGCGTCCAGAAGTGACTACGATATGCTATGTTTCCTTTCTGATTAAATTCCAGTTAGATATGGCTGTGCATGTTGTGGGGATTTCGTTTAAAAATCTCTCTGCATAGTCATAGGGAAACGTCATTGCTTTAATGATTATTGAGTCTCTTGTTAACTGCGATAAAAGAGAAGATCTTTTGATTTCAACTTTGGATCTAAAAGCCTTACAGTGTTTAGTAAGGACTAGAATGGGCTGTAGGTTGATGTATGGGATTGTTGGCGTGTTACGTCTTCTGTTGCATGACTATCCTGCCTTGAGCTAGACTGAACTAAAAGCCATCGACTGCACCTCGACAGCAATGTGGTGAATCCCTTCTTGTTTTCCGCTTCATGTGGAGGGTCTTGTGGAAGGTCTTGTGGAGTTTGTTTGGTAGAGGGTCATCACTGTTTAGCGTGAGAGCTACTGTACTGCTGGATAACTACAGTAGTTTGTTATATTTGATCTTTACAAATCTGTAGTGCTTTTGATGGTCTCGTCTGATTTATTTGCATGTGTTTAAGGTGAATGCCTTGCTCTTGGAAAGACGGTACAGTCATGAGCTAGTTCTGAAGGAAATATGTATAATTCGTTTATTTCTCTTCTGTTATTAAGTATATGTTGATATAATTGTTTATCTAACTTTTGGAATTGTTCTATCATGCTGATGGAATCATGAAAGGTTATTTATTTATTGTGTTGAATATATATAATCCATCTGATGTTGTTGTCCTTGGGATTCAGATGGGTAGTTGGGTTGATGCATTTGTCTTCTTGGTCACTAACGTTTTGATGAAGTAATTGAAAAGTATCTGAGACTATTTAGTGACTATAATTTGAGCTATGCGTTTATAGTCATGTTGTTTTACAAAAGCGTAGTCCGAAATATGTTTACTTGTTTAGTGATATGATCTCATTTAAACAGGGTGTTTAATGAAAACAATTGATGGATTGCAATTGTTTTAAGAGTTAGTGCTTATCATGCTCAGTTCATCGAACTGACCCATGTTGACAATTTTTGCAGATGGATGCCGTAAGTGGTAAAGGCACGCAGATCTGATAGGATGATCAGATTGTTTAGATTTGATTTAATGTAGAATTACAGCTTGATTTTCTAAATGTACTATATGTGGAAAGATGTTCCTTTTTCCGTTGAGTAATGTATGAAGTATGCTGAATGCATAAAATGTATTTGTATAGTTCTGAAAGGAATGGAAATAAGTATTTGCTACTTATGTGTTGTATTCTTATTTTGATAGTTTGACTTTCTTCGGTTTATATACCGGAGGGGCATTGTTATCATTGTATAATTTGGAGACTTTTGTGATTGTCAATGTAAGTTTGCAAGAATATGAGACTGAATTCTTATGATTGTTTAGCAGTTCTAGTATGTGTTATCTGAAGCTAAAATTTGAAATTTAGATCACTGTCTTTCTGAAAGATAGGGTTAAAATAAACCTAAGCAGAACGCTAAACAAGCTGAATTAAATTATTAATCCCTAGTCTTGATTATGCCAGGACAACATTTAATTGGATTCTTAATCATTATATCTTGATACTAATAAGTACGATATAAATTCAGTTAAGAGAACTGAAATAAACCTAAAAGGGTTCTGTTGGCAATCTCATGTGAAGTTTATGAGATATTGTCCAATTTCGTTGATTTAGAATTATGTATATTCTATGAACTCCTTGATGAGACCATAGTCTTAATAACTTCTCTGTGTAATGGGTTTTATTGAGAAAGGTCATCCTAAGATGAGGAATCTAGGGATCGGGAAAGGCTAACCTTAGGGGAACGTCTTTTAATATAATTTAACTCTATGTGCGTAACGCTTATTAATAAGTAGATCTTTTCGAGGCGGATTTAAAGGTTGACGGCATAAGACAACTGCAGGGTTGTACCTTCGAGAAGATTAGGATCTTCTCGAAGATACAACAATGCAGTGACTTATGACGACACCCTTTGCATTGATCGTTAAGATTTACACCTTTAACTCAAACAAGTTACTTTGGGACCGATTAGGAATGTGGTCACATTATATGGCTGCCTAGGAGACTCGGGGTATCATGACACACTGGTTTAACTAGGGTTGACCCAGTATGTCATCTTATCCCTAGTCCTCGAGTGCATCCATATAACGTTGTCACCTTACTAATCCGTTTCGAGTGATTAACCTGGGGATAGGAGGGACCGATGTGTAAGTCGGTATAAGACATTCTACATAACATAAGAATGGGGTAAGGACGTATTCCGATTGACGAGTATGCCATTAAGGAATACGAGACATAAGCAAGATGTTTCAAATCTTTGGCCAAAGTATCGCAAGTTGCCGATTGCGTTGTCCCGAGTCACCCGATCTAAGGGATGAGATGCCGATGAATAATGGTAACAATTATTCAGCTTAGGTTCCTTGACAGAGCATTCTAAATCCTGAATAGGGAAGAGAACCGAAAGAGTGATGTGTTAAATAAAAACGCAAACTCTTATTACTCATGAATAGATCGGTAGATTACCGAGTCATGGAATGAATAGATCGGAGGTACTCCAGTCATTACAAAATGCATATGGTTATCTCGTTATATGAATGGTTATTTGATGTGTGAGTTCTAATTATGTATTTAGAACCAGAAGCATTTATCCTACAGGATCTTGCGGTTGCCCATATGGGGGCCTAGGTTTATTCTATCTCTTTAGAGGTGGCTAAGGAGATACTAGCACCTATTTTTGGTGAGGGTTTAGAGTACTTGACACTCCATAGCACTAGCCCGAGCTATGGAGTGATGTCTAGAGCTCATCCGAGGAGATGAGGTTAGTGGTACTCTTGATGGAGGCACTTTGCTGCTTCGCACTATCGATGCAGAGGGGGTGATTCCCGAGGTCACTGATGGGAGTCCTCCATGACATGATGATATAGTGGAAACGGTTCACATGGGCACCTACATTACTGACGCAGGTGTATAGAGAGCTATGGGCCTACAGGTGGCACAAGGGAGGTTCAACATCTGCGTTGTGTCATACTATTGCATTAGTGGGATTATGAGCATATTGTTTGTGTTTGACCAATGATGCCCCGTGAAGATGCATTCCCATGAGAGTTTTGAGAGTGGGGTATAGGTGGTGGGTACCGGCCATGGGAGAGGCCCAAGGTGCTAGAGCTACTCATGATGTAGCTTATTACAGGAGGTTGTTGGAGGGGCTATCTGGGGTGGACATCATTTGGAGGTCATATGTGGGCTTCCCTCATATAGACAGATGGCCACAGAGCTAGCTAGGCTATAGATACATTTGTGGATAGAGGGGAGGAGAGTGGGTGAGCATGAGTGGATACCCGTAGAGCAGGTTAGATGCCAGTTTGGATTGGTCTAGGGTGTACCACCTCCATTCCCACAGTACAGAGAGATGATGTGGAGAGACCTATGTCTCCACCACGACCCACAGTGCTAACTGGATAGGAGGAGCAGCCATTAGATACTCAAATTGATGATGCTGGGGTTGTAGATGGTTACAAGCAAGTGGTGGGAAGTTGAGAGTTGTACCACCGAGGCCAGGGTAGCCAGACTTAGGCACCATTATAGTTTAGAGAGATGCCCTACAAAGGTGGGCTACTTTGGTGATGTAGCTTGGGATTATCTAGGTAGGTCATAGGTTCGAGGCATAGGTTACCACATTACAGCCCGTATAGTGACACTCGCGGGCTTAGGTAGGGCAGAGATAACTACCTACGTAGGTGGAGGCAGGGGGAGATGGAGATGGAGAGGAGGTAGGTAGATATGGTGGGGAGATAGCCACTCTATAGGTGTAGGTGTAGGCTTTATAGGGCCGCTTGGCCATAGCGCAGGGGCAGGTTATGGGTCTACAGGGGCCAACTGATAATAGTACAGCATAGATTACTACCCCGTAGGTCAAGATACGAGTGCACAGCTTTAGGGCTGACTCAGGCTCTAGTACTAGCATATGGTTTAGTGTAGGTTCAGGGATAGGGTCCCATTGTACAGTACCCACGCAGGTAGTGGGACCCATGGCACCTCCATGACATAAGGCCCATGGAGAGTTTCGAGATGCCCTAGGAGAGGCACGGTATTACCATGATCATTTGTTAGCTACTGGGCTAGATGTGCCCTCCTATGTCGAGTATAGAGCACAACAAGCCTCCAGTGAGAGGACTAGATCCCACACTCATAGTGTGGAGAGTACAAGGGGCCAACGAGCCTAGGGAGAGGGTTGTGGTGAGACCACTAGTGTGAAGCGGCTAGCCCTAGGTGAGGGGCCATCAACTAGAGGTGAGGCAGGTGTTGGGCCCCAGATAGGTGTGGCAGAGGGGTCGAGGAGAGACACAGTCACAAGGAGTATTCCTTGACATTAGATGGGGAGATGATTGGCCTACTGTGGACCGACTCATGCAAGTCATTTTATACATATTATATATAAGACCAGCCTGCATGTCGAAGAGATTTTGTATTTATTATTGTGTTGTACATGATAATCGCCTCGCGCATCTTGACATTTTTTAGATGATGGCCATGATGAGACAAGCATGTATTTTGAGATACATAGTTATTGATTTATATGATGAGATTCATGGTATTTGGTGATGTGTTAATGTGTTGATGAGATATTGGTTTATGGCTTGTGTTAGATGAGATATGGATTTGTTACTTTATACTAGGTGAGATATGGGTTTTTTGGTTTGATATGGATGGAAATTAGATGAGTTAGGCATGATGGAGTCAGGTCAGTTTAGGCATGGATCGAGTCAGTTGGTTAGGCATGGTTGAGTTAGATTTGGCTAGGCATGGATTGAGTCAAAGTTGGTTTAGGCATGGATTTAGTTAGGTTATAGGCATGGGTGAGTCAAAGTTGATAGGCATGGTTGAGTCAAGTTGTTTAGGCATGGATTAAGTTAGGTGATAGGCATGGATTGAGTTAGGTTAGTTTAGGCATGGATTGAGTCAGTTGGTTTAGGCATGGATGTTCATTTTGGTATTTTGATAACAAATGGCAATATAAATGCATGAGATGGCGTAAAATGTGGAAAATGCTGGTTATGTATGAAAATGTGAAATAATATAAGTGGTAAAAGTCATGTGGTATATGGTATAGATGTTAAGGTTTTTGATATGAACAAGAAATCAGGTAAAGGGGGGGAAAATGGTTAGGGTAAAGAGTGTCCAAGCTAACCTTCCTACATAGTCCCGATGAAAAGGGACCTCAAACCGATGTAGTTATCCCATAATCTAGGAAATAATATGAGAAGATAGAAGAATAGGTAGTGAGGTTGATAGTTAGGTTGGATTTGAGGTCATAGGTATGATTAGGTCAAGGTCAATTAGGTTGGGCTGAGGCTAGGTAGATAGGTATGGGTGATTTTAGGTCAATAGGTAGTGTTGATTCCAGGTCATTGGTATAATTAGGTTGAGGGCATTGATGTTGGGGTTGAGAATAGGTAGATAGGTAAAAGTGATTTTAGGTCAATAGGTAGGGAGAAGAAAATCCCAAAAGACAAAACAAAGCTCTAGTCCTATATAGGAAGATCAAAAGGTAATGAAGAAGGTAACAAAGGTAATTGGGTCATAAAATGGGAGATAGAATGCCTTGGTCAAATAGAGCCAAGATCACAATATGAAAGTCCATGATGAAAAAGGATACTTTTCTTTTTCTTTTCTTTATATTTTTGACTTTTTAGAATGACTCGATCGATGCGGGAAGCTTCTGAATTTTGATGTTTGAGAAAATAGTCCTCTTTTTGGAAAGACTATGTAGAGAGTTGTAAGCTTTTTATAGCTGTCCTTTGAGGGAGCAATCTACTTATAGCGACAATTGAAGGTGGAAGATGTCCTTGTGAGGAATTCATCCTTTATATTGGAAGTTTGACTCAAGGAGTTGATCCCTTATTTTGGAAGATTTCCTTATGAGGGATTCATCTTTTTTTTTGTTTTTAGATTTTAAGTCATGGACGAGACTATAACGAAGCATTTGGTTCTTGTTGAGAAGGAAAGGGTGAACAACCATGGGATCTCATCTAAAAGAAGATGAAAATTATCCATGAGAATCATGCCATGTGCAGAGCCATGGTGCACATATTTAAGATAAGGAAAAAGGGTGATGGGTAATCACATGATTCTTGTTTAGTCATTGGAGATGAGGGGTGGAAAAAGAAAGGTAAATGGCGCTCAAGGGATGAGCATGAACTAGATAAATAGTGATGTAGGACTAGAAGTCAATAGTAGAATGGTCAAATATGCAAGGCATTAAGGGGCTTGGGTTCGGGCTTACCATCAAGTGAAGACAAGTGATAAGCACCTGATCCATAGTCATGGATCATGATGTATGGTCCAAGCCAATTAGGAGAAAATTTTCCCTATTTTCTTTTTTCTTCTTTAGTTACGTGTTGATTTTCCTTGAGGATGAGATCACCGACCTTGAAGGTGTGTTCATGGACATGTTTTTCATAGGCATGCTTGATGTGTTTTGGTAGACTTGGAGATGGTCGAGAGTGTGAAGACGACGTTCATCTAATAACTCAAGTTGTGCTAAATGGTCTTGGCAAAAGTCATCATCAAGAACTATATCTTGAAGAGAGACGTGGAGAGATAGGATCTGGACTTCGAGATGCAAAACAACCTCGTGAGATCAGTAGACCGTAGAAAAGGGAGTGGCAGCGGTGGAGGTGTGAATACTAGTACGGTATGCCTAGAGGGTGAAAGGAATGTGCGTATGCCAATCCTTTCCAGTATCGTTAACCAATTTCATGAGAATTTTGTTTAGGGTTTTGTTGGTGGATTCGGCCTCGCCATTGGTTTGTGGGTAATATGGTGAGGAGAAGCTAAGATGGATACCGAAGGTGTCGCAAAGCTTATGTAGAGTTTTGTTTTTGAATTGTTTACCATTATCAATGATAAGGCGATATGGAACACTAAAGTGACAAATAATGTGATGATTGATGAACTCACATATTTTCTCACTTTAGTGGAGATGAGGGGCACGAATTTAACCTATTTGGTGTAATATTTGGTAGCAGTGATGATCCATTGATGTTTTACGAAAAGAGTGATGATTGATCTCTCCAACAAGATCCAAACCCTATTGAGAGAAGGGCCAAAGATCGCGAGTGACTTGTAAGGCATGAATAGGTGTGTGATGAAGATTGGCATGTTGTTGGCATTTTACACAACTCTTAATGTAGTCACAACAATCATGATTGAGGGTCGGCCAAGAATAGCCTAGGCAAAGAATGCATTTAAGCAACAGCTTAGGCCACTGAAGTGACCTCCGCATATGCCATTGTGAACTTCTTTAATGGTATAGGGGATTTCAAAGCTGGTGAGGCATCTTAAGAGAATACCGTCAAAGCCTCATTTATAGAGAAGGCTTCCCATGATGACATAACGAGAGACATTTTTGAGAAAGGCACGTTTTCCATTATGTGTGAGATCGGAGGCAATATAGAAAGGGAAAGGTAGTCCAAGCTACTTATACCAAAGGTATTATGTGTTTAGGAGAGGCAATTTCAGACAAGGTTAACACAACAAGATTTATAAGGTCTTGGTATGTGTTTTATGGTAATAAAGAAGTCTCGAATCGGAAGGTGAAGTAGGTATTTGAGAAGTGAGGAAGGCCATGGTATCTCAATTTATTGGTGGATCGTGGAATGGTTTGAATTTTATAAGCAAAATAAAGGTAGTCAACATGATGTCGATGTAATGTTTGTACTCTTGAAGTATTTCATTATGACACTAATAAACACCATTGACTTGGTTTACTACCAATTGAGAATCACCAAAGATATTAATGGACTTAACATTTAAGGCATAGGTAGTCATGAGACCCAATACGAGTGCTTCGTATTTGGAAATATTGTTAGTGCACTTGAAGTTGAGTTTAAATGATAAAGGCATGGGTTCACCATCAAGAGGAATGAGGATAATACCCACACCACCCCCACGCTGACATTTGGAACCATCAAAGAATAAGGTCATTTAGTAAGGTTCATCATCCAAAGAGAGGTTAGCAATGGATTCGTCAGGGAAATCAAAATTCAAGGTTGATTCCTAGAAAGAGGCGCATCGCCAGTCGGTCAAAGAATGGCCTGGCCCTTGATAGATTTTTGGTGGATGAATTCTAGGTCTAGGTTAGCAAGAACCATGATCCAATGTGCGACATGTTGATTTTGGTAGGGTTTAGCATACATGAAGTGTAAGGGGTCAGTGTTGGTCACAACATAGGTTTTTTGGTTAAGTAGGTAATGGAAAAGTTTGGTGGCAACAAAAACTAAGGCTAAGCAAAGTTTTTTTGTAGTCTAGAAGGGTACAAATTATGTAATAAACCGTTTTCTCCTATGTTGTTTGTCACAATTAGCGAGCATGGCCCCTAGAGAGTGATCGGTAGCTGAGATGTATAGATAGAAGGGTTGGTCGTCTTTAGGTGGAATAAGTACGGGTGGTTGGAGAAGGTATTGTTTTAAGGCCTCAAAAGCTTTGTGGCAGTCATCATCTAATTTGAAAGACACGTCCTTTTTGAGAAGGTGATGAAATGGTTGACAACGGTCGATAATTGTGAAATGAAACGGAAAATGGATCAGAATTTACCTAGCAAAGCTACGAGTTGTTTAAGGTTAGTCGGCGGAGGCATTTCCAAAATGGCCTTGACTTTAGCAGGGTCAAATTCTATACCACAGAGGAAACAATAAATCTCAGGAATTTTCCCGAGAGTACCGCAAAGAAAGACACACTTTTTAGGTTGAAGGTGGACACAATATTTAATGAGGAAATCAAATATGGTTTTGAGGAAAATGAGGTGCTCAAGGTGACATTTAGATTTGGCCAAGAGATCATCCACATAATCTTCCAATATGCAATGCATGATATCATGGAAGATGTAGGTCATAGCACGTTGATAGGTGGCACCAACATTTTTAAGGCTGAAAGGCATGAATCGATAGCAGAAGGTCCCCCAAGGGGTAATGAATGTGGTTTTGTGTTGATGCTCGGGGTGAGCAAGATTTGGTTATAACCCGAGAAACCATCCATAAGTGATAGAATCTCATGGCCAGCAAAGAAGGTGAACAAAATGGTCAATACCAGTAGAGGAAAATCATCTTTTGGGCAAGCAAGGTTGAGATCATAGAAATCAGTGCAAATGTGAAGTCCCCCTGTCACCTTAGTGACATGGATGATGTTAGAAATCCATTAGGGGTAATCGATGGGTAAGATGAAGGAAACTGAGAGAAGGCGTTGAAGTTCTTCTATGATAAGAAGAGCAATGCGAGGGTGCATTTTCCTCAACTTTTGTTTTACGGGTTTTGCATCGGGAATGGTTACAATATTGTGGACTATGATAGTGGGATCGATGTTAGGCATGTCAGCATAGGACCAAGTGAAATCATGGCTATGATTTTTAAGAAAAGAAGTTAGGGCTTCCTGTTCAACAATATCCAAAGATTGGCCAATCTTGAGAATGTGGGGGTCATCCTGAGTGTGGATGTTGACTTCGATAGTTGATTTGTTCAACATTGTTTACGTCTTAGAAGGTAACGACTAGTGAATATAAGAGTCTTCAACACCAAGGTAGGTGAGTATGGATTCATCATCTTGACATTGAACAACATTAATAGAAGGAGTATCATCCCCTATCATATCAGGATACAAGAAAGGAAGAGAGGAAGGAGCCTCGCCATCGTGATGATAGGTAAGTGGCCCCAAGGAAATGGTATTTATGGAAAAAAAGGTAGGAGGGATATATTTAGGATCCATTGACTCCGTTGGTGAAGGTGGGGTAGGTGAAGAAGGTGGAGAGGGGTCAATGTCTTCAATGAGTTCAATACCGGGTTTTTTGGCAGGTAGTTTGGTAAAACCAATTCCACTATGATCATTTTGTTTATGTGTGGTAAATGAAATAATGGTGTAACAAACTTGTTCGTAAAGGCCAAAGCTGAAACCCTTCCAGAACAAAGGGTGTAGGAAAGTGTGAGAAAATAAGTGGTTGGTAAGCGACTGAAGGTCAGCCGAAAAAGGTCGGGTTTGTGATGGTGGTTTGGGTGTGTAAGTGGAAATGTCAAGTCCCCCATAGGTAAGATGGGTACGGAGGTGGGGAGGACCATAAAGGATATGCTCGCCTATGCAGTGATCATAGTGAGGATGTTGGTGAAGGTTTTCATACTCTTGTGGAGTAAGGAATTTATTGACATTGTACAGTGATACTCCCCCATAGTGAGGTGTTGAAAAACACCTTCCAAGGATCGATGGTTGATATATTAGTGGTCGGAATGGAGGAAGTGTTAGAATTTATATTGGAAGATGTGTCATTTAGTTAGAAATCTGATGTGTGATTGGTAGAAGTGACAACAACGGTGGGAATAGAAGATTTGGGTGAGGGTGAGGTTGAAAAAACACTGGTGGATGGGGTCATGTGTGATGAAGATGTAGGTAGGGAGGTAGATGCCTTAATAGGTATAAGGACATCATTAGGTTGGTAAAGCATGTTACAAGTTTTGAAAGGTGATGGGTCGATGTAATGGTATAGGAATGTCCTTCATGTTCAAACTTTACACATCAGTGCAAAGTAGAAGGAACACAACCCATGACATGAATCTAGGGTCTGCCGAGCAAAAATTGTATTAAAACTCCCCTTCCAAAACATAGAACAACTCAGGAATAGTACGGGGACCCACACGAACGTGGAGGATGATAGTGCTGAGTGTAGAGGTGATAGTGTCATTGAATGAACACAACATGACTGGATGTTTATGCATGCAATTGTTGGGTATGCACATTTGTTCGAATGCGTGAGAGGAGATGATGTTAATGCTAGCACCCCCATCGATCATAACACGTCAGATGTGTACATCATCAATATGGATGGGGATGAAAAGTGTAGGACTTGGGTCATCAGTTTGGTGGGGGACAATTTTTTTATACGAGAAACTAAGGATAACAACTTGGTGAACAGGTGGAGGTGATGAGGTAGATGGTAATTTGGTAAGAGAAGTGATATGATGAGGTGTGATAATAGATGCTACAGGTGTGGGGTCATTAGGTAAAACCTCAATAGATTGAAGGACCTCCATGAGAGCTTGGTAATGTGACTCGAGGTTTAGATGAGGTCGTATAAGAACATTTTGAGAGGAGATTGGTGTAGTTGTTTGAGCATGGTGTAATGTGTGTGACACCATTAGAAATAGGGTATGCGGGCTGCCGATAGTTATTTTAGGTATGGGTGTAGATGGTATGTTGGGTATAAGATTGGTTGGTGGGTCAGCTACCTTTTCTTTTCCCTTCTGCACACATGTGGTGATGTGTACCATGTTGATTTGAGGGGAGTTGGAAAATGGAGAAGGTGTAGGGTGAGTAGTATAATGACACGACGAGAAAAAACCTACTGGAGGAGAAAAGCCTTGTGAGGTTAGTTGGGCACAATGACATTTGGGTGGTGGCGTGGCAAGTTATCTGATGTGAACCATGTTAATTTTGAATTTTGGGGGTGGCTCTAGGAGCTGTGAGGGTGGAGGTTGTGGTATAGGTGTAGGAGGAAGATATGAAGAAGGTGGGGAGGGTGAAATAGGTTCATCATCCAGGAGGTCATCATCATCAAAATTGGGGTCAAAAGGACATAATTGAATGAGGGAAGCCTTTAGACCCTTATAGTTCTCAACATCATGTCCTGGACACACGATGGTAAGCACAAATTTTAGTATCATCAAACCCTTCCGGCTTAGGTTTAAGAGGGTCATAAGGTCTAAGAGGAGGGAGAGTGATAACAGAGCTTTCGAGGAGGTTAGCCAAGATGGTGGCATATGATCCCACTAATGGATCACAATGCGAAGTAAAAGTAGGTTTGGTTGGAAGATTGGGTAGTTGTGGTGGTAGTTGAGGTGATGCAGTCTTGGATTTGGGTTGTACTTTCTTTGGTGTAGGTGCAGCAACAGGAAGAGGGGTAGGTTTAACCACCTCTTTGGAAATTACCAGTTTTTTTGATTTTTGGTGTTTTTCTTAGGTAGAGGTGTAGGGGGAGCACGTGATGTAGATGGAAAGGAAGATGGTGGGAGAGGATGAGTAACCCAAGGGGACAACTAAGGTGCAGCGGTAGGTGTTGGTCGAGGTCGAGAGGGAGGTACAGGTGAGGTGGAAGAAAATGTCATGGGCAGTGAAGGAGGTATAGAAGGTAATGGTGGTATAGGAGGCAAAGAAGTTATAGATGGTGATGAAGGATGTAAGGTTCACCTAGGTAAAGTTACAGGCTGTGGTAAAGGGGTCAAGGGAATTTTAGGTTTACCCCTAGAGAGGGTAGATTTTGTTACGGTAGATGGGTGAGGCCCAAGATGGATGGTAAGGGTGAAGGTCATAAAGGTGTAGTTGGTGAGGTCGGTGCATGTGGATTAGAAGGTTGGGTTTTTCATTTAGGTTGAGGGATTGGCTCCATAGGTATATGGGAAGATGTGGTCAAGTGTATCCTAACAGGAGGATGTGCAAGGTTTGATGTGGGTGTGACCCCTAAAACACTAGTAGGTTTAGATACAAGAGATGGTGTTGGAACGCATCAGCTAGTAGGTAGAGAGGTGGGTATAGATGAGGATGATGCAGTAGAAGATGTATTGAGAGTTATGTTCATGTGTGGTTTAGGTTATTGAAACTTCTTCAGATAAATGGTAGATGTGTCGCTGGAAGATTATTCACTTTACACACTTTGCCCTATTTTTCTATATCCATTTTTGCCCAATTTGTCAAGAAACGTTCATTTACTCGAGCTGGTGGTCTACAGTTCATCTTTTCCAGTTGAATGCCTTTGAAATTGCTCACATTGTCATGATTTTTCCCTAAATTGAAACAAATTTCCAAGTTCCCCTCTTTTGTGCCCTAATTTCTTCATTTTTTCGGGCTGAGTCATTTTCCCTTTGTCAAAATCATGAAAAGACTCGAAATGGATCAAATCCAAGTTATTTTCTATTAAAATCTCATGCCCCAGGTCAAAATCATTGTTAAATCATGCTTCATTGGATTCAAAACTGAAAAATCTACCTTCCTTGTGAAAAAATTCAATTTCTAGGGCATCCTCTGTATTTTTACATTTTGACGGGCATACGGGTGTCATTTGCCCATCAAAATTAATCATCAAAAACTTTTGGTGATGTGGTAGGCTCTATTGGTCGGGGATGTGCGGGAAAACATTACTAACTTGTCATTTTTGAGTTTTTTGCAAAAAGGAAATTTTTGTCCGCGGCCCCGCAGTGCTACAGTGATGTGCCTACGTGGCACGATTTGATTGGTTGATGGATTGGTGGGTGGGGCCACACTTAGGAATTTTTTCTTCATTTTGGAAAATTTCAAAATCAATTTTTTTCCCGAAGGCCCCATGATCAATGGGGTGACATGTGTCACAGGGGAGAAGATCAATGGAAGAAGGGGGGGAGTTGGAAAAAATTTTGAAACTTTTTTTGGCTCAAGGTGCAAGGGAAAATTTTTGACCCTAATGGGCCCGCACTCCAATGAAAAAAATGGACATGTGTCCAGGGGAGCCAAGGAGAAGAAGGTTTGAGTTTTTGGAAAATTTGAAGTTTTTGGCTTCAAAATGCTAAAGGCAAAATCTCAAAGTCAAATTTTTGTCACGTGTCAAGGCCCAAGAATCATAAGTTTGGGATTTTTCCATTTGTGTTTGAGGTTGAAATGGAATGGGGACACGTTTCGAAAATGGAATTTTTTTTAAATTTTTAAAAAAAGGTAAAAAGATTTTTGGGGCCAAAGTCCCGCTAATGAATGAATGGACACGTGTCCAACATTTGAGTGAGATTTGGAGCGCAGCACGGAAAAAGATGGAAAATTTTCCAAAATTTGGTGAAAAATCTCAAGGTGAAAAATGAACCCATGAAAAATTTGAATGTGTCCCCCATATCTAATCAAGGGGGTGACACGTGGCACTTTCCAAAAGTCAAAAAGGGAGCATGGGCTCGCAAAGAGTTTTTTTGTGCTCACGAGGGAATGAAGGAGAAATGAGGGTTGGCTCCGCAACGAATGGGAGACCGCCACGTGGCAGAGGAGATAGCGGGTGTTCGGGCCCATGGGGGTTTTTGAGAAAATTTTCCTTTTCTCAAAAAAGGAGCAAAATTCATCATTTTGCCCATGGTTTTCAGTAGGGCCCATAGGAGGACACGTGGCGTGTCCAGGGGGCTCATGGGGAAAATTTTCAAAATTTTCCCAAGTCAAAAGGTTTCAAATGCATTTTAAGGCTGGGCCCCCAGTCCAATGGTATTTGGACACATGTCTCACCCTATCCAAAGGTAAAAAAGGTAATTTTGAGCCCATTTTTAAGGGATCTCATTTGACACGTGGAGGGTAGAAATTTAAAGTTGATTTTAAATCAATGGTTGCTTGTGTTTTTCATTTTTAGCCGCCATTGGAGCTCCAAGAACTTGGAATCATCATTTTTGCACACCAAATCACATGAAATTTTATATGAAATCACATCCCCTCAACCTTTTGGATGCAATGGCATCATTCATTTGAGCTAATTTGGTGCCCTATAGTGTTTTTCATGAAATATTTTTCTCATCCCGTGTAAAAATGTGAAAAGTAAAAAATTAAAAGTTACAGAGTTAAAAATGATGAAGTAAAAGGTGGAAAATGATTGCAAATGCATGCTAGCATGGTGGAATGACAAAAACGTGACCTTGGGATGGATAAGGATCTGAATTCATGTAATATTTTAAAATATTTGTGCATCCCTGGCAATATGCGAGTTGTTTTATAGTTTGATGTCATTTTCATGAAATGGATAGAGTTTTGTAACAAATTTGATCCCTTTGGCATATTCTTTGCTTGGGATGCAAGGATCCAAGCTTGGCATAGGGTATATTATGTAATTTGGAGGCATTTTGTAAAGTTCTGTTGGGATTTTGGAGAAAGAGAGAAGAATTTTCAGGAGGAAAACTAGAAGTGTTCCATTTCTTTTGGAGAAACTACCTGAGAGCCATTTTTGATTCCTGTTTGCATCAAATGTTCATCATGTTGAGTTGGTTTCAGCTTGTAAAGCCATCAACAAGCTTTGAGATTGTCTTAATAACATTCCCTTGCTGATATATTTGATCAAAATTTATGGATTAACTAGTTTTATCTCTTGGCAAAGCTTGCATACACTTGTATTTCAATATGTTTTCAATTTGTGTTTCATGCTCATGTTGCAATCTTGTGTTTGGGATCTTTTTGGTCATACATGGTCTCATTTCTTGTAGAGGGTTTGAAGGCATCTACAATAATCTTCCATTCAAGAGCATTCATTTGAGTGAAGATAAACAATTTAAATTCATCTTACCTTCCTTGTAAATTGAGGGTGTTTGTAAACTTTTGGGTGTACCTTAAGTCATGATCTAACAAGGGTTTCTAAATGCTTCATTGATATTTTTCTTCAAGCCTTTGTGGTAGGTTATCAAAGTTTGTGTGGAATAGTGTAGATTTGGGCCTCCATTTGTGCACACATCCTGGTTGAAAGAGTACTTCAAACTCATTGAAACATCTCTGTTGTTTAGGTGTTGCAATTCTTTTGCAAAGCTTCCCAAAGAAGTGGGTAATTCCTTATCTTGTCTTGTCCAAACTTCTCCCATCAGAATATCATTTAAACTAACTCATCCTACCTATACTACCCCTACATTTGCATTGTGTGTCCACAAAAGAACTCAATCCTTTCACAAAAATGCACAAAGCATATCAGGGTTTTATCATGTCTTTAGTAGCCCTAGCCTTGTTTTGAGAACATTTCCATCATTTAGTAGTGACAACTCCTTTGAGTTTGGATAATGGATACTTGATCATGTTTTCACAAGGCCTCTTTCATGTCATAATGCAAAACACAAGGATATCTCTACCTCCTTTACCATACAAGGGCTGCAATATAGGTTCTCTTGCCTTGGTTGATAGGCACAACCTAAAATAGTGAGGGTTAGATCAAAACCCTTTGAAGGTGCTATCCACTCCCTCAAATATTGAATGCAAACAAGTAGATAGGTGTGCTCCCTAGCTACAAATGACATACAAACCATCTATCTATCCTTGAGTGTCTTGTGCAAGTTCATGATGTTGTTCAAGTTGTGAAGGAGATTAAATCTGATACCAACACCCGAGTGGCACCATTGCCGGGGAGTTTCTTTGATTTCTTGGTGGTTTTGAAGTATTTGAAAGGTTTGAGCATTTGTGTGATCAAGTATTTGAGCTGTTACATTCTTGAGATATCATTTCATACTTCAGATCTGCATGTTTTGGGTAAAAAGGATTTCAAACTCAGCTTGCTCTTCTCATTTACTAGCAGTTTATATGATTTGGATGCATTGTTTTTGGTTGAATCAAGAAGAAGAAGATCTGATTTGTAAATCCTTGCAAATTTTTCAGTCATAGCATACATTTGACAAAATATTTTAGTGCTTTCTTACACAACTAAGGTGGAAATCCTTAGTGGTGACTCCATGTTGTTTGGATCTTGAAATACCAGTTGTCTTACACATTTATGTCATTTGAAACTTGTTGTTTAAATCTGTCAAGTTGGAGGGAAGGAGATCCCTCTTCATCAAGGACTCTTCTAAGAAGTTTCTCACCGAATCAAGAAGCTCAAAACTAGAAGGAAGAAGAGTGTGGAAAGTGGTTGGTGATTTGGTTGCAAGAAAAGAGATCCCCATAGTTGAATTTGAAGGAGAGCAACCTTGTTATTGAAGATTATAATTCCTCTTCAAGTAGATCTGATTCAGGAAATCTTCTTGCTGATTTTCATTCTCCATCAGGTGAGGGACCTTCTTGTGTATTTAAAAACTTACTCCTAGATCTGCTCCTATGGTTTCTAAGTTTGCTAAAGTTTATCAAGAGAGAGAGCCTTTGGGGGGTTGTCATTTTAAGATCATTCATCTATTCCAATCAGACCCATTACTACTCCTCATCAGCTTGTTTCACCTCCAAGATCACCCCCACCAAACAATATGGCTCAACCTAGACCTCCATTTGTTGTTAACACCTTTGGTCCTATAAATTTTGGAGGAATGGATGGTTATCCAAATGTTGTCCCACAAGATGTGAGAAATAGGTTACCAAAATTCCAAGGTAACAATGCCATTACTGGAGATCAACATCTCAAACTCTTTGTTAACATGATGGAAGATTTTGAGATAGAATTTGAGGATGTGTATATTAAGTTGTTTATTCATACACTTGAGGAAGATGCAAGGGATTGGTACAAAGCTCTACCTGATAACTCTATTGACTCATGGGTAGAGATGAGTAATGCATTCAGATTACAATATGGAGACAAAATAGATCCAAGGTTCCTTCTATCCGAGTTTGAGAACATCAAGAAGAACCCTAATGAGACCGTCCATGATTTTAATACAAGATTTAATAAAACATTGAGAAGGTTTCCTGTCATTTTGAGGCCTTGTGATGAATCTTGCTTGATCAAATATGCAGATGCATTTGATAAAAAGGCAGCCTATTACTTGAGAGACAAAAATCCTACAAACTTGAGACAAGCTTTCACCATGGCACTTCAAATTGAAAATAATATTAAAGCTATTGGTAAACCACTTAAGAGGGATGGTGTGAAGCTGATAAACCCTGAGAAGCCTCAAGCTAGCAAGGGTGCTGATTTAGAAGATGTTGTCAAGACTTTGGCAGGGGCTGTTAAAGAAATTTCTTACAAGTTAGCCCGGGCTGAGAAAGGAATTGGGAAAAGTTCACAAGGATAGCAAAGAACTCAAAACCATGATAGATTTGGCAATCATCCTAGGGGTGATCAAAGACAAGATGATAGAGGTAAAGGGCTTGTTGGATCTGCAAATAGATAGAAACCCCAAGCACGTGAAAATAGAGTGGTGCCTGACCCTCTAGACTATAAGAGTGGCTGTTGTTCAAGAAATTGCTGATATGGATTGGTGTGATAGATGTTTTCTTCCTCATCCTCCATGTGAAATGGACCAGCAAGTTATTGAAGATGATAATGAAGATGAAATGGATGATGACATTTGTATGATGGGCAGCTCTTCAGGCTCACAACAAGCAGCAACATCAACAGATGTGATAAGTGCAAGGACTACTGCAACCTTTTGGGATTGTATAAAGAGGGTACCATTTCTTTCTCTTCCTCAAACTCATGATGTAGATGTAGTTCAGCCTTTGAAATTCCTAATAATGACTTTGAATATCTAAGGGCTTTAATGATCAAGAAGTATGATGGTGGTATTCCTTCGGAGGAAGATAGACAATTGTTAATGAATGTTGTGGTTGGTCAAGAGAAAGAGTACAATACTAGAAGTAAAGTTGTTAGAGGAGCTGGTCCTCAAGCCAAGCCAAAGACACCCTTTCTCACAAGCATTCCCAAAGACAATCCTAGAAAAGAAACAATTGCCAAGAACCCTGTTGTCCCATGCAAGAATATCAGTCCTCTTCATGCCCAGCTGCCAAGAACACTTCTCCATCTGATGAACCTTCTTGTTTCCCTTCTAATGTTGTTTTACCAAAGAATGTTCCATATGATATAGCCCAAGTATTGAGCCAAATTAAAGTGAGTGTTCCCATCATTGAGTTGCTTAGAATACCTGAGCATAAGAAGAGAGCATTTGAGTACTTGGGATTGAAAGAAGAAAAGGTTACCCCAAGCAAAAATATAAATGTTGTTGAGAATCCTCTTCAAAGCATTGCTGGCCTTGAAACACCACCACCAATGGAAGATCTTGGAGAGGCACCTGAAGTATATTTGGGGACATCCTTGGTTGATTCCCAATTGAATGTTGATCCATTCTTCACAACTTTGCTCATAAAAGATAGGTTGCTTCACAACTGCATGTTTGATTCCGGTGCATCATGTAATGTCATGCCTCTAGAGGTCATGAATGAGTTGGATATCAAAGTGACAACAAGCATATGGGAAGTGTACAGCCATGGATTCAAGGGAAGTGCTGGTTGTTGGTTGTGTGAAGGGTTTAGTAGTGCAACTTGCAGCCTATCCGGGTAAGAATTTAAAACTTGATGTTGTAATTGTTGACTGCCCTACCAAATGGGGTATGCTTTTGTCAAGAAAATGGGCTGCAAGTGTTGGTGGTAGTGTTCAAATGGACATGTCCTATGCCACCATTCCTATTGAGGGCAATCTTGTCAAGCTCTATGGTGAGAAGAAGATGTTACACTTGATTGAAGATCCCAACAATGCTTCTTATGAAGTGTTGTTTGCTGATGTAGATGTTGATAACTTCATTGGTTTTGCTGATGGAAAAGAGAATAAGATGGAAAAATCAGAGTTCCTTGGTATGGTAGGTTCTCCATGGACATTACTATTTGATGGAGCTTGCTCCAAAGTTGGAAATGGTGCTGGTATAGTGTTGGTTTCTCCTAGTTTGGAAGAATTTCTTTTCTCCTTCAAGCTCAATTTTGAATGTACTAACAACATTGCTGAGTATGAGGCATTATTATTGGGATTAAGGATTGCATGGAAATATGGAGTGAAGGATATTGTTGCTAAAGGGGATTCAGAGCTAGTTGTCAAGTAAGTAAGAAAGTTGTATGCTACAAAAAATCAGCGTATGAAACAATATAAGCATGTTGTTTGGGACTTGATTGAAATGTTTGATTCCTTTAACATTGTTTATCATGATAGAAGTCTTAATGTTTTGTTGATAAGCTGGCTGTCCTTGGTTCTAGATTTGACAATTGCACCATTTCACCTTTTTGTGAATATAACATTGAAGTGCTAACAAGGCCAACTATCCCGAGATAATGTGAAACATTGGCAGATTTTTGATGATGATGCACAAGTATTGAGATTCTTACAATGCCAAGGTGAGTTTTCTGGTCATAATATTGATTGGGAACCAATGGTATGCATGAATGAAGGTAGAGAAACTTTTTTGACAAGGATATTATACAATTGAAAACAAACACCATTCCTAAAGGTCTTGTTGCACTTGAATCCAATTTTAGCAATGTTGATTGTATCATAAATAGAAACTTGTTTGCTTCAAGGGATGTGGAAGAGCACAACTTGGGAACCAAGGATAAACCAAGGAAGATCTGGTTGGGCAGCCATCTCAGCAAAGAGGAAAAATAGTCCTATGCCCAACTTTTAAAGAAGTATCAAGACTTGCCTTGCTTGGTCTTATTCAGAGCTGAAGGCATATAGAGAAGATTTATTTCAGCATGAGATTCCTCTTGAGGCCAAGACTAAGCCATTTAGACAAAAAAAAAGGCCTATTAACCCACTTCTTTCCATGAAAATGCAAGAAGAGTTGAAGAAATTGAGAGATGGTGGCATCATTCAACCTACTAGATACTCATCTTGGGTGGCAAACCTTGTCCCAGTTAGAAAGAAGAATGGAGATATCAGACTTTGTGTGGATTTTAGGAATCTAAACAAAGCATCTATGAAGGACAATTACCCCTTGCCAAACATGGAGAATATGCTTGCAGCTTGTAACAGGGTCAGAGATGCTTTCAACTTTGGATGGTTTCTCCGATACAATCAAGTAGTTGTCAAAGAATCAAAAAGACTTAAGACAACCTTCACTACTCCTTGGGGGACTTATGTTTTTGTAAGGATGCCTTTTGGATTGATGAATGCTGGTGCTACTTTTCAAAGGGAAATGGATGTTGCCTTTGCTTGGTTATATCAATGAATTTATTGTAGTTTACCAAGATGATGTGACTATTTTTTCAAGGCAACGAGCAGACCATTTGCAACACCTAGAAAAGATGCTAATCAGATGTAGAGAGTATGGAATTTCACTTAATCCAAAGAAGTGTCATTTTGGCATGCAAAAGGCCAAGTTGTTGGGACATATTGTGTCCAAAGAAGGTGTTATGATAGACCCTGAGAGAGTGGAAGCAATCAGCAAGGTGCCTATTCCAAGAACCAAGAAAGGTATCCAATCTTTCTTTGGCCAAATCAATTTCATTAGAAGGTTTGTTTCTAATTTTGCTGAGCTAACTCTCCCAATCACAAGCATGCTAAAAAGGATCAAGTTATTAAGTGGGATGAGGCTGCCATCCAAGATTTTGAAGGAATAAAGGATGCACTTAAACATGCACCTATTTTGGCAGCTCCAAACTATAAGAGACCTTTCCAAATCTTCTCTTTTGCATCTGAATTCACTATTGCTTCAGTTTTGTTACAAAAGGATGAGAATGGAGCTGAGAGGCCTATTGCTTTCTTTAGCAAGGCTTTACAAGTAGCTGAACTGAAGTACACAATTATGGAGAAACAAGCATTTGCATTAGTAAAAGCAACAAAGATTTTCAGGCCCTATATACTGAGTTCAAAGGTTGTTGCCTATGTTCCTCATACAATGGTTAAAGACATCTTATCTGACATGGAGATATCAAGCAAGAGATGTAGATGGGTCAAAAAATTACAAGAATATGATATGGATATCCAAACAACAAAGCTGGTAAGAGGTTTGGGTCTTGCCAAGCTCATGGCTGAGAGTAATTTGCAAAATGTAGAAGTGAATCAGCTAGAGGAAGAAAGGGCAGGTCTACTTGACAAATTGATGAATTCTGAATGGTACAAGGATGTGGTCTTCTACCTCAAGCACCTATGTTGTCCTAATTACTTGAATAAAAATTAGAAAAGAGCCCTCAAGCTGGCTTCTCAGAAATATATCATAACAGACCTTGGGCTGGCTTGGAAGAACCCTGAAGGTGTCCTCTTGAAATGCATAACTGAAGATGAAGCTCCCAAGTTGATTGCTGATTTCCATGGGGGAGTTTGTGGAGGACATTTTTCTGGTAGAGTGACAACACACAAGATTTTAAGAGCTGGTTATTGGTGGCCTACTCTTTTTAAAGATGCAACCAAACTAGTTAGAAGATGTGATAGTTACCAATGTTTCTCAGAAGATTGAAAGCTTCAGGATCCCTTCCTTTGCAGCTTATATCAATTGAAGCTCCTTTCAAACAATGGGGAATGGATTTCATTGGTGAGATTTCAGATCCTTCTAGTGCTGGTCATAAATGGATCCTTGTAGCAACTGATTATTTTACAAAATGGGTTGAAGCCATTCCATCTAGAAAGGCAACACACCAAGTGGTGATGGATTTCTTGTTGAATCATATCATATGTAGGTTTGGAGTTCTAGTTAAGATTGTATCTGATAATGCTATGTGTTTTAGAGCCAAGCCTTTGATGGCAATGTGCAATGAATATGGGATAAATCTGACTTATTCTTCAAATTACAATCCACAAGGGAATGGGCAAGCTGAGTCAAGTAACAAGAACTTGCTCAAGATTATTAGGACTTTGGAGATCAACAAGAAGAAGTGGGGAGAGCAATTAAAATTTGTAGTATGGGTAGATAGGATCACTCCAAAAAGAGCAACTGGTAAGAGTCCATTTGAATTGGTCTATGGAACACAAGCATTGCTTACCCTTACATTTGCAATTGTCCACATTTCAGTTTTCCCAAGTAGTTAGAAGATCAAGAACATGGCCCATATGAATCAAGGATAAATCAAATCATTGAGATGGATGAAGAAAGAAGAGCCTCTCATCAAAGGCATGTCAGATTTAGGGAGAAATTGAAGAAGTTGTTTGATAAGAAGGTCACCCCTAGAGCTTTCAGTGTGGGAGATCTGGTTTTGCTTGTGGGATAGTAGGCATGAAGACAAGGGAAAGCATGGAAAGTTTGATGCTCTATGGATGGGCCCTTATGCCATTGATATCAGGATTGGAGAAAATACATTTTTTCTAAAGGATTTGGATGGGGATTTGCTGGAGCTTCCTGTTAATGGCAGACATTTAAAACATTTCTTGGATTAAATCCCCATGTGAGGTATGCACAAGTTGTACATTTTGTATAGCCCTTGTTTTTGTTTTGTCTTTTTTCTTGCTTGTTGTTGGCTTGTGGTTTTCCCTTTTGTCCTTGGCAACCATTTTTGGTCTAGTTTTCTCGGTCCTTTTTGGTGAAATTTCTAGTTTTTGGGCTGCTCTGCATTTTTATACTCCTTTCCCAATGGATTCTTGGCACTTGGTCTACATTGTGATCTTGTGGCACTCACTGGGAGTGCCCATCCCCAAGCAGGAGCCAATGTTGGTGCAAATATTCACTTTACACACTTTGCCCTATTTTTCTATATCCATTTTTGCCCAATTTGTCAAGAAACGTTTTTTGCTCGAGTGGTGGTCTACAGACATGTTTTCTAGTTGAATGCCTTTGAATTGCTCACATTGTCATGATTTTTCCCTAAATTGAAACAAATTTCCAAGTTCCCCTCTTTTGTGCCCTAATTTCTTCATTTTTTTGGTCGTGTCATTTTTTTCCTTTGTCAAAATCATGAAAAGACTCAAATGGATCGAATTTGAGTTATTTCTATTTTAAAATCTCATGCCCTAGGTCAAATCATTGTTAAATCATGCTTCATTGGATTCAAAACTGAAAAATCCACCTTCCTTGTGAAAAAATTCAATTTCTAGGGCATCCTCTAGTATTTTTACATTTTGACGGGCATACGGGTGTCATTTTCCCATCAAATTAATCATCGCAAGCTTTTGGTGACGTGGTAGGCTCCTATTGGTTGGGGATGTGTGGGAAAACATTACTAACTTGTCATTTTTGAGTTTTTTGCAAAGGAAAATTTTTCTACGGCCCCAGTGCTACAGTGATGTGCCTACGTGGCACGATTTGATTGGTTGATGGATCGGTGGGTGGCGGGCCACACTTAGGAAATTTTCTTCCATTTTGGAAAATTTCTCAAAATCAATTTTTTTCCCAAAGGCCCGCACAAATGGGAAGGTGACACGTGTATGGAGAAGAAATGGAGAAGGGGAAGGAAAGGAAAAATTTTGTGACTTTTTGCTCAAGGTTTGCAAGGAAAAAATTTGACTGGAGGCCCACATCTAATGAAAAATGGACACGTGTCCAGGGAAGTCGAGCAGGAGAAGGGGTTTGGGAAATTTTGGGATTTTTTTTTGCTTCAAAATGCAAGGTAAAATCTCAAAAGTCAAATTTCCCACGTGTCCGTGAGGGGAAAAGGTGGAAGGTCCACAAATGAGACAAAATCAAATTGAAAATGGGCCCGAATGAAAAAATGGACACGTATGCCAAAAGGTTCAAAATGGATGGGTGGAAGTTTTTTGTTTTTTGGGTTTTAAAAAAAAATTTTTTTTAGGCCAAGTCCTACCACCAATGAATAATGGACACGTGTCCAACATTTGACGGAGATTTGGAGCGTAGGGAAAAGATGGAAAATTTTCCAAACTTTGGTGAAAAATCTCAAGGTGAAAAATGAACCCGTGGAAAATTTGAAGGTGTTTCCCCATAGCTAATCAGGGGGTGACACGTGGCACTTTCAAAAAGGGAAAAAGGGGGAGCACGGGCCCATGCAAGGATTTTTGTTCTCACGGAGTTTGAAGGAAAAATTGGAAGGGTCAGCTCCACTGGCAAATGGGAGACCGCCACGTGGCAGAGGAGATAGTGGGTGTTCGGGCCCACGGGGTTTTTGGAGAAAATTTTCCTTTTCTCAAAAAAGGAGAAAAATTCATCATTCTAGCCCCCATGGTTTTCAGTAGGGCCATAGGAGGACACGTGGCGTGTCCAGGGGGCTCACGGGGAAAATGTTCAAAATTTTCCCAAAGTCAAAAAGGTTTCAAATGCAATTTTAGGCGTGGGCCCTGGTCCAATGGTCATCTGGACATGTGTCTCACCTATCCATAAAGGTAAAAAGATAATTTTGAGCCTTTTGAAGGATCTCATTTGACACACGTGGAGGGCAAAAATTTAAAGTTGATTTTAATCAAAAATCTTGAAAGTGCATTTTGGTTTTTGCCGCCATTGGAGCTCCAAAGAACTTGGAATCATCATTTTGCACCAAATTACATGAAATTTTATATGAAATTACATCCCCTCAACCTTTTGATGCAATGGCATCATTCATTTGAGCTAATTCGGTGCCCTATAGTGTTTTTCATGAAATATTTTTCTCATCCCGTGTAAAAACGTGAAAGGTAAAAAATTAAAGTTGCAGAGGTTAAAAATGATGAAGTAAAAGGTGGAAAATGATTGCAAATGCATGTTGGCATGGTGGAATGACAAAAACATGACCCTGGGATGGATAAGGATCTGAATTCATGTAATATTTTAAAATATTTGTGCATCCCTGGAAATATGCGAGTTGTTTTTTACAGTTTGATGTCATTTTCATGAAATGGATAGTGTTTTGTAACAAATTTGATCCCTTTGGCATATTCTTTGCTTGGGATGCAAGGATCCAAGCTGGCATAGGGTATATTATGTAATTTGGAGGCATTTTGTAAAGTCTCTATTGGGATTTTTGAGAAAGAGAGAAGAATTTTCAGAGGAAAACCTGGAAGTTCCATTTCTTTTGGAGAAACTACCTGAGAGCCATTTTTTTTTCCTGTTTGCATCAAATGTTCATCATGTTGAGTTGGTTTCAGCTGTAAATCCATCAACAAGCTTTGATATTGTCTTAATAACATTCCCTTGCTGGTGTATTTGATCAAAATTTATGGATTGACTTGTTTTATCTCTTGGCAAAGCTTGCATACACTTGTATTTCAGTATGTTTTCAATTTGTGTTTCATGCTCATGTTGCAATCTTGTGTTTGGGATCTTTTTTGGTCATACATGGTCTCATTTCTTGTAGAGGGTTTGAAGGCATCTGCAATCTTCCATTTAGAAGAGCATTCATTTGAGTGAAGATAAACAGATTTAAATTCATCTTACCTTCCTTGTAAATTGAGGGTGTTTGTAAACTTTTGGGTGTACCTTAAGTCATGATCTAACAAGGGTTTCTAAATGCTTCATTGATATTTTGCTTCAAGCCTTTGTGGTAGGTTATCAAATTTTGTGTGGAATAGTGTAGATTTGGGCCTCCATTTGTGCACACATCCTGGTTGAAAGAGTACTTCAAACTCATTGAAACATCTCTGTTGTTTAGGTGTTGCAATTCTTTTGCAAAGCTTCCCAAAGAAGTGGGTAATTCCTTATCTTGTCTTGTCCAAACTTCTCCCATCAGAATATCATTTAAACTAACTCATCCTACCTATACTACCCCTACATTTGCATTGTGTGTCCACAAAAGAACTCAATCCTTTCACAAAAATGCACAAAGCATATCAGGGTTTTATCATGTCTTTAGTAGCCCTAGCCTTGTTTTGAGAACATTTCCATCATTTAGTAGTGACAACTCCTTTGAGTTTGGATAATGGATACTTGATCATGTTTTCACAAGGCCTCTTTCATGTCATAATGCAAAACACAAGGATATCTCTACCTCCTTTACCATACAAGGGCTGCAATATAGGTTCTCTTGCCTTGGTTGATAGGCACAACCTAAAATAGTGAGGGTTAGATCAAAACCCTTTTGAAGGTGCTATCCACTCCCTCAAATTCTTGAATGCAAACAAGAAGATAGGTGTGCTCCCAGGCTACAAATGACATACAAACCAAATATCTATCCTTGAGTGTCTTGTGCAAGTTCATGATCTTTGAATTTTGGGCTAGGATTTCATCGATGGAGGGGACAAAATATATTTGGGAATCAAGTGGTAAGTCATTAAAGATAACATGTACCTCTGTATTACTTTCGTTGTGTGAGGCATCACCAGGTTTGATCATTAGATGGGAATGTTTAGGGAATGGTTTATTGAATATATGAAGGTCTTCAATGGTAGGTGCATTAGGGATATCCAGGACTAACTCACCACTCTCGAGCATTGCCTAAATAATGTTTTTAAAGGTGATAAGATTGCTATCACTATGACCATTTACCTAGTGATGATAGTTACAATAGTCATTTTCCTTGTACTAACTTTGGTATGGGGCGAGAGGGATCAAAACTAGTATGTGGTTTGATAAGAGGAAGGGTGATGAAATTAGCTTTAATAAGATTTTCTAAAATAGATGAATATGGTTCTCCAATTGAGGTATATTTATTTTGTTTGCATCTGAATTGGAAGGTTTGGACTGGTGACATATTGAATGAAGGTTTAGCATGATTGGATGGATGGCGGGGGCCAACCTTAAGTACCACTACATTGGCAGTTCCCTTGGCTTTGGAATAAATTGTCTGAGGTTTCGAGGAAGAGGAAGTATCGTGTGATTTAAACAAAGAGTTCTTGTTTCATAATTGTATCTTCTTCTCTTTGATGGCATAAATTTCAAGCTTACGTGTCATGGTGAAAGCCTCATCGAATGTCTGGAAGGTTTGCACCTGTAAGGTAGGGGAGATATGTTGAACACGAGCTAATGTGAAGAGATCTATGAGTTCTATTTACGTAATCGGAAAGTGAGTTGGTTGATTAGGCTATGCCAATGAGTGACAAAATATGTGATAGATTCATCGTCATATTGACACGTGGAGTAAAGATCGGTCATGGTAACCTTCTTGATGACGTTAATAAAAAAATGATCCAAGAAGGCTTGGGCTATATGGTTGAATGAGAAGATGGAATGTCTAGGTAATCCAATATACCAGTCTAATGCTTTGGACCCGTTAGGACATGGGAAAGGTTTGCAAAAGTAAAGCATCATCATGGGAAATTAAATAACACCCATGTTTGAAAGATCACAAATGTGTTATCCCATAAAATTGACAAGGGCAATTTTACGGGTAACCCTACCAAAATTTTGTTTTGGTCCCTTGTTAGGGACCCCTCTGCATTTGGAATGTTGCAAAGTCCCTTTCCGAGAAATCCAGTTCTCTGAACTTAGTCATTTTGGCCCTTTTTGGCAGGGTGCCTTTTATCTGTGCAACGTAGGATAAAACTGTGCCCTCTTCATTTCCTTTGGCACACCCTTTGAGGTGTTGACACAACAATTGTTGCACCTCCCCGTGATGTGCCTTTCTTGCCTACACTAAGGTGCATGCGCCTTCATGTTAACACATAAAATTTTGCACCGTTTTTGGTGTGCCAAAGGGCGCAAGGAATGAAGTGTTGACAGTCTTGAAATTGCACCAAAGGCACAAGTATCCCCGTGTTGACACGCATTTATCCATGCCAAAGGGTGCACCATTTTACATGTCGACACATGTTTTAATGTGCATCTTTAGAAAGTGGTTGGAACATTTATTACACCTTCACCTATATATAGGTGCATCCGCCCTATCACTTTCACAATTAGAAAACATGTGATAAATTTTATTCCTCTGCATCATCATCACAAGCGCTTTGTCATCCTCGTGTCACATTCGTGGACCCCGCTTCATCTCTCACATTCTATATATTCTGGGTAAGTGGTCCTTATTACTCTCGTGTTTTAGTTTTTGTTGTTGGTTGTTGAAGGAGGGATGAATGAATATAAGAAACCCATAAACCCCTCCTATTGTTTTTCCCTCCCAAGCTTTCTCTACCCTCTTTCCAGATCTGTCACAAAATAGGGCTCTGCCTCAAAAACCAACCTGGATCTCTTCACTGCGCCCCCTTCACCCTCTGAATCCCTGAAGAAAAAGGCTTAAAACACATGCAAACCCATCAGGGAAAGAAAGAAAACTTGGAAGTTCGTATTAGACTACATTTTCCTCTTGGCGCATTCACCATTCCTGCTGCATAAAATACAGTCGCGCCAAGAAGGTGCACTTTTCTTGCTTGCAACACCCAATAACCCTGTGCCCTTTGGCGCACCAAACTTCCATGTTGCATGGAAAATATTTGCGCCATTGGCACACCCTGCCCCCATGCAACACCAACATTACTTGCACCAGTATAAAACTGGATAAACAGCGCAGGCACATCCCCCCTTACAACAACACAATGTCATGCAAACATTTCCTGCGCCGCACCAAATTCCCCTTTTGCACACATAAATCTGATGTTACACACATTAAACTTGAACCCTTTAACACACCAAAGTTCCATGCAACATGAAAAATATATGCGCCCAGTATAATATACATATGAATGGCGCAGGCACACTCCTGCTTACAATAACAAAAATGTCATATGCAGTGTACTTGCGCCCTACGCCCTTTGGCGCTAATTTGTTCCTTGTAACACCCTTCTTTTGTGTGCCATACTATTAACCCTGCAGCCTGTAGTGTACTTGCGCCCTGCACCCAGAGGCCTTAAAATTGCTAACTCCTCATTCTGTAATGCTCTAATGGGAGATCTAACAGCTGACATGGCTTTTTCTGCGTTGGGTTTCGCTTCTTCTTCTTGCAGATCAAAAACTGAATTCAAATCCACATATGTCTACATCAAGAAAGAGGCCAACCAAGTCTAAGGGTAAATCCAAGCTTACAGAGGAAGAGATGAAGTACAAGTATCAGAGGGTCAGAATGCCCGAATCCTAGGCGGAATGTGACCTGGATATAAGAGACTCTGAGCTCGGTCACATTGACATGGAAGATTTCTGGGCCAGAACCAGAAGAGTCACAGGAAGTCCTTGGATGGACAAACTGGTAGGTAGCAGAGACGCATTTTTCTAGGGGATCCCGTCGGTCAAGATAAAATAATGAATTCATGATGGTGGTGGCCCGTTGTTACAACAAAGACACAAGATGTGTCGAGAATGAAAAGGGCGAGGTCATAATCAACCTGACTGCCCGACACTTCAAAATCATGCTTGGCATCCCTCACCATCGGCATTTCATGGCCGTAAGCCAAGAGGACTGCGTTAAGGCATGGGAGGATAATGAAGACCAGTGCATGCAGCTAATGAATGAAGTGTATTTAAAGAACAAGAAGGTGGTAACCAGATGGCCACAGGTTATTCACCGTAGCGATTTCTCTGAGGAACTAAGTGATACCATCACATTCCTAAGTAGAGTATTTGGGCTTTCTGACACCCATTACTTTCATAAGTGGATGCTCAGGTACCTGGAGACCATGAACAAGAACGTACCTGATCAATGCTTCGAGTGGGTAGAGATAATAAGCAGCACCATATCCGAGTAGCTCCAACAACTCACCACAATGGGGAGGTTCTACATGAACTCCTACGTAGTTTACGCTGCAGCCTCGAAAGGGATTATCCGGCACTGAACCGATGCGGGGTTTGGCCCCAGGTGAGAATATATGAGTACTACCCAGAGCTGAAACTAGAGAACAACATCCCGCAGTTCACTAAAATCAACGATGCTTTCTTTTATGGCATCGTCTACCTTTTGAGGCCCAACATGACTCACGGTCGAATGACCAAGAGCATTGTCGCAGCAACAGAGAAGTGGGGGGCCTTGTTTACATAGTTTCCCACCTTCACCTATCTCAGGGCAGCTAACTTCTTAGGGGAGCCCACTAAATTACCGAGGTATGCTGGCCCCAAGCTGATCCTGTTGGAGCTATCCAGACAGCTCATAACCTACCATGAGAAGTGTTTGAAGAGAAAGAAGGGTGGAACTCCTTTCCCCCTTACAGTGGTAGGTACACTTGTCTTTCCCACCACAAAGCCCGGGAGATGTTTGCAGAGCTAGAACTGCTAAATCTAAAGCACAACTTCCCGGCCAGGCCCACTTTTGACCCAAGGAATTGCCTTCCCAGGGAAAAACTCGATCCAATCCACATTCCGTAGATCGAGGACATTTATATCGACCTGTATCATGAGGTCAAACTTAGAAGGAAGGACCACTCCCACTTGGCTTTGGCAGAAATCATTCAGTATGGCGTGGCCATTGTCCCAAAAGGTTATCAAACTACCGATCAAGAAGTTGATCAGGTGTATCTTGACACAGATGGGGACAATCGGCATTTTCTACAATCGAGAACAAAGCGCCCCTGACCATTGAAGAAATGGTCAAAGAAACTTTGTGGTGGATAGAACACAAAGTGCGGGATGAATGGCCTAATCTAGATTGGGGTAGATTTCACTACATCCCCATTGGGCAATGCACCTGTTAGACCAAAGCATCTACCTAAGGGTAAAATAAAGGAAAAATAGGGTGAATCAAGCTCTGCTCAAGAAGGATCCCCTGAAAGTCCTCATTCTGCAGATAAGAATAGGGTGCCCAGTATCACCGAGAAAAAGAAGTGGCGGAAGGTGTTATGATGGGTGCATCCACTCAGGATGTCACCACTACTACAACTGCTGAGGTCCCTTCTATCCCTTCTCCCTCTCTTCCTTCCCCTCCTCGTGTGACCCAAGCAACCATTCCTTTGGTCGTATCCTCTCCCCATCTTCTCTTTATTCTCCTTCCTCATCATCCATCTTCTCCTCTCTCGCGGAGCTGTCCCCACCATTTCTTCCCTCATCTCTCGGCTCCCTTCCATTCTTATGTATGCCTCCCCTGCAAGATCTCTTCCTCCCGTGAGCACTTTCTCGGCCTCCCTCTCGATGTCACCACCAAGTGTCTCTACCCATTTCCCCTCATCCACTGCAGCTACTCCCTCTTCTACCTTCGGTCACGTTCCCTTAAGTCCAGTGTGGATCTCCCAGCATCTGAGTCAGCAAAGAGGAAATTCCCTATCGCACCGATGGACTTCTCTGTCATTCCATCAAAGGGGGCTAAGAAGAAAAATCCCATAACCTGCTTCTCTCAGAGTGCATCAGGGGAGAGGGTAATGGAGATTGCATATCCCGATCCTTCAAAGGGTAAAAAGGATCTATCTCTCGACAGATTATATAGTGACCCAAGTCACAATGGGAACATCTTCTAAAAGTCTACAAGGGGAGGCCCTATCTGTGGTATATGCCCTTTGCAAGAAACTTCAAGAAGCAAAGGAGGAGAAGAGGTTACTAAAAGAAGAAAACAAACATTTTCTCCACACCCTACAGAAAATGGGCAGTGCACCTCCTACAACTGCCGCTGAAACTCCTGAGGCTTTGAGCCAGGATAAGATAAATGAATACACCAAAATTGGTGAGCAGGGTATGGCAGTTTCCACCTGGAGAGGCCAAATCCTCAAAGAAAGTGAGGGAGTAATCATCAAGTTCACCGAATTGTATCAGAACATCAGTCGGGTGAACAAAGAACTCCAGTGATTGCAGGACCTATCTCCGAAGAGCTAGACCATGCTAGGATGCAGCATGAGACCTTCCAGAAAATGCTCGACTGTTCAGTCGAAGATCTAGTCAAGTTCGGCATCTTCAATCACCCCAGAGCCCTCAACAAAATCCTTTCTACTCTGGACTACCGGGTCGATCAGTTGGAGTTTGTCCTGGAAAAGATTGACAAAGTCAAGGAGGAAGCCCTGGATGCAATGCATCAAATGGAGCAAATTGTTTTGAGAATGTCCCCAGGCTTGCTCACTCCTTCTTTCACCTTGAGGAAGGCAGACGAAACTATTCGGATCTTCAAGGAGACCGTTTCGCAGGGGCTGGGGCCAGAAGTCACCTTCGACACCAAATCTATCAACAACCTTCTGGCCTATCGTGACTTCATAGGATACCTGATAGAGCAGGGGACAAATATTCCAAGCTCTTAGAAAATATCACAGATGAGCGGGAAACTTGCGAAGCTATCAGTGATCGCCACAAGGATCCTTCCCAGGATCAACTTCAGCCCATGATTAGCAAGTTCATGGAATATCGAGCCTAGTTCCACATCACCTCTCCTGAGCAGCAGTAGAAGTAGGATACCCCCTTTCAGCTGCAGGGGATGACGATGAATAGTCTCCTTCCTCTCGATCTTCTTTTTGTAAATATCTAAGAGTATGTTGACACAAATGATGACATCATCCATGTTGCACCATGGGATGATGTCATCCACCAAGTTGCCAAAAGTCAACAAATGACTTTTAGATATTTTGTAATTAAGTCGTTGGTTTTTTTGTCTTCTCTCTTATCCTTCTTCTATATATACTTGGATACTTGTTGTATTCAAGAGGTGGATACTTTTCAGATGAAAAATAGAAGTAAGAAGAAAATAATTTGAGCTTTTATGTAACAGAAGGAAATATTAATACAATATTTAGACTTTGTGTTGAATACATGTGTTATATATCAGAGCTTTCTTATGTTAGATCTGTATGTTTGTTCAGTTGAATCTACTTCTGCTATATTTTCATTTATTCATCAGTATTGCTTTGTTCGCCTATGCAAGTAAGTTTGACTATGTTTACTACCACCCAAAACATAAACCCTCTAACCTTTATGCTTTGGAATTCATTTCTTTTCTCCCTTCAGATCTTTCCTATCTCCCCGTCTCGTTTCTTCCCCTTCTTATTACAGTTGGAAACACCTCTACTAGGATGAGATCCTAAAACCCCAAAGGTAGAATATTGTGAGACTTGCACAGATTCCTACTGGTAGAATATCAATAAACTAGTTTCGTTTTGCTGACTCAAAGAAGGGCTATGCCCCCACACTGTTGGCTCACCTATCCATAGATCTGTCCACGCGACATATTTTCAGACCAACAAAATGTTGCTACGGGTCTTCTTATTGTTAAAGCTGTTAAACTTAGGCATCTCTCGGTGTATGCGGGATATGGGTGAATGGGAATGGATGGGTGAATAGGCTCATTACAAATATCGTCATAGGTGAGAGAATTACGAGAGCCGGAAATAGATTCTTCTAATGTTTGCATCTTTTCCATCATTAACTTGATAAAGCCATTGTTAGGTTGTGAAGATTGGGTACCCCGGAGTGAAAGGAGGTTGTTTTTGGATATATGAAGAATACGACATTCCGGAATATGATGGTGTCGAATAAGGAGGTAGGAATTGAGAGACAGACATAGAGGGTATATACCCGATTGAATGACCGATGAAACAGGAGGTGGCTGGTAGTAGGTATGTGAGGGTGGGACACTCATAGTGACCCTAGTAGAGATGGGAGGTAGAGATTGGGGAATAGAAAGGATAATGTTTTGACATGGGGTATAGGTTAATGACACCAAGGGTGGTAGTGTTGTGGACTGGTATGTATGAGAATACATGTATGAAGGATGCTATGTTTTGGGTGGTAGATGAAGGTATGGTGGAGACTACGGGTGCAATAGAGGTGGTGGATGTGGTGGTCAAAGTTGGTGTGGAACCTAGTTGGGACACAACTGGGGATAAAATGGGTGAGGTCACTATGGTAGGAGGTGGATCCAAGGTGGAAGCAATCATTAGGGATGGAGATAAGGATATGGGCATGCCATAGATCAATTGAACTAAGGAATATTGAGTGGAGGCATGGGTGAGGTAGTGGCTCAAAGTAGCGGGATTCCGATCTAGGAGTTGTGTGAACTCCGTATCGCCCGTAGTAGGAATGGTGATAGGTTGATTAGGATCCATGGATGATGATATGGAAGGTGACAAAGGACTAGGTGATGAAGGGATAGATGGGAGTGGTAGTTGAATAGTGTGAAATATGAGGGCACTTAGCTGATTACGGGTTAGCACCATGTGGATAGGAACTGATTTAGCGAGACTGTATTATGTTTGAATGGTACAAAACAAAACAAAAATAGGAAAATAGTCAATGGTGAATGAATTAGGTCAGCTAGTGAGTCAGAAACAACACAGGGTGACCGATGTTGGTTCGAATAAACTGATTCAAGTTAGGCTTAATCGGTGCTTTGGTCACTATGAAAAAATGACGATGTTAAATGATAGTCCCAGAGTGACAATTTTTACACAGGATGAGACGTAAGGTGACTGTGATTGAAGTAACAACAATATGGAAGGTGATAGGAGCCTTTTACAACTTAGAAAGTGAAATAGGTGTCTTTTGGATAGGTATCCAAGAAGACTTCGACCTATCTTTGGTTAGGTTAAACCTATGCCGATTAAAGGTAACCGTGGCAGATTCTTGTGAAACTAAACAGAGAATAAGAAAGATGGTTGTGATTTAAAAATTTGGTGTTGAATCAAACCCAGAAGTCTGAGAATGATGTAGATGTGGTCCAAGCACACTCAGAGGAAGTTATAATACACCAAATATGATTGGGAGTGTGTAAGGAAAGAAAAAATGATGATCAACATCTCTCACCTCAAAACACAAATCAAGTAGAACACTAAGAAAGAACGTTCCTAGAGTGCCTATTCTATTACGTTTGTTCAGCTTATGCTATTTGTATGGACTGACTGTTATGAACAGAACAATATAATTTCTTGGTGAGGAAGGCTTCCTATGAAGAAATAATTCTAAAGGGTGAGGTTTCAGGAATGTTATGGTGGGGGCGGGCTTCGCTCTGAAGTATGACTCGATAGAGCAGCGAGCTAGGTGCCCACTGTACCGTGATCGTGTGATCACCTACAACTTCTTCCAGGTAGGATGTTGTTTAAGAATGTATGTATTTTGAATTTTTGTATGGTTTGGTAAGAATCGGAGAAAGGGAAAATGATAGAAGTGATTTTCTACGATTCGTTATCTCGACCATCAACCATCACCGGTCATGACTTCCAGCGTATAGGTTGCCCGCAATTAATGTGAGCTAATGAGTTAAATCAGAATGTAGTGCACTTGTTTTAAACCCAAATCGAAAGTATGATATTCAATGATAGTAATAGATGAACAGGAACAGGGATGCTCTTTCACTAAAATGTAGAAAACAAGAATAAGAAGGTTCTTTTTAAATACACCAAAAGAAATGTGTCTTTCGGAGCAATTAGAAAGAAGAGAATGTTACCAAGGAGAAAGTATTAATGTGAATGCTATTAGAAGGAAAAAAACACACAAACTTTTTCACCTAGGAATGAAGAAAGATGCAAGGAACCTCGAATGGGTCCCACCGGGTGTGCCAAAATGTTTCACCTGATTTCTTAGTTTTCTGAGAAGTACTTGACAAAACAGATAAGGTAAAGGTGGTAAGAGGAATACCTGGTTTGGGATGGTTGAAGGTTGTATGCGCGCGTATCTGAATTCCAAATCAAAGTGATTGTGAGACCTTCCTTTTGGATAGGAGGAACTACCTGTATAAGAATCAAAACAAGACCACCAAAGAGAGTTAAACGATATATGTAGTGGATTGCCTAGCATATGCTAGATCTTGGAAGTGTGATACTTCCTAGATGGCTGTCAGTCCACTGTTTAAAACAATTCAATGCTAAAATAAAGTAAATATTGTCCTACTATAGTTTAATATGATTTAGGCATCTCATACAAATGCAATAGGCTAGATCTAATCTAACAAGCTAGGCTAGAAGGAGATCCAGAGGTCAAATAGGTTGGTTATAGGTGAATCTGAGCTAACAGGATAGGTTAGATACAAATCTAAAGGTCAAATAGGTGTCTAAGTAGGTATATGTCAGAAACATGTTGTTATTCTGGTAGAAAATTAGGTGACACGAGAGGCCGACCACGGTTTCACCAGAATCGATGAAAGTTTGACTGTGACCAACGATGGTTAGAGAGAACTAACGACGGTTAAGTCGGGTCTGGTGGAATCACATAGTCTAGGTTTTTGGAATTTTGGGGTGAAAGTGGAGTGGATAACAGATGGGAATTGATCACAAAGGGGGTGTGGATATCTTGCGAGGTTTGAGATTATTGAGGAGGTCAAAATATGAAATTGGACCAAGTATTAAGATGATTAGGTATGAAAGGTGGTTGTAGCTAGAGAGAGGAAATGGACTGAGGGTAAAAGACTAGGTTCCTCTACCACAAATACTACAGATGATGAGTATAAAATGAAATAGATGGAAGGAGGATACTTACTCTTTCATGAGGTACAGGTCCAAAGAATAATGGAGTTGTTGTGTTGGAGGATGCTAGGAAGAAAGTTTCACTATTGTGCCAGTGTACTTGGTTGCCTTAGTTGATCCCAAATCAATCTTTGTTCATTGTCACGCCTAAGGAGATCGAATATGAGATCAGAAGTTTTGCAAACAACAACCCAATGAAAAAACCATATTATAGAGCTGTAAATGGGTCTAAATAGGCCATTTGGTCCATTCCGGTATAACTGGCATCAATTTAGGGGGCCGACATCGCTTTAGGTAAACCGACATTGGTTTGGGCAAGATATCTTGGGTTGTTCAAAAGTTTCTTAGGAATTTTTCCGCCATTTGATAAGGGTCTCTTCTTTTTCTCGGGAAAAAATCAACCTTAGGAGGATTTTAATGTGAGGTGAGGGGATGGGTCTAATGTTAGGTTTTATTTAGGACATTGGTTTAGGGTTTAGGTTAATGGGTCAAATGATGGGGGTGGTTAGGTGAGGTGCATTTAATAAAGGCAATTATATTAAATAGGTTTGTGAGGGTGGTGAATTAATTAAATGTAAATAATTAAATTAATATGTGTGGGGTAAAAGGTCATTAACTTAATTAAAATAATTAAATTAATATGTATGGAGATAAATGGCATTAATTTAATTAAAGTAATTAAATTAAAATGTGTGGGGTGCGGTGGTAGGTGCTAAAGTGTTAAGGATGAGGAAATGATTATAGGGTCATGTGGTAGGGGACCAAGGTGATTACGACACGATTTTGGTGTCTACACCTTTTATCGAGGAGATCCCGGAAGGAGTGGTTGGGCATGAAATCTATTCCTTTTTGGATGGATTCTCGGATACCATCAAGTTAGAATTACTAAATAAGACCACAAAAAGACAAATTTTTCCAATGAATGGGGAATATTTACCTACATGGTCATGCCATTTTGATTGAAGAATGCACCTGCTTTGTATTTTTGTGCATTATGGTGTAAGAATTTCAAGACTTCATCCATAAGTTTCTTCATGTCTATCTTGATGAATGGACAACGTATGGACTAGTGAAAGACCATTGTGACAATTTGAGGTAGATGTTTGAAATATGTCGATAGTTAAGGATATCCCTCAACATTAAGAAATGTGTTTTTACGACTCTATTTGGGACTCTGTTGGGGCATATCATATGTAAGGAAGGATTCTTGGCAGATCCCACCAAATTTTCCGTTATTTTGGGATTGAGAGAGCCTACAAGTTAAAGCACAATTTGTGGATTCCTTGGGCATACGGGATACTACCGAAAGCTTATCAAGGGATATGAAAAAATCGCTGCACCCTTAGAGTTAATAAAACACAAGATTACATTTCATTAGGGAGAGGCACAACAAAGGGAGTTTGATACATTCAAGGATAATCTCATCACTACACCCATATTACACTTTCCTTCTTAGGATAAGCCATTCCATGTACATGTTGATGCTTCAGGGATGGTGATTGGGGCATTCTTAACACAACCTAGAGAAGGGATTGTTGACCACCCCTTGTTTTTTGCTAGTAGGAAGTTAATACCAGCAGAACAAAACTACACTACTACTGAGTGCAAAGCACTATCAATGATCTATGTGTTACAAAAATTCATGAAATATTTTTTTGTAACACCCTTCATATTATACACAGAGACCACATGGCATTGAAGTACTTGGTAAACAATCCCATTTTATAAGGGCGCATATGTCGGTGGGTCTTGTTGTTTTAAGAATTTGAGTTTATAGTTGTTTTGAAACCGGAAAGAGTAACTTAGGACCTGACCATTTATCAAGGATTGATTCAGGAGAGGACACACAAAACATTAAATATAATATGCTAGATGCATAGTTGTTTAGGTTACGAACACACCCTCGACCTAGAAGATATTGTTGTGTTTCTCAAAACGGGTGTGGCGTTGGAAGGAATGAAGACTATGGAAAGAAAACAGTTAGCCATACATGTCATTCCCTACATGCTAATTAGTGGATACTTATACAAACTAGGTCACAATGAGGTTTTGCACCAATGTGTGTTAGAGCATGAGTATGTTACAATCATGGTAGAAACACATAATGGGGTTGCAAGATGACATTATGTAGGGAATGCCATGACGCAAATACTCTATTGGCGGGGATTTGGTGGGAAAGTATCTACTAGGATTGCATTGAGTTTTGTAAGTCCTGTGACCATTTCCAGTGCCTTGGCAAGCTAGGAAGAAGGGATGAAATGCCCTTGAGGCCGATAGCTAGCACAAAACCATTTGAAAAGTGGGCCATTGATTTTGTAGGACCAATTTCACCTACCGCGTGAAGGACTGGTTTGTGCTATATCATCACTTGCACTAACTACTTAACAAGATGGGAAGATGCAATGCCTAAAAGGGACTACCCAATAGTAACAACAACTAGGTTTTGTGGGAAAATATAATCAGTAGATATGGATGTCCATTGAGCTTAATGAGTGATAGGGGTACTCATTTCTTAAATGAGACAGTTAGGATCTTGTTGGCAAGAATTCATGGTATCCCACCATAAGACTACCCCATACCACCCACAAGCTAATGGAATTGTTGAGGCATTTAACAAAATTCTAAGTCACATGTTAACTAAAATTTGTGATGTGGGAAGATAGGATTGGGATGACAAAGTTTCAACTGTACTATGGGCATATAAGACTACCTACAAGAAATTGAACAAGGCCACACCATTCCAATTGGTGTTTGGTGCGAAAGCTATGTTACCAATAGAATTCATGCTACCATCCCTGTGTATTGTGTGCATAAGAGGATTAGCTGATGAACAAGAACTACAGGAGCGCATGGAGAAATTAATGTAGTTAGATGAAAGGTGATCACTTTCTAGGTGGAGTTAGAAGGATGAAAAGGTGTGAAAAAATCATGACATGATCGTTATATTAAAAACAAATAATTCGAGGTTGGGTAGATGGTATTGCTTTATGATTCCAAATTTATGTGCCATCCTGGGAAACTGAAAGTCCATTGGTTAGGGCCATATATCATCTCGTACATCCTTGATTCAAGTGCTTTCCAGTTACAAGCACTAGATGGAACATAGTTACTAGGCCATTTCAATGGGAGTAGATGAAGCCCTACTATAAATAATTCTTCTTTGTGTTCATAAATAAGGTAATATTACCATTTATCTTAGGATTCCCCTTAATGCATTTATTTTCCTTGTGTTTTCCTTTCTCATTTCTTGTTCCTTTATTTTTGTGTTGTTGTTTTATGTGCCTTGTGTCACTGGTAGCCACTTATTATTTTGAAAAGTTTTGTGTATATGTAGAGTACCACACATCTATTTTTGTGTGAGGTGGAGTAATGCGAAGTAAAATAGAAGATGGGAGTGGAAGTTATGTCTTGATAGCTTTGTATTGAAGGATAAAAAGTGAGTAGTGTGGAAGAGCGTGTGTAGAAAAAGGTAGACATAAGGAGTTTAGTGTCAGGATAAATTTACAAAGACCAAATACAAAGGATGAGAAGTATAGGAACAACATGAGGTAGGTGAGGAAAAAAATAGGTTAAGGACAGAAGAAGTGCCTTTGGCGCTGCAAGCGTGCATGTGAGGATATTTGCTCGGTAAGGATTTTCACGTAGGAAAGGGTGTGGGGGTAAGAGAACTTAAGGTTTACTTTAGTAGAAAAAATACACCTTTATTTCAAAAGTATGTTGGTAGGTGGAATAGCATTTATCGCAGGAGATGAGTAAAAATCTATAAGTAGAAGGTCAGGCACATTATTGTTTACCTTGCAATTATGATATTGAAGATCTCTTGTGAACTAGGGCATCCATGAAGAAGATTTGTGCAAAGGAAAAATTGTGAAAATATGAGTGCATGACTAGTGTGATTTGTGAACCAGAGTGGAAGAATTACATGGGTGTAGGGAAGAAGGTTTCAAGAGAGTACGTCATCTTGTGGAAGGGTTGTCCAAGTTAGGGTTCTGCAACTAGGGCATGGGAGTAAAGGGATTTTTTCACAAAGGTAAGCCACATATTTGAGTAGAGCGAGGAAGAGGAGTGAGGAAGAGTTTTTTTTTAGTAACCCAATAAGAAGATGGCACCAAAGAAGGGCAAGGGAAAAGGGAAATAAGCTATTTCCACTAGTTTCAATGAGGAGTGGTATGTGGAGATGCAATACCCAGATGGCATGTTTCTCGGAAAAGAATGGGTATCCCATGTAAGGAAGATGGCAGTAAGTGATTACAACCATTGCAAAAATGCCATAGAGAAAGATATGCCATTATAAATGGTTAGAACAACAGATAAGGGAACACCTAATGAAATGTTCATCTATGATGATGAAGTGAAGGTGAAAATGGAGAAGAATGGATTATTGCAACTATATGAGTTGCCATATTTTGGTAAATCTAAGTAAGTGTAGTAATTTCTAATGTCACACATACATGAAGAGCATTTCTCCTTTTTGGGGTGAAGGTTGAGGATAAATCCCCAAGTGATCTCCAAATTTACTGGTCTTACCTACAAGGGAGATTCATTTGATGATGACTTGGAAGATAAGAAGGCCATACAAAAAAATTGTGGAGGCCTATGATTATAAGAAGGGGTTACAATACTTCAAAATTTCTTCTATTTATGATCCTATGATGATGATGGTTGTGTTCTTAGTGAGAAATTTGAATGGATTGGAGAGGTGGACATAGATCAACAAGTCCTGATTAAACATTTGCTGGAAAATCTCATAAGGAACCATCTACAACCTCTCAACATTCATAGAGGAGGAGATCATTAGTGCCATGTGTGATGGGGAGAATATCATGTTTGGTAATTTCCTCCTTACAATCATGTTTTTCAGAAATTAGAGTGCCCGATGGGCCAAAAATGTTGTATGGGAGTACCCGGATGAGAACCCCTCCCTAGCCAAGATATTTGAGAAATATACTTATGACACCATGACGGCCACCCACAAGGTGTTCCCTGGAGAAGTGGTACAAGCGAATGCATGACATGTTCGGGGTTGAGTGGCGAATACCTAAGAAATTTCCATCTCTATTATAAGGAGAACTGATTTTGGAGTGTACCAACATTTATGTATTGGAAGGTTCACTCTGTCAGAAGGGACCAAGAGCCCACGGTGTAAAATATCATTCTCCTTCACTACACAATATTTCCAATCTAAGGTCAATTACTTACGGAAGCCAAAAGACCAAGGTTCAACCTCAGTGAGGTGGACCAAGACCACTGCGAGCTACGCAAAAAGCTAGTATACCCCAAGAAGCACGCTTGTGTGGAGAATTATGTCTCCCATGAGGTGCATAGGATAAAACCTATGATGCTTCCAATTACTCAAAGGACCACAACAATGGTATACCTATGCATTAGGCTCAAGTATGAGAAAGGCACCTATGTGGGGAATGATGTCTCCATCCCATAAGAACCCACCGCAAGGAAGAATGACGCATTGAGGAAGAGGGAGAGAGAGGATACCCTTGATAAACAGGCATCGAGTACACAAACAACACAATTGGTAGGTGTGCACGAGTCGGACGTAAAGCCAAGAACATTTTCTTAAAGTTAGAAGTCCCCGTTAAGGATAAAGAAAAGACACATGCCAAAGATGTGCTAGAGCAAGAAGATCCCCCTATAAAAGAAGATTCGTTGAGGAAGGAGTTCCTGCTAAAGAATATGAGAAGGAATAATCCCTTATACTAGAGTTTCTAGTTAGGAAGAAGTGAAAGGTAGTGGAGGAGGTGGCATCGGAAGGAATGGAGAGCCTTGAAGCCTATAAAGGTGAAAAGGACAATGAAAAGCATGAAGAGGCTCAAGACCATCATTTGTACAATTTACATGGCTTAGAGGAGGAAGGGAATGAAGAAAAGGATGGGGAGGAAGGAGATGCTCATGGTAAGGGGGTAAGTGAGGAGGTAAACACTAAGGATCAAAGGACCCCAAGTCTCGCTAAGGAGCAGGTATAAGAGGCCATGGAAAGGGTAGTATCGGGCATAATAAAGGATTTGGTGGAGTAAGAGCTGGATTGCAGCATTGATGAAGTGCTCAAAGAGATAGAGGGGAGAGTGTAGGGAAGGACTATGGGAGCATGGGTAGAGATACTAGCTTATCAGTAAGCTTTCCAAAGGTATTGCATACAAGAGGGAAGAGTGTGGTAGTGGCACAAGAACAAGGAATGGGTTACAGCAATGATCCAAGTAAGGTAGTGTGTGTGTGTGCTTCCAAAGTACTATGCCTATAGACCAACTCCTTGCATGGTCTTCATTCGATGAATAAGGTGTGTACCCACATATGAGGAAGATGCTATCTTGGGATTTTGAGTCCCATGATGACGAGCCCAAGTTCAAGGTCAATAAAGAGGCACTGATGAAGATACCGAGAGACAAGGGAGTGAACCCCCGATAAACACTCAACGATTATTTGATGAGAAAGTATGCAATGCACTCAACAAGGTATCGGTGGAGGTTGAGGTGAGACTCTTTGAAAGGAATGACAAGGTAAGGTTACTAGAGGAAGAGCTAGAGAAGAAGAATGAAGAGATCATTGAGAAGAGAAATGATCTAAAGTAGGAGGAGATGATCAGTGCACAGTTAAGGCATAAAATAAGGGAGGAAAAGGTGAAGGTGCGTGAGGTCTATAAAAATATAGAGATGATTATAGATGCAATTATCTTGAAGCATCCAAACTTGGCACCGCCTAAGAAGAAATATGATTCAACCTTGTAATGCTTGGAGTACTTAACTTATATCCTTACCATGGAAAGGCATATGCTCCCTCTAGAATCGATAGAAGAGGCATTATCGAGGCCAAAAGAAGGAAGAAATGCTAAAGATCGGGGAGATAATCACTCGGTATTCTAAGTTCCTTGCCACTTTGTGAAGACTTTCATGTGAATGAATGAGGCTATATATGATAATCAGTGTTGATAGAGACATGGTAACAAGTATACTTGCTCTGCTACACATGAGGTGGATCTGAAATAATTCCAAGAAAATAAAAAAGGAAAAAGAGAAGAGAGAGATAAAATCCTATCTGAAATTGAGAAGAAAAAGGAAACAATTGAAACCTTGCAGGTTCGATTAAAAATCAGCTTAAGGAATGCTTTGAACACTAAGGGTGATAAATTGAGTTTTGAAGAGGTGAACGATCTAGTGGGTTACCTACTCCAGCAGGACCAAGGTGAAGTGGATTCCTAGAAGAAGATTGAAGCAACAACGAGGAAGGATTTCCCACTCCTTTAATAGAAATAGCATAGTTTCCCATTCTTCCATTCTTAATTCCTCCATTCTTATATTCTTCATTCAAATTATTTGAGTCCCACCATTCTTTATTATTTGGGGAAGCAGGATGTTTTTGAGGATGGAGAACAAGCTTAATGTGGGGTGATGTTGGGGCCCGAATTATTAACTAACTACCAAAAGGCACCCGTGTGCGGGAGCAATAAAGAGAAGGGAACGTAGGGAGAAGAACACAGGACAAAGAGGTTTATGAAGATTTTAGGAGAGACCAAGGTGCATATGGGGAGATAGACACGAGGATCTAAGGACTTAGCCATATTCAGCATTCTAGAGGCACTTGAGGAAAAACATGACCCGACTAGGCATGCCGAGTGGATAAGGTGCCAACCTAGAGACTTGATGGTCAAGAAAAGGATATTCCATACAGGGAATATTCCTAGGAAGATATCATTACGAAAGTGGAGAGATTGGAATAGGATAAGCATTCACCGATGAAGGACCACATGGACACTTGGCATGTGATCTAATCTGAAGGAAGGCATGGCAGTGGGTACTAGACCTATAAGAAGAGATGCTCGGGTAGAAGAAGAGACACCAAGATATATATGGATATACATATAGCATGGGAAAAGGGGAAGCTCTACGAAAGTATTAGGAGGCCCTAGGGTTGGGGGTTTTCATTAGGGAGTTGCAAGAAGGTCATCATATCTAAGGGATGGGTCTGTAAAATTTATAAGGGGGGCATAGCTAGGACTCCTGATATATGAGTTAGATATTTTTTTAACATATATTATATGTGTCGGATCCTTAGAAATTACTTGTATTCGACCTGACATGACCTTTTGAATGTAATGTGGTTATTTAGCATTCTTGATCAATATATATATATATATATATATATATATATATATATATGTTCTGGATATCTTTTTCATGGGTGTAAACCATAGTGTCATTTCTTTATATTATGAATTAAATTTGTTCTCCATAATCCATGTTGTGTTGTTTCTCTTGTTTTCATGCATGGGTATAAGGATATGGTAGCTCATGTTGTGATTTTACATGAATATATACTTTTACTCGTGACTAATACTCTAATAATGGAAATATCTTCTAACAATACTCACATAAAGAAGGGCTTCGGTGCCCATGTGTGCCTCGTGAGAACCACCGTGCCCACTTTGGGTGATAGGTTGACATGCATGGGGTTAGAAATTTGTACTAAGGGTACATAAAAATGACTAAATTCACCTACTAGATCTTTAGGAAATGAAGGAGGATATTGCTATCCTTTCACTGCTATGGCATGGAAGCCATTAATGGAGGTTGAAAGGTGCGATGACAAGAAAATCACTAAAATGACTTCAAATTGTTTTTTATTGCACTTTCACATTACCCTACTAACTCTTGTGTGGATTCGGACTAAAAATGAGTTCATGTGAGGTTAATACCTGGATTGAATGGTGGAATGGGAGACAAGGGACAACAAGGACCCCAAAGTGTGCTTTGGAGCAAGGTGTTGACATGTGTCATGGTGGAAATTTGGATAAGTATGGATTTGCAAATTCTCCCTCACTCACACCCACCTTAACTCATCTTAGACTCAACCCGAGTTAACTTAACTACATGTGGATGGTTTGAGAGCTACAAAATGACATGGGGAACATTTTCTTATCCCTCTTATCCCCATGGACATGGGGGACACAAGGGACACAAGGGAAAATAGGGATAATAGGGAGAACAAGTGCTCTAAAGTGAACCTATGGGAGGAGGATGAGGGAACACCTTTTTTTCCCTCATGTCCTCCATGTACCCAAGGGTAAAATAGGGACAAAAGGAGCTCAAAAGTGCTCCTTTTACTATGAGAAAGCCAAGTTTTACACTAGCTAGACAAAAATAGCTCGAAGATCAACATTTTTCACCCTGAAAGCTTAGGATGATGTTTTGGGGTCAGATTTTATATGAATTTGAATCCAAAACACATTATAATACCAATGGAATAGGTTTAAGACTTGAATCTTCTTAAAACTTCAAAAAGGTCCCATTTTTGTTTGGAGCAGAGAGGGGCTTCTATAATATTTTGTTAAGTTTCACTAAATCTTCATACCTCAGATAAAAAAGGATGTTCCCACTATGTAGATAATTCTTCAATATTCTATTTCCTCTTAAATTTTTATGAAGCTCCTATAATCAGCCAGAGAAGTTAAGGTTGACTTTTGTCTTGCTTATTCCTTGCACCTGAAGACCCGTTGTTGAATAAACTATCCATGAATGATTAAAAAATTCCTAAATCTACTCTAAAACCTTTAAGGATCTCTAATGCCACATTCGGATACTAAAGAACTTTTCTAAACTTTCCTAGGCATGCACACATGCTCTGAAATGGCCAAAATTGGCCTTTCTAGGCTTCCACCAAGACAAGTCCTCCTTAAAACTTCTCTGAATAAACTTAGGAACCTTTCCATATTCTCTTACACATTGAAACATGTTCACCACATGCATTAATACCATTTAAAAGGCCATGGTGATGACTTAATAGCAAGAATATTGGCACTGGAATAAGTCTCGGGAGGATTGGAAGGAAGAATTTGAATTATGGCTAAGTTGTTATGTTTTGAATTTTGCATTTTGGGATAATCAATCCACATGAAATTAATGGGATATAACTCAAGGAAATTGGACCACAATGGGAAATAGAGAAATCTATATATCTTATGGGCAACATACAAATGTCTTGTTCACATTGGGAAATGGATTCAATTACTTCACATTACTAGTACTCGCATGAGGAACACACACACACATGGGAAATCCAAATGAACACATTGAGATAAAAGGAAGCACACCAAAATGATAAGAAATCAAACAATAAAAAGGAAATTATAATACATGGGGGTATTTATTGAGGTGGGATAAGAATATACACACACCCAACAATAGGTTGAGAGAATTATGTACCATCATGAAATAGTGGGATGAATTTATAACTCCAAAATAAAGGATAATAATTCGATCATACCATGCTTTTGTGATGGCTCTACATGGTTTGAGAAGAAGGAGAAAGACCAATTTTACATCCTCATACTGATACTACATAGAAAACACCCTTGCATTCAATGACCACTTTATTACTTGTTTGGAAGTTTTTCTTTTAATAGTCTTCACTTGATGCTTTGTGACCACAAGAAGCCATTCCTCCATTTATTCAAAAATAGAGTCTATGTTCTTGGCATGAAGGCATTCATCATCCTTAAGTGAAGGTTGTAACATAAAATCATTTATAGAATCAATGGGGCACCTAGAGATGGTGAGAACGAGTTGATTCAGATTCCATTCACAATATTCTTACATATTCTCATTCATTTTTTCCAAATTATTTCTCTCTATGCCTATAAACTCATCACTGACCTTGATATCAATTTCTATGATGGAGGTGATATCTTCATGACTGAATACATCCATAGGAGATTCAATAATTTCCTTTCCCTTCAGTTCATCATGGATGTAATATTCTTCAAAAAATGGGAAAGGGAAGACTTACCTTCACATTCATGCTTATCCATCAAGGCTTCAAGATAACATTGATCTTACCTATTTTTTCAATCTCATTGTTGAAATTTTTTTGCATCAAAAGAAGGATCACAACTAAAATCACACTTATCTTTCATAGTCATGGTGTAGGTTAGGATATCAACACTAAGTTGAGGATATTCAATTTATTTTATAATCTTAAAAATTTCTAGCACATATTCCTCTTTCAAAGCCACCACATACTCATTTTCACCTTCATTTGAAGAATATTAAAATTGGGTTTCAAGGAAATGATTGGAAATTTGATCATCATATGGCCAAGACTCATTTGAAAAATTCTCTTCCTCATGATCCATATTTCTTGTCATCCAGGGGTTACCTTCTTGCAAGTTTGGGCATACCTAGTTTTCATCATTTTCAAACAGAGAGAAGAGATCCATGCTACACGGGAAGGTCAAACCTTTTAGTTTAAGGCTTGTTAAATCTTCCTCATGATAGGAGGAATAATATAATGTTGGTTTAGAAATATAATAATAATCATTTGCTCCATCCTAAACATCTCCTACAAAGTCTTCTTCTTCGCAAGGAAAAGGGACAAATCCATACTTAATGTGGTGACCAACATTACAATCCTTTGGTGATGATAGGGAAAGGAACTCCTCAGAGAATCCATGCTCTATTTTTCCATCCATGATTATATTAAGAAAGAAGTTGGATTATTCATTTTCTTCATTCCATCATTAGGGATTTGTGCATCAAATGAAGAACCATAATGAGAAAGAAAACCATCAATAATTACCTCAAAGTAATTCTCTTAAAGAATGTGTGGTGGGGAGGGAGGGTTCATCTCTTGAAAATATTCATGATCAATGGAATTATTGGAAAACACTACATCATCCATCAAGAGGTAATAATTATCATCTCTAGTGCATATTGCTCCTCTAACAGATGGTGCCTTGAGCCAAAATGAAGTTATGAATGGAGGTTCAATTTTCATTCTTTCTTCATTATCCTTCAAGGTGATGAATTGAATTTCATTGGAAGGATCAAGAATAGGGAAGTCATGAGAAACACATAGGAGTCTTTCAGGAAAAAATACCTCATAATATGGGGAATCATCAAAATCTTCTTCTGAAAGATGAATCTCTTCTTCTTCACCATTATGGAGTGCTTCAAGATGCTCATACCTTTCTTACATAACCTTAGCATAATTTAAAATATCAAGATTATTTTGGGGATCATAATTTTCTTCTACAACACTCAATATCCTTTGCACAAATTCCCTTTTCAAGTTTGTCATTTCTTTGTTTCCATAAGCAAGAAAATCATCCTAAGGAAGAGAGATAAAATGCATGGCTTTGAGTTTCTCGGTATGTTGCGTGAAGCTCAAAACATTATCTTCAAGAGATTATTCATCCTCATATTTCTCATACAACATCTTGTATATCTTCTGCATATATTCTCGTTAGGCCCTTAGATTATTCATCATCAACAGGTGCAATTCCCATTTTCATTCCTTTAATAGTAATCCGTTTATATTAAATCCACAAGGATTTGATGGTAAAATATTCACAAACAATAATTTTATCTATTCTAGATACTCTTTCCATAACTTTTGTAGAAATGTTACTAACCTTATTTCCTTTTGTTGGTTGCATATTTTTTTGAGGAAAGAGACTTATTCATTGTGCCAGAATCCTTACTTTTGCAACAACTGGTCCAAAATGATGGCTAATCATAAATCTTTATTTTGTGGTGGTCATCATATTATTTATGGTTGCTTTACACTTATTGGCGTTGAACATCAATCTCAAAACTTCATCATTGTGATGTAGGAAATGAATGTGACATGGATTCGTTCCTTGATAGAGTCACCTTAAAAATTTGATTTTCACTTTAATATCTGATTTTTGTGTATTTTGGAATTTTTTTTTATTTTCCATAGATCTTTAAGGGTGTATAAGGGTAGATCTCTCCTCAGTGGATTCACAAAAATTTGTTGGAAAAATAAATTATCATGTGGGAAAATTGTTGGTTTCCACCAACGATCACAAGGCTAAGCCCCTCCTTCTTGTGTATGGGAAGGCTCCCATTATTGAATGTAAACTACCTAAAATTGTTGGGTGGCCATTAGGTTGGGGATCACATAAGAATACTCCACTAAACCTATGGAAAAGTGTTTGTACAAAGTATAAGGGAGGAAATTGTAGTGAGGATAAGTAAACATGAGTTAGGTAAATAAGGAGAGAGAGAGAGAGAGAGAGAGAGAGAGAGAGAGAGTTACTATTGTGAGTACGCTTACAGAATTCACATACAATAACCAGATTAGGTCTAAATTCAATTATAAGAACAAAAAAATGTTAACATTGATAAGAATGAAAAATCATAGACACATAATTCTATTTATTTATTTATCAAAGGAATAGACACCTTTCTTGGTTTTACAAGATTATCATGTATACAAAGTGGAAACTAGAGAGAGGGAGTAGATGAACATAAACAAAGGAATATAAGAATTATAGCTTTTATTGTTTTTGCAGTAGTGGTAAATCTCAACAACATACATTCAATAAACAATTTCCAACCCTTTGGAATTTAGAATCAATTCCATTTATAACATTACAAATTATCTCTTCATCTATAGACACCTAAAATCTGCTAACGCAACTTTAATGCTAAGATGCACTAATTATCCTCTTGTTCGTTATTCTTGTAATAATTAGTGATTTTCCGTTAATTAGCTAACATTCCTCTTCATATCCATTAATTAATGACCTTTCATTAATTAATCAACCTTTCTATCACTCGGGATGCCAATTAACGACCTTTCGTTAATTAGTATTCACTTCTACCTAGGTTAATTAATTATTATTAATTAATGAAAACCACTAGCCTAAATCAATAAATCTTCATCTATTGGCAAAATTTCTAAAGGTATCAAAGAGGATATTGCCAGATTTAAACCTCCCAAGAACAAGAGTTATCCTGAGAATGAAGAGTACATCTTATCCAATTGGCAGATTGGAAATTGGAGCAATCCTGGGAATAGTATAGATAGATCTTCGATCAAATGGCATCCTCCTGATTCTAATTGGTACAAGCTGAACTTTGATGGGGCCTCTAAGGGAAACCCTGGGACAGTAGTAGGAGGAGGAGCAATACGGGACCACAAAGGTAATTTGATTGCTGCATATGCTGGAAAAATGGGAATTCAAACCAATCATTTTGCCGAAGCATTATCTGCTCTCTGGGGCTTGAGAGTTGCACGGGCTCAAAATATTCAGAACCTTGTTGTTGAAGGGGACTCCCTAAATATCATTAAACTTCTTAATCAGTCCTCATCTCCTAGTTGGAGTATTAAGGATTTTATCTCTGAATCCATAAGCATCAGTCAAACCTTCAATAGCATCAGAATCATGCATACTTACAGGGAGGGCAATAAATTGGCGGATGCACTGGCCAATTATGGCATTAATATAAATTTCACCGTCTGGGATAATAACACTATCCCTAATCAGCTACACAACAGCATTCATGCGGACCTTCATATGCAAGCAATCCCTAGAGATGAGTCTTAATCTTTGGAGGAAGATCAACATCAATAACACTCTCACACGTGTTACTTTAATGAATATGATGAGGCAAATAATATCAAATATACATGATAGTAAGAATTATTTGGGGAACTTCAAGTGGAGTTATCTAGATTTGAAAATCACGCATGCGGGATGTACTACAGCTGTTGATATCTGGATTCATAGCTCCTCGAAAAAGATGATAGATGTAATGTGATTGTTGATAGGGAAAGGGTTACTCTCACGCGTGACTTCCCGCAGGCTCAGTTCAGCAGTTATGCAGCCGTTCGTGAGAAGAGCAATGGCTATAGTTCCCAGTTTTGTGCGGCCTTCAACAGCAAGAAGCGGACAGGTCTCTACGCTCACAGACATTTGAGAAATTGCTGTAACCAGGATATCACAGAGAAGATGGGAGGACCTCCCTGCCAAATTGAGCCATGCGCGGACCCCGACTGGAAGGAAAATACAGAGCTTTGGAACACTCTCAGCAAAGGAGGCTTCACCAACTTCATTGATAAGGTGCAGGGGCATGACCAAAGCATTTCATGCGCTTTGCTAAGGAGTGGAAAGAGCGGACTGTCGACTATGGGGGACAGAAGATATTAGTCAATGAAGATCTTATTGCTGAAGCGACCGGCCTTAGTTTGGAGGGATACCGCTTCTTCAACAAAAGGGTTGACAGAGATGCTGAAGAAAGAAGATTTGTGGAGGGAACTGAGAAGCTCACATTTGGCACAGCGGGCCTACTTGTCAGCTCAATTCCACCACCCTATGATGAGGTCACTCGCATGATGATTCGATTCATCTCCTTGGAAGGTAGGTTTGTCACTGTCCCTGCTAAACATCTTATCTTTTTAAACCACTTCCGTAGGAATCGATTGGTTTGCTTCCCCCATTATCTGCTTAAACTCCTTGAATGCTCCATTTTGGAGTTTCAGAAGCACACCCGTGGTTCCCTTGCATCAAGGACTTATTTTGTTGATTCATAAATGCTACCTTCTTAAGTACCCTGGTCTTCCTTCCTCTCCTAGCCCGGCTCCCCCTTTGATGGGCTCTGCTGCTGCCAGCCCTGTTTCTCCTGCTGCCCCTGCTGCTGCCCCCGCCACCGTTGCTGCCACCCCCATGCCGGCTGCACAAACTTCTCCTTCCATTCCCCCTGCTGCTGCTCCCGTCACCCACCTCACCTCTACCTCTAAAAGACCAGTCACCAGGGCTTCCAGGAGGCTCAACCTTGAGACTCTTGCTGTGGAGAAGGAGCCTTTTGAACTTGAGATTGCACATGACCTGCTGAATATCAGTAGTGCCAGTCCCCGGGAAGTGTAGATGGATAGCTCTTCTAAGAGGTTGGAGGCCTTAGAGGCTGAGATGAAATTGCTGAAGGATGAGGTCAAGAACCTAGCTAAACAGAAAGGTAAGAAAAGCATGGAGGGGAGGGGAACATTGATAGCAGTCAGATTGATGACATATACAAGAAGCTGACCTCCTTAGACTCCCGCTTAGGGAAGGCCAAGACTAGACATGATTACAACATTGCCACCTTTAGGGCGATTGAGGAGTTCATCGAGGGTCATGCCAAAAGTGTTTCCAACCTCAGCGGTGTCCCGGCTGCACTTTGGGGCAACGAAAAAGAAAGCAAAAGAACCATTGAGGAGCTTGATAAGACTGATGCTACCCATATGACTACTTTGAGTATGTTTCATGCCTGGAAGAGAGTCAAGATCAATATCGATAAAGCTGCCAAGAAGTAGTTCTGGATGCTTCTGCTACTTTTAGTTGTTTCTCTGTTTCTCTGGTCGGTTTACTATTTTTTTGCTGTTGTTTTGCTATTTTGTCTCGTTTGAGTAGCTATTTCTGAGCTACTTAGAGCTTCATTGTAACACTTGGATCTTGATCCATTCTCTCTATTTCTCACTCTTATTCTGGCTCTCAGGCCTTCTTTTGTATTCAAGGGTATAGTCCCTTTCAAAAAACTATTTGCCAATAATAAAAAAATAAATCTTCATCTATTTGTTCAAGTTCCTCTTATATATCTCAAATCACACTAATCTACCTCTAATCAGCTTCTATAAGCCTTCTTCTATCTATTAATTAATCACCTTGGATTAATTAATACACTCCCCTAATTCCCATGGTTGCTAAATGACAAATTAAACTTAACTAAAACAACCTTATCCATTCCTAACCCACATGTTAACTCACCTAGCTTTGGTTAAGTAAACTAAAGTTAATTTTTTCCTTATACCACATACACCAAGTTACACATATCTCTCCAACATTCAAGTTATATAAAGGACCAAGCTCCTTCATCTAAAGAGACCCATCCTTTGCATATAACATAAACTATAGGCATTTGGCTTTGAGCATTCTCCATTGATTTGGATTAAGCTTCTCATCTTGCATCCATACACTCAAAATTGAGTAATATGGGAAGATCCAAAATGGCCTTGTAGCCATGTCTTGGTGAGATTCCATTCTCAATTCTTGAGGTCTCCACCATTCCATTTTGATTGCTTATGTTCCTCATAGGTTCATAGTTTATATTTTAGCAATCATAGAGAGTAGAGATTAAGCTTTAGCATGTTAGTTTGGTTTTATTCAAGTTTATAATATGCATGTTGATAATGTTTAGTCTCTCTAAGCTCTTATCATGATGGTTCATGTTTAGTTAATTTTCTTTGGAACTATGTAGATTGTTGTAGTTTCAATTCTATTGTCTTATCTAAATAATACATGGATACATCATCTACCCCCACATGACTTCTCACAAATATCCATCACTTATGACCTTTCATCATCCTATGATACAAAAGTGAGTCTTTTTATTCTTGGAGAAAAAATAATCTTACAATTTTAACATTGAGGGTCACTTAATTGAATAGGAATAAATAGGGAAAAAGTGCATTCTTAATGAGAAATTAGAATATAGAGAGAGAAAAATGAAGATAGATAGATAGAATGGTTGACTAATTTGATGAAGATGAATATTTTTCTAGATGGAGAAATTGATGATTTGAAACATAGTGATCACAATTTCCTCCTTCATAAGATACATGAACACTCCATACTACTAAATGAGTGTTTAGAAACAATGTTGTGAGGCATTATAATGTGTTCCTGGGATGACTGTGGGCATCACCCATGAGGGTTATTTCACATTGAGAGTGAGGATCACTTTCACATCTTAGAATTTCACAATTGACCTCAATGATCATAAGAGAGATAACTCCATGATGCTCCAACCTCTTGATGTTATCTTTCACTTACTAAAATAGCCCTTCATCATGCGAGTGAAAGTATTACCCTTGAATGGAATTCTTTTCATTTAGCCATCTGCTGAACTGAAATGAGGTGATTGTGATGTAATTATTCCTTGAGGTGTGATGAAACTACAAGGTGTGGAATGAGTTCTTAAACACACTACCAAATGAATGACATCAAGTGGAATTGAGGTGGTTTCTCATTTTTACATACACTTTTATCCATATGATGATCATCATCTTACCTTTTCGTGGGATCCAAAATTCTCCTTGAATGTGAGCAACTCATACACCTCCCTCGACATGTTTCTCATAGAAGTAGAAAGCTTCTCGATCCCTCACATATGATGGTCCTAGATTCCTTGGTAACTTGTTCCTTAAAGAAGGTTTGAGTCATAATGACAAATTTAGGATATGGATATCATAAAACAACTCCTTGAGTTTCATATTCCTTCTTTGAACATAAAAATCTTTCACAAATCACTTTCCAAAATAGGATGCCACATGAGATAAAACATGCATATGGTACTCATACATTCTTCTACTAGATTTATCTTCATGGAGATAGGCTTCCTCTTCTTGATAAAAAGACTGATCTTTGAATGGTACTCGAAGAGTGAATGAGAATGATGTTTTTCCCTCTACACTACACTAAAACATTGAAAATTCCACCTCCTCTAGCTTTCAAGATGCAAGTTCATTATCGAGCATGGACCAAGTGTTTACAAACACTTCTTATGGTTTGTATTATTTAAGATGACCTCCATACTCACTCATAGTGAGATTCTCACATCATGCTCACAATTATCATCCTCTTAGTGAATTGAAATTGAACAAAGCTCTTGATGTTTTAGACCATTTGTAGACCCCAAAATTTTTGTGATTTCTCCTACTACCCAAGTGACTATCTTTTACATCCATAGTGACTCACTCACGATCTATTTATTGTCATAATCTAATTTATATGATGATTTTTGCCTTTGGGGAGAGGATTAGTGATGATGATGTATCCTTCATGATGGAAATATACTTAAGATGACTCTCTTATGTCATAATTGGAATGAGTTAGATCATCTAACTCCTTTTTCAAACTATGTCATGTAGAAACCACCTCAGAATGATGATTAGGATCTGTAGAGTGTTCCATAACCTTTTTCGGAACAAAAGAAAAATTACCAATAGTTTAATGATAGAAAAAATCAACAAGATAATAAAAATGGGAGTTACCATTACTTTTTGGGCTAATTTATGGGACTTACTATTTTTAACAAGTCCTATCCAGGATTGATATTTTAGAAATTTTAAACTATTTTGACTTCTTGATGTTTCTTTCCTTTTTGGGGATCACCGATGCTAATAATTCAAATCTTTTGACAACTTACTATTCTTATACATACCACACCATGAAAAAATTCTATTTTTAGTAAGTACACTATAGGTGTAAGATTGTAACAAAAATAGTCTTGAAATTTTGAGTTTTATTCCAAGATTCTTTGATCCAAATTTTAGATGATTCCTTCATATGGATGAGTGATAAAATGTTTTTTTCATCGGAGGGTCAGGATACTAAGAAAAACTCAGTCGTCCATATCCTAAAAAATCAACAACCCCATCATGAAAGAAATGTCTCGGATAAAAATAGATTTTGAGGATCATTTTCTCCAAGTTACATAGATTTTTTTACAATGCATATTCGGGAAAGTGAAAAATTATTCAAGGATGGAAAATTATGACAAGAAATATAGTCCTCAATATCCATAAAAATCAACTACTTTATCGTGCGAGAGATGGTTTCGATGAAACTAGATTTTATGAGGATCGTTTGCTCCAATTTTCAAGTGATTTTACCCATATAGGATCTTCAAGAAATGAGGAAGGATATTCTGTACATGTTTTTGTGGTATGGAATCCATTAATGGAGGTTAGAAGGTGTGACAATAGTAATTTCACCAAAATGACTAACTGTGAAAAAAATGAACTCAAACTACATTTTATTACACTTTTACATTACCTTGCTAACTCTGGTTGGGATGTAGGTTAAAATTGAGTTTATGTGATGTTAAGAGTTGGTTTTAATGGTGAAATTGGGGGAAAAAAATGGAAAACACATACATCAAAGTGCGCTTTGGAGCAAGGTGTTGACATGTGTCATGGTGGAAATTTGGCTAAGTATGGATTTACAACTTCTCCCTCACTCACACCCACCTTAACTCAACTTAGAATCAACCCAGGTTAACTTAAATGCATGTGGAGGGTTTGAGAGATAAAAAATGGCATGGGGCACATTTTCTTGTCCCTCTTGCCCCCTAGACATGGGGGACATCGGAAAACTAGGGATAATAAGGATAATATGTGCTCCAAATTACACCCATTGAAAGAGGACGAGGGTGCAATTTTGTTTCCCTCATTTCCCCCATGTCCCCAAGGGTAAAATAGGGGTAAGAGGATCTCAAAAGTGCATCCTTCCATTAATAGAAAGACAAATTTTACACTAGTTAGCCAAAAACAGACTTGAAGATTGATATTTTTCACCCCAAAATTTTAGGATGATTCTTTAGGGTGAAGTTTTATAAGACTAATGGAATAAGTCTTAGAATTTGAATTTTCCTTAAACCCCAAAAATGGACCCTTTTTTTTAGAACCATGAGGGGATCTTGCACTATTTTGAATTTCTCAAGAAATATTCACATCTCGGATAAAAATGATGTTCCCACCATATAGAAAATTTATCAAGATTTTTGGTCCCTATTTGATTTCCTCACAACTCTTACAGAGATCCTTTAATCAGCTAGAGAAGTTAAGTTTCACTTTCAAACTGATCATTCCTTGCACTTGAAGACCCATTTTTGAATAAACTATCCATGAATAATAAAAAAATACTAAATCTTCCTAAATTTCCTCCAATGCCTTCAAGACTATTGGACACTACAATATTGGCTAAGTACCAAGAGGAACACACGTAGAAAAAATAAATAGAAGGGTGTTCATGGAAAAATGCATAGGAAAAAGGGGTTTAAGAATGGTTTAAGTGAAGTTAGTTGCGTGCACGGGAGGAAAATAAGGGTTTAAAGGACGTAGCCATATTTGTCATCATGGATTCACTTGAGGAAATACATGAGGACCTGACTAGGTGTGATAAATGGATAATGTTCCAACTTGGAACATTGGAGGTCAAGAAAAGGATATTCCATACGGGTATGTTCATAGAGGCATCATTACGGTTAGTGGAAGGTTTGTAAAAAGGATAAGCATTCACAAATAAAGGATGACATTGAAACTTGGAACATGATCTGCTTAGAAGAGAACTCATGACGGTGGTCAATGATCCTATTTAAAGAGGTGTTTGGGACATGAACATGGACACATAAAGAGAATGTAAAGAGAGTGCAAGGAAAGAGGAGGGTAATGAAGTGTTGAAGAAATGCTAAGGGTTTAGAGTTCATGGTGCTAGGGTTTAGATTACTTAGTGCTAGAGGGTTTTGGGGATACTTTTAGTGTAAATCTGCAGCACCCCTGGATGCACATCAGGCTTCTAGGTTGATGTTTCAGGCATCCAGTGCGATTGCACAACATTGAAACCTCTCTCCAAGTGTGGGACTTGCAAAATGAGAGAGGAATCTCCAGATTAGAGGCTGGTTCCTCAAACTCCTCTGATCAGATCTATTATTTGCACTATTGCAGAGGTTTGAAACCTAATCCTACTCTAAAATCCAAGGAGACAGAGATAGAAAGTGCAAAAATGAAACTAAACTAACAGGTGATACACCAAAGGAGGAGTGGTGAACACTTCTTGTTTTGTAGGTAGACACAGATCATAAAATGCAACATAAAACATCATGCATAGGCTGATAAGATGTAATCAGAGGTCTGAAATGAAACAAGCAACACAAACAGAGGACTGAAAACTGGTCACAGAGCCTGCATTATCATTTCCATTGTCAAAATCCCTTCATTACAACATCAAAGAGGCAGAAAACCTATTACAATTTTAGAAGAGGTCTGATACTTGCAAAAATCACCTGTGAAGGTGAAAGAAGAAGCTTGTTATCCAAAGAAATGTTCCCCCCTAGAGAATGAGCCAAATCTGGCTATTTACAATGCATGGGTCGAGCCCAGGAGAGAGAAAACATGAAAAAACATGGGAGCCATTCCTCATTAAATGCAGATGCATTAAAACAGCATGGGCATCCTTACAGACCCATGCCTTGACATTTTTGACCATCTTTGGAGAAGAATGCAACCCATTTTGCATTAAAAGCGGGTGTTGAAACGTCACTTTTGGCCATTACCACGTGCGAGAGATGTTTTCTTGATTTTCTCTCTCCAAATGAACCAAAATGCAAGATTGACCCGGAATCATGTAGATAATCTCACCAACTTTCCATTGATATAAATAACGTGAAAATATGAGCTCTGGATCGAAAGTTATGGCCATTTGAAGATTTAGGGCAAAAATAGGCCGAAAATGGATCGACGGGGAAAAAATTTTGAATTTTACCTCCTTTTTGCATTTTGGAAAATTTTCAAATTTTCCTCACACTCCACCACTTGGATGACACATGTCAGGATCTGATTCATCGTGGGTTCATCCTTTGAAAATTCCTTTTGGGCCCTTAAACTTGGACACATGGCACGTTACGATTCATCCGCAGCCTCCTTGTCTCTTTTCGGCCATTTCACCTTTTCGCGTCCCACGCATACTCTTCGTCTCGGCTTGTCCCGGATGAAAACCTCCGATCCACAGAAATGGACCTTCTTGTAGAAAATCAGCCGATTCGTGCCCCATGTGTACCTCGCGTACCTTTTTCCCAAGCTGTCCCGACCCCTAGACAAATATCTCTCGAACACTTTGAAATGGACCGACTTGCGCCAAACCGGCTGATCTGTGTCCCACGCATACCTTTGTCCCAGCTGTCCTAAACCACGCGAAACAAAATACTTGGGAAAATTTTCCCTCTTTCGACCGATTTAGATTTTCGCGTCCCACGCGTCCCGACATCCCAATTGTCCTGCGAGACTTCTGGACTAGGACTTAGCTGTTTTTTCTTCATTTTTTCGGCCTCAAGCTTGAGTACGATGAACCTCGATCGACCCAAACCCTTCGGACTGAAATGCCTTAACACAGTCCTGTAACCTTATTTTTTGCATTTCTTCCATTTTCTCAACTTGTTGGGATTTCTTCTTGGGTGGGGAGTTAGAAAAAGCCGAGGGGACCCCGAAAAACATGATTTTGGGCCTCGAATCAATCTTACTTGCTCGGGACTGAATAATCTGATGCATGTTATCAAAATTACCCTAGGGGTGAATTTTGGATAACAATTCAATGGGGTCATCTGCTTTGCTAGATGAAGTTACCGGTTATGCAAAGCATCCATTGGGCAAGGAGTTATGAGTTGTAGCACTTTAAAACCGATCCCGAACTTTGAAAACCTCCTCTCGAGCCACTTGGAAACCCACTGAAATGGGTAATGCGGGAGCAAAACCAGCATCACAAAAACTATGTACAAAACTAAAATCATACATGCTCCAAATGGAACATGCGAGTATGCACAAGAACTTCTTTTACTGAAAGAAAACCTACCTACTTTACTCTAATTGGAAGCAAAGGTGGGCTAAACAAACCCTACAACTGGTTGTGCAAAATAGCTTCCTTTCTTCAAAATTGGCAACCATGCAACTGATTTGGCATTGAACATGGCTGATTGGATGAATGGAAAATCAACAAGAAGTTGGTCTTCCACCCAAATCATCAATGTATCAGCTGAAGACAAATTCAATACCTCTTTTAGTTGCTCTGCATTTGGATTGAAGATGTATGACAACTGATCCTTAGTTCTTTGTAGCTCATCCTCATGCTTAGAAGCAAGCATGACTGGTTGTGACTTCTCCTTTGGCTCCAATAAATCCAAATACCTGATTGGGCAAGGTATGGTCCGTTTGATATGCCCATAGCTCTGATTTTCAACTCCAAAAATGGAGTCTTCTTGTAGACCTTCTTGAATGGATGGTGTGGAAGCAATGGTAGAATCTTTGTGCCCTTTCTCTTCCTCCAATGAAGGACATGAAAGATTAAAATCTTCCAATCTTGGTTCCAAAGAGCTGCTATAAGATGCAGGCTACTGCAAATGTGTGCTCTCCTTCATGACATGAGCTCGGTGTTTTGGGACATGGAAGATGAAAGAAGGAATGGTGGGAACTCAACCATTCTTCTTCATCAAAACAGATCCTCCAAATCTAACGAGATAAACTACCTTGTTGTTTTCCTGCTGCAAAATGCTCAACTTCCTCCATGGTGTCCTCTTGATCTCGTAACTTGATCATCATGGTTTCTTTCATCCTCAAACATTGAGTTTCGAGAGGTCAAACTCTTCTTCAGCACTAGATCTCGAGAGGGATGAAGTAGAAAGAAGAACTGAAGGTTCTCCTATAGCCTGCTTTGTGCTCAAAGCCCTTGGATCTGTAATTTTCTCCTCCACAACTAGAATGTGCTCCTCTTCTTTTGGATTTGGAGCAACTTCTCCCTCTTCTACTACTTGAAGACAATATTGCTCTTGATGGAACTCTTCTTCTAGCACGAAGTTCGTTAAGTCAAACTCTTCGATCTGATGCTCTAGAGGACAAGTTGGGACTGTAGGATCTTCTTCAGAGCTTTCTTCCTCTATGGCTGATTGTGTAACTTGAATTGAATCAACATTCCCTTCAAATAGAGTGCCAACATGGACACTACTTTCTGAGCAAACTGATCGCTGATCTGCTTCTTCTTTTACTCTTCTTCTGCTGTCACAAAATCAGTCCTAACCACTACTTGTTCTCCAACTCTGACCTCTTCTAAAGGCTTAACCATCAAGGGGATCTTTGTCATCCCAAATTTAAGAGCCCAACTCTTCAAATTTGAATTTCTTTATCTTTGTTTGGCTCTTCTTTTTGTTGTTGTTTTCCTTGACTGGCATTCTAATTTTTATCCTCCCAACATGGATTTGGGAATGCAAGAGGAGAAGTGGATTGTAACTCAATTGATTTGGAAATTTTTCGTGGTGGTGGAGGAGGTAGAAACTCTTGTTTCTTTGGAGGGAATGGCTGTTTGGAAGGGAAAAGGATAGAAGAATCGAGATGTGGTGGAAGACTAGGGAATGGAGAAATGGAATTAACTCCTGGGGCAGCATTGACTAGATTTAGAATTTGAAATTCCAAATGAGATGATGCTACTTGAGTAATGGGAAGAGAAAAACCAGATGATGGTGTAGAACTTACCCATTGACAAGGTTGTTCAACACCAAGTGTATAGGCCTCTATTTCTATTGTCCATTGTGCAAGTTGGGGCAGCATCTTCATCATAAAGTCCAGCTTCTCCTGAGGGCTGAAGTGTCTTGGAAAAGGGCCTCCCCATGGACAAGGAGTCTGGAAACCAATTCTGAAAGCCTTCATTTGAGCTGCTGCTCTTGATTGCACCATCTTTGCCTCCATCTTTTGGATTTTTTCCACAAAATCTGCATCTTCCATTTGATTGTCTTCATTACATGCGTACCCTTGCTCTCGATGTGCTTCACAACCAAACTGACTTTGGCACTGCTGCTCATATGGGTAGATATGCTGATTTTGAATTTGATCAAAATGCTGATTTGGAGGATTTGTAAAACATGTTGGAGGTGTGATATACTACTTGTTGTAAATGTGAATTCCATGATGGAAATGAAGTCATGATTTCACAACTTCATGGAATGGAAAAGAATGAAAATGATGGAAAGAAGAATGGATGGAAATGAATGGAAAACAGGTCTACAACTTAGAGAATGAGTTGTTTACCAGATGGAGTCGCCAGATGTGCTTTTGAAAGTGCCTCCAAAAGGCTGAATCTTTAACAGGAACACACCAACCTGTCAAAGATAAAGTGGAAGACCTCTAAGGTCCCACCGGCATGCCAAAACTGTTAGTACAAATCTGCAGCACCCCCTGGATGCACATCAGGCTTCTAGGTTAATGTTTCAGGCATCCAGTGCGATTGCACAACATTGAAACCTCTCTCTAAGTGTGGGACTTGCAAAATGAGAGAGGAATATCTAGATTAGAGGTTGGTTCCTCAAACTCCTCTGATCAGATCTATTATTTGCACTATTGCAGAGGTTTGAATCCTAGTCCTACTCTAAAATACAAGGAGACAGAGATGGAAAGTGCAAAAATGAAACTAAACTAATAGGTGATACACCAAAGGAGGAGTGGTGAACACTTCTTGTTCTGCAGATAGACACAGATCATAAAATGCAACATAAAACATCATGCATAGGCTGATAAGATGTAATCAGAGGTCTGAAATGAAACAAGCAACACAAACAGAGGACTTTGGCTGGTCATAGAGCTGCATTATCATTTCCATTGTCAAAATCCCTTCATAACAACATCAAAGAGGAGAAAACCATTACAATTTTAGAAGAGGTATGATACTTTCAAAAATCACCTGTGAAGGTGAAAGAAGAAGCTTGCTATCCAAAGAAATGTTCCCCCCAGAGAATGAGCCAAATCTGGCTATTTACAATGCATGGGTCGAGCCCAGGAGAGAGAAAATGTGAAAAAATGTGGGAGCCATTCCTCATTGAATGCAGATGCATTAAAACAGCATCGGCATCCTTACAGACCCATGCCTTGACATTTTTGACCATGCTGGAGAAGAATGCGACCCATTTTGCATTAAAACTAGTTGTTGAAATGTCACTTCGGCCATTACCACGCGCGAGAGATGTTTTCTTTATTTTCTCTCTCAAACTGAACCAAAATGCAATATTGACCACGGAATCACATAGAGAATCTCACCAAATTTCCATTGATATAAAGAACGTGAAATCCGAGCTCTGGATCGAAAGTTATGGCCATTTGAAGATTTAGGGCAAAAATAGGCCGAAAACGGATCGACGGGAAAAAATTTTGAATTTTACCTCCTTTTTGCATTTTGGAAAATTTTCAAATTTTCCTCACACTCCACCACTTGGATGACACATGTCGAGATCTGATTCATCGTGGGTTAATCCTTTGAAAATTCCTTTCGGGCCCTTAAACTTGGACACATGGCACGTTCGATTCATCCGCAGCCTCCTTGTCTCTTTTCGGCCATTTCACCTTTTCGCGTCCCCACGCATACTCTTCGTCTCGGTGTCCCCGGATGAAAACCTCCGATCCACCTGAAATGGACCTTCTTGTAGAAAACCGGCTGATTCGTGCCCCACGTGTACCTCGCGTACCTTTTTCCCAACTGTCCCCCTGACCCTAGACAAATATCTCCGAACCGCTTTGAAATGGACCGACTTACGCCAAACCGGGTGATCTGTGTCCCACGCATACCTTTGTCCCAGTGTCCTAAGCCGAGAGATGTTTTCTTTATTTTCTCTCTCAAACTGAACCAAAATGCAATATTGACCACGGAATCACATAGAGAATCTCACCAAATTTCCATTGATATAAAGAACGTGAAATCCGAGCTCTGGATCGAAAGTTATGGCCATTTGAAGATTTAGGGCAAAAACAGGCCGAAAATGGATTGGCGGGAAATTTTTTTGAATTTTACCTCCTTTTTGCATTTTGGAAAATTTTCAAATTTTCCTCACACTCCACCACTTGGATGACACATGTCAGGATCTGATTCATCTGTGGGTTCATCCTTTGAAAATTCCTTTCGGGCCCTTAAACTTGGACACATGGCACGTTCTGATTCATCCGCAGGCCTCCTTGTCTCTTTTCGGCCATTTCACCTTTTCGCGTCCCACGCATACTCTTCGTCTCGGCTATCCTGGATGAAAACCTCCGATCCACCTGAAATGGACCTTCTTGTAGAAAACCGGCTGATTCGTGCCCCATGTGTACCTCGCGTACCTTTTTCCCAACCGTCCCGGATGCCCTAGAAAAATATCTCGAACCGCTTTGAAATGGACCAACTTGCGCCAAACCGGCTGATCTGTGTCCCACGCTCCACCACTGGATGACACATGGCGGGCTCGATTCATCCACGGGTTCACCCTCTTAAAATTCCTTTCTCTTGGTCGCTTAAACTTGGACACGTGGCACTATTTTATTGGTTCGGGCCTGAGGGGCACATTTTTACCTTGCGCCAAACACTTAGCAACTTTTCAACCTTCTGACACGTGGCACATTCCCGATTCATCTACATGCCTCCTTGTCTCTTTTTGGCCATTTCACCTTTTCACATCCCGCGCGTCCCGCGTACTCTTTGTCCCGGTTGTCCCGGACGAAAACCTCCGAACCGCCCGAAATGGACCTTCTTGCGGCAAACCGGCCGATTCGCGCCCCACGCGTACCTCGCGTACCTTTGTCCCAACTGTCTCGGACTGCCCAGAAAAATATCTCTCGAACGCCTAAAATGGACCGACTTGCACCAAACCGGCCGATCCACATCCCGCACGTACCTTTGTCCCAACTGTCCCAAACCACGCGAAACAAAAGACTTAGGCAATTTTTCCCTCTTTCGGCCGATTCGGCTTTTCACGTCCCACATGTCCCGACGTCCCAACTATCCCGCAGACCACCTAGACTAGGACTTAGCCGATTTTCTTCATTTTTTTAGCCCCAAGCTTGTACGACGAACCTCGAGTACGACCCGAACCCTTGGACCGAAATGCCTTAACACAAATCCTGCAACCTTATTTTTGCATTTCTTCCATTTTCTCAACTTTGTTGGGATTTCTTCTTGTGTGGGGAGTTAGAAAAAGGCTAGGGGACCCCAAAAACATGATTTTGGGCCTCAAATCAATCTTACTTGCTCAGATCGAATAATTTGATGCATGCTATCAAAATTACCCTAGGGGTGAATTTTGGATAACATATACCTTTAAGCATATTTATGGGTGCTCGAGATCTGTAACAAAGGATATAATGGGGAAAAGTATAGTTAGGATCTCTGATCAGATAGGTTTGTAGGAATTGAATCTTTTTCATTTAATGTATATGGTTTGAGATGACCCTTTTGAATGTAGTATGGCTACCAAAGACTTTTTAATTCAATATACTTGGATCTATTCTATACATATTGTTATGGGTGTAAACCCTCATGTTATTTGGATTATCATGATTCAGATTTGGTTTCTTGTGCTTCGTGTAATGTTTATTTATATTTTGTGATGCATTTATGTGTAGATCTGCTAGTTACATCTTCTACCTTTTAAAGTAAGTGAATGTACTTCTATTTTTATAAATAATTCTCCATTAATGACAAAAATATCTTGTAAATCTCACAAAAGGAGGGGCTCAAGCACCCATGCGCACCTCGGTGAGTGCCCAACATATGTTGGATGATAGGCCGATGCATTTGGGGTTAGAAAGAAGTATTGAGGGTAAAATAATGACTACATATTGGTTCCATTGCTGGGACCTCTTTTGAAGCTATTGTGAGAGAAATGTGTGATGACAGAGCACTTGACCTTGGATAGTGTCAAAGCATGGCTCAAAAACATGGAGGATGATTTTTCTCAAAGGTTCAATACTAGATCTAAGTTTGATGCATGAAAATGGGTGGAGGAGAACTTTTATCATGAACTCAATAAGACATGCTTCTGATGTTCCCATTAGATTTGTATGAATGGCTATCAACATATGCATCAAGAACGAGTTAGTACTAAAGACCTCATGTTTGTACCCGGAGGAATATCGGTGGTTGCATGATGTTGATCGACTTGGACCCGTGTTGTTGATCATTGGTGGAGTAGAGTTATGATTAGTTATACCTTGGAATATGCTATTTCTATGTATTATTTCTTGGAGATTGATGAGTTTGAGTTCTTGAGGGACCCTATAGGATCATTCTTGCATGCTATTTGAATAGCTATCTAGATCTTGGTCATTAATTTTAGTTTGGAAGGATTTCCCATGGCTGGCTGAATTCTTGCTAGGTGTAGGGGGCGGAAGATGGCATGGTAGAAGGATGGAAGACCTTGTCATAGAAATGGAGAAAGAGGAGAGGTGGCTCAAGTATAGTGAATCTCGGGAGAGGGAGTTGGCAAGACAATGTGAAGCTACATGAGTGATGTATTTATGGAGGTAGACATTGTAGGAAGGATTTGAGGTTCGCACGGAGGACATGGAACCTGAGCAATATGAGCTACCCCATCTTGGCAAGTGCAGAAACCCCTCATATTATTGAGAGAGCACTCCATATGAAGAAAGGAGAAGAGCCATAGGAACGCATATTAACCCATATGGTGACCATACCCTTGTGCTTAGTTTTATAGTCCCTGAGATAAGTTTTGATAATCTAGTTGGTATCGGTATTTATAGTCGAGCGACACCTAGGAGGTATAATTTTTCATTTGGTACATCTATGGCTGCACAATCATTTCCTGTGTTTGGGGGTATTTTTTTGGCACAACATTTGGACAAGGTGTGGGATCAAAAGGTTTTAGTATTGCATTTGGGAGTGGCATGGGAAACACATTTGGGAGAGGTTGGATATCACATATTATCGACATGCATTTTAGTGCAATGGTGGGTTTGTAGGGCATAACTGCATTAGGCCCCTTTCCTATGACAGGAGGAGGATTTGGTGGATCTGGAGGCATTGGAACTAGTGGATCTAGTGGGTCTAGTGGTGGAGGTAACATCAAAGGGAATCAAGGTCCTAGATCTAGAAAAAAGGTCCACAACACCATCAACATGTGTTTTATGAGATGTCACTCCACTTACTTGATTACAAGGGCATTAAGGATACTTTGTGGAACATGTACACGAGTCGAGTTACTATGGCACATAAAGGGGATCACTACCTCAGATTGGAAAGCAAGTTAGTTTACAACCACATTGCGAGGGACGCACACATAATTGGTATAAGAAATATGACCCACACCAAACAGTGGTGGATTACATTTTGCTACATTAATCCTTTTTGGCGAGTTCCACATACCTAATTTTGAACAAGGAAGCATCAATGTGTTGAAGGAGATTGAATAAGGAATGGAAAAGAGTGTGTGGGGGTATGATGCGTGTTTCAAGACTCTCCTATCTGAGTTATATTATGGCATTCATCCTTCACAACATGCTCGAGAGTTTTTCTGGAGGATTGATCACACCATTTAGGAGGGAATTTTCATAGAGGACTATCACAAATCTACACAAGGCCTTTGAGGCTGCCTTACACATTGAGGCGGTAGGAAGAATTTATACAGGGAGTTAGTCCATTCTGGAATCCCAAATTGTTGTAATGGAAAAGTACTTAGAGAAATTATCTGTGAACTCGGATCATGAGACTCATAATGGGTTATGGTGTAAAAATTGTGAGATAAAAGGAAATACAAAGGAAAATTGTCCTTGAAGATTGGTACGCACGATGATGGTATCTTGTGAGATCTACCACGTAGATCATGATGCAAGTAGGTGTCCACTACTATAGCACGCGATCTGTAAGAATGTGTCTTTCTATTGTAAAATTTTCACCTCTACTACTCAAGAGTAAAAGGATTGTATATTGATTGACCAAATACATGATGTCATTGATACTAATGTGTACGACAATATTATTGCAATCAATTCCAAGGATGAGTGTCATCATTATGAAGTGTGCAAAGATCGAGGAAGTCACGAGAAGAGGCTTTTGTGAAGGAGTTAGAGGCTATGGCAACCGTGGAGGTGGAAGAAGTGAGTTCCTATGTGGAACTTATTACAACTGTGGGTCTAAGGAACACTATAAGCATGAATGAATGGATTTTCTATAGTGTTCTTGGTGTGGAAAGAACCACAAGTATGAGGATTTCCCATAACTATTATAACACATGAGAAAGAAGCACCGAAGGATAAGGGCAATGGGATGGTGAGCGTAAAGTGTTATGATAATTAGCAATTCCTAGAATGGTGCATGAGTCATAGTTAGAACTGTCTTGGTGATGATGTGAGATGAGGTTGTGTACGCCAAAGAAATACTAAAGTAGATACCACTGATTAAAAGAGAAGAGGTAGTATATGGGAAGTATCTGGAACCCTACCCATCGAAAGGAATTCTATCAAGAGACCATGGACATAATCAAAAGTCTTCAAGGGGAAATTCAATATCTAAAAGAGCAATCCAAGAAGTTGGAGTAGAAGAAAAGCACTGAGGTCCCTCAATTAGATATAGATGATGTCAGAGAGGTGTGTAAGATGTTGCACCAAGAGAATATCATTTCTTTGTTAGGAGAATGATTGAGGGATAAAATACCATATGCTGGAGGAGAGCACGAGAGGAAGGTTTTTCATGCTAACCTTCCTCCCCACAACCTTGACTATGATAAGGATATTACCTTGAATGTAGTTATTGATGGATGGCTCCTAAGTAATATTCTGATTGACATAGGCATGAAGGATAATGTTCTCACCCTGGATGTCAAGAATCAAATGGGAAGGACCCCATTATAACCATATTCAAATGTGTTGTATATGTATAATAAGACAAAGGAAATTCCCGTTGGTGTTTTAAAGGATGTTACTATCACAATCCAAGGGGAGAAATTCATTGGAGACTTTAAAGTCTTAGAACTTATTGAGGTGGAAAAATTTCTAGCATTACTTGGGCACCCCTAGTGCTATAAGAACAATGCTGACTTACATTTCAATAAGGGCTATATAAATTTTGAGAACAAAGAGGAACACGTTATCATTTCTTTGACATATGGGAAGTCAACACCCTATACTAATCCCTTAGGAGAAAATGAACTAGATAGAATTTATGTGTGCATTATCTAGGACCCTAAGGTTGTGTAACCAACAAAAGAAGGTGTTATTCAAGGGGAAAATGCTCAATCTATAAGTGATACAACTAGTGTGGCATGTGAAAATTAGGTGCATAACACATATGAATTAGTCATAAGGTAGTTAAGAGGCTCTGTGATGAGAGTAAAAAAGGAACGCTTAGTTAGGTGCCTAGGAGGGAATAAGTTTCCAAGTTATATTGGGGGAGTCAACCCTGATGTTTTCCTTTGAGAAATGGAGACCCAGTGGAGATGTGGGATTGAAAGGAGAAGGACCCTTAGCTATACCTTTCTTAGGACCACAATATGTTGGTGGGAAACCCATCACGATAACCTTCTATAGTGGCACGAGTTGAGAATTATGTTCTCTGTAAGGTTTTTCCGAGTAATGCACCTACTATTATATAAGATTATCATGGGAAGGAACCTACCTCATTTCACACCCAAGCATGTGAGAAGCCCTTGATGGAAGGAACATAAGCCTTTCTACCTTCTTTATGGGTACATAAGCTTTAATCTACCTTATAAGGTTACGTGCGCATGGTACATTCACTCGAGAGATGCGTCGTTAGACAAGAAACTGGTAGGAGTTGACGACGATCTCCTTCAAGATTTCAAATATCGAGTATTAAGCCATTGGTGGATGAGGCGCTATAGGTTTTCAAATGCTTAACTATGGGATATAGTGCCATGACGATGAGAGAAAGCATAGACGATGACTTGAGTGAAAAGGATGCCATCAAAGCAACCGTCGTTGCATATGATTATAAGAAAGGGTCAAGGTATTTTGATATTGCTGAAATCTTGGATCTCATCATGAGAATGACTGTGTACACAGTCACAAAGTTAAATGATCAAGTTAGGTGGATGTAGGTGAATAAGGCCTAGTTGAATGTATGCATAAAAATATCAGAGGGCAAAATCTATAATTTATCTCCCTTCATTGCAAATGGGATAATCAACAACGCACATAAAGGAGACAAGATACTCTTTGAAATATCCTCCTAACAATTGTATTTTCGAGATAGGAGTGCTTGATGTGGTAGACAAGTTTGTTTGGGAGTATTCAGCTGAAGATCCCTCACCTACGAAAATATTTACAAAGTATACATGTGAAACAATGACAACCTCCCACAAGGCATGCCTAGACAAGTGGTATAAGCTCTTAAGGTATGCATTCAGGGAAGAGTGGATAAACCCAGAGAAACTACCGGTGCTTATAGAGGGAGAAGTTGAGTTTGATATGTAAAAACACTTCATAGAAAGATTCAAGAATTGGTGGATGGAACCATGAGCTCGTGGTGTAAACTCCCATTCTCCTTCACGACCCACTACTTCCAAGCGAGAGTTAATAGGTTTAAAGAAACAAAGAGACTAAGGTTGATTAGGACAATAGCGAGATGTGTAGGATGTTGGTCTACCCCAAGAAGCACATGTACGTGGAAAAGTATGTAGCGCATGAAGTCAGAATGATGAAACCCCTAACTCTACCAATTACAGGAAATTCCATGGCACATGTATATCTCCACATTAGGCAAAAGTTCAAGAAAGGCACATACCTAGAGAATGATGTCTCCATACCTGAAGATCCCACAAGTAGAAGAAAGCCCATGCTCAAGAAAAGGGAGAGAGAAGAAGAAAAAGCACCAAGTGTGTAGACTACCCAGCCAATAAGTGCACCGGTGGCAAGCACCAAACCTAGCACCTATACACATAGGAAGAATTCCCGGTAAAGGAGAAGACCTCGGAAGAAGAGGCGCTAGAGAAACCCCTCGCCAAGGAGAAGTCACCAGAGGAAGCAAAGAAGGATGGATCCCTGTGGAAGACTCACCTCTCAGAAAGAAGGAGAGGATAGTAGAGGAGGATGAATCGGAAGAAACCTAAAGCTTGGAGGCCTACATAGGTGAAAATAATGATGACAATGAAGAAGATGATTTTGAAGAGGACCAAGAACCACTTGTTTTCATCGTGTACGGTTCATATGAAGAGGGTGGAGAAGAAGAATATGAGTTCCTTTTCATATGGTGTAAGGGTAGCCAGGAGGAGGAAGGTGCCCAGGACATGGGAAGAAGTGAGGAGGTTAGCATGTAGGAGTAGAAAAATTCAAGCCTTATACAGGAGCAAGTAAACAAGGTGGTAGAAAGAGAAGCAATGAAAATAATCGAGGCCTTGGTAGAACAAGAATTGGAGTGCAACACTGACATAGTGATGGAAGAGGATAAGGAGGAAAGTGTTGAGAAAGAACAAGTTAGTGTGGGAGGAGGTCTCAGTCTAATAGTGAGTTTCCCCAAATCCGCACACTCGGGAAGGAAGATCCTTGATACAGAACAAGGATAGGTCATGGGATTTGTTGCTTTGACCCAAGGAAGGTGCTATGTGCACACTTCTAAAGTACTATACCCATGGAAAAAATTCTATCTATGACATCATTTGATGAGGAGGGCACGTACCCTAGGACAAGGAAGTTGCTCTCTTTGGCATTTGAGTCCCATATTGACAAGCGAAAGTTCTAAGTATACCAAGGGAAATCATGCCAGATGCAGTCTAAGGGAGCCAACCCTTGGTAAAATCCCAACAACTCTTAGATGAGCGGTTATTTAATGTGCTCAACAAGGTCACGGTCAAGGTTGAGTCTAGGCTCTTTGGAAGAAATGACAGAGTAAAATTTCTAGAGGGAGAGCTAAATTAGAAGGAAGAGGAGTGGTTGAGAAGATTAAGGACATGAAACAAGAAGAGAGTTCATCAAAATGCAGCTGAAGTGAAAACTAAGGGATGAGAAGGTGAAGGTGCACGAAGTATACAAAAATATGGAGTCTATCACAAGCACCATTATGTTGAAGCATCCAAACCTAACACCACCTATGCATAAGTACAAATCCACTCTTGAATGCTTAGAAGATGTTATGCATATCCTCACCATAGAGAGGAAACCGTTGGCCCTAGATTTCATAGAAGAAGTGGCAGCATGCTTAGTGAGGGAGTACAAATTGAAAGTGGTAGCAATCATTGCTGAGTATAGCAAGGTACTTACGAATGTCAAGATTGCTACCCAATCTGCTGAGGCTGCGTATGATAATTGCACTGAGATAGGGATAGAGTGGCGAGCATCTTGGTTGCCACTCATGAATCAGATCTGGGGAGTTTCAAGAGAAGAATAAGGGAAATAGGGTGGAAAGGGACAAAATCCTTGCCAAGGTTGAAAAGAAATATGAGGCCATTGAAACCTTAAGGGGTTCAATCAAAAACCGATTGAAGGAACTGTACCGTAAATCACAAGAAGAATGGACACACTTGAGGACATGGGAAAACAATTGGAAGGGGTAGTTGAGACTATGAATACCTAGGGAGATGGGTTAAGCTTTAAGGAAGTGAGCACCTTAGTCGGTGACCTCTGCCAGAGAGTGCATAATGAAGTAGATACCTGGAACAAGCTAGAGGCTGACCTAAAAAGGGACTTCCCACTCCTTTTATAGCAATAATTACCCTTCCATTCTTTTATTCTTTCCCATTCCTTCATCCCCTTATTCTTACTCTTCCCAAATTCTTTCATTCTTCTAGAACATATTGTAATTTTATACTCTTAACCCATCCTTGTGGAAGAGCGAGAGTAATAAGAAGACATTGAAGTGATAAGAGGACCTGAGACAATGGCACCCAAGAAACAAACCATGTTACCCAAGAGGCCCAAGGGAAAGGTCAAGGGAAAGGGAAAGGGAAAGGGTAGAGAGCCAACAATAACCACCACAAGCATGAATGAGGAGTGGTATGCAAAAATGTAGTACCCAGATGGAGTTTTTCTTGGGAAGGAGTGGGAATCCCATTTGAGAAATATGGTGGTGAGAGATTATAACCATCACACAAACACAACAGAGAAGGAAATGGTGTTGGAGTTAGTGCACCCGATGAATAAAATGACACCAGAGGGTTTTCCCATCTATAGCAATGAGGTAAAAGTGAAGTTGGAGAAGGCAGGGTTATTACAACTCTATGAGTTGCCCTAATTTGGAAAGCCTAAGTGCCTCTATCAGTGGCTGATGTCATGCATGCATGAGGACCACTTTTACTTCATGGTGGTTCCGTTGATGGTCTTCTCGGGATTCCCTTATTGATAAAAAGCATAGACGATGACCTGAATGACAAGGATACCATCAAAGCAACCATTGTTGCATATGATTACAAGAAGGGGTCAAGGTATTTTGATATTACAAAAATCCCAGATCCCATCATGAGAATGGTCATGCACCTAGTCACAAATTTAAATGATCAAGAAAGGTGGACACAGGTGAATAATTATTGGTTGAATGTATGCAAAAAATATCAGAGGCAATAATCTATAATTTATCAGCCTTCATTGTAGATGAGATAATCAACGTTGCACAGGAAGGAGACAAGATACTCTTTGGAAATATCCTTCTAAAAAATTTATTTTCTGATATAGGAGTGCTTGACATGGAAAATAAGTTTGTTTGGGAGTATCCGGCTGAAGATCCCTCTCCTGCAAAAATATTTGCAAAGTATACATGTTAAATAATGACAACCTCCCACAAGGCGTGCCTAGACAAGTGGTATAAGCACTTAAGGTATGCGTTTGAGGAAGTGTGGATAATCTAAAAGAAACTACTAGCACTTATAAAGGAGAACTTGAGTTTTCCATGTACCAAGATTTCTTCTACATAGGTAGATTCAATTTGGTAGATGAAACCATGAGCCCATGGTGTAAACTCCCATTCTCCTTCACCACCCAATACTTCCAAGCGGGAGTTAACAAGTTCAAAGAAGCAAAGAGACTAAGGTTTGACCTTAGTGAGGTTGATTAGGACCACTAGGAGATGTGTAGGACATTGGGCTACCCCAAGAAGTGCACATACATGGAAAATTATGTAGCGCATGAAGTCGAATGATGAAACCCTTGACTCTATTGCAGGAAAGTCTATGGCACGTGTATATCTCCACATTAGGCCAAAGTTTGAGAAAGGTGCATACCTAGAGAATGATGTCTCCATACCTAAAGATCCCATGGGTAGAAGAAATCCTGCACTCAAGAAAAGGGAGAGAGAAGAATAAAAAGCACCAAGTGTGCAGACTTCCTAGCTAGTAAGTGCACCAAGTAGCAAGAGCCAAACCTAGCACCTATGCATGTAGGAAGAAGTCCTCGGTAAAGGAGAAGACAATGGAAGAAGAGGTGCTAGAGCAACCCATTCCTAAGGAGAAGTCTCCAGAGGAAGCAAAGAAGGTTGGATCCCCTGTGGAAGATTCACCTCTCAGAAAGAAGTAGAGGATAGTAGAGGAGGATGAATTGGAAGAAACTGAGAGCCTGGAGGCCTACATAGGTGAAAAGGATGATGAAAATGAAGAAGATGATTTTGAAGAGGACCAAGAACCACTTGTTTTCAGTGTGCATGGTTTAAAATAAGAGGGCGGAGAAGAAGAACATGAGTTCCTTTTCATGTGGTGCAAGGGTAGCTAGGAGGAGGAAGGCACCCAGGACATGGGAAGAAGTGAGGAGGTTGGCGCAGGAGCAGAAGACTCCAAGCCTTACGTAGGAGCAAGTAAATGAGGTGGCATAAATATAACCAATGAAAATAATTGAGGCCTTGGTAGAACAAGAATTAGAGTAGAGTGTTGAAATAGTGATGGAAGAGGATAAGGAGGAAAGCATTGAGAAAGAACAAGTCAGTTTGGGAGGAGGTCCTAGTCTAATTGTGAGTTTCATCAAAGTGCGCTCAGGAAGGAAGAGCCTTGATATAGAATGAGGATAGGTCATGGGATATGTTGTGACCAAAGGAAGGTGGTACATGCGCACTTCTACAGCACTATACCCATGGAAAAACTTCTATCTATGACATCATTTGACAAGGAGGGTATGTACCCCAGGGACAAGGAACATGCTCTCTTGGGAGTTGGAGTACCATATTGACGAGCCGATTTAAAAGTATACCAAGGGGAAATCATGCGATGCAGTTCTAAGGGAGCCAACCCCTTGGTAAATACTCGGAACTTAATGAATAAAGATGGAAATGAGACATACAATCATCATAGGGCTTAGAATGGCCTCTAGACAAATGTATTCATTCCAAATAGAGGGTACTTACAGATAATAGATATAACTACATCAGAAAGGAAAATACATAAGGATTTACATCTATTCCATAACATCCATGAACAAATGAAAAGAAAAGATATAGATATGAACCGAACCAATTACATTCATACTCATTCATGTTTATAACCTCATTACATTCAATGGATCCATTAGACTACCACATATTGATCGGACCAAAGTCATACATCACAAGTGAGGGATCATTTCCTTCATCCATACAAAGAAAAATTTATATCCTAACCCCTTAATACATTAATCCCTTATATAGCCTGTACCCAATCCCATAGAGATCTTTCATTATTTATGTAGAGCTCCACTCTCTATATTCTCCTCTATTGTATATCCGATCTACTCCTCTCTTTTTATTTTGCATGCACTTGTATTTATAGGCATCCCATAGTGCTAACTCATCCTTTTGTGGCCTCAAATCCAGCATGAAGTTTCGAATGTGGTCCTCCTTGGGAGCATGCTCCATCGATCTAAGATCTCCACTCCTTTTAATGATGGTCTTCTAGAATCCTTTATCGCTAAGCATATTCCTTTTTGGGAATCACTTTGTTAGGTGACACCTTATCCACTCCTCATTTGCTATCAGGTCATGCTTTTCTCGTGTCTTGCCCAAAATACCCAATATGGCTAAGTCCTGAAATCTTAGATCTGTCCATGCATGTGCCACATGTTTTCTTAAACCCTATCCTGCGTACCTTCTCCTTGTGCACCCTTCTTCAACTAGGCCTTGCGTTCCTACGCACATTTTTGTACTTAGCCAATATTTTGGGGTCCCAAAATCACCCCACACTTCACTTATTCTCCACCCTCGGAAACATCTTTTCAAGAGTAAATAATTACAATATGTTCCAAAAGAATGAAATAATTTGGGAAGAGTAAGAATAAGGGGATGAAGGAATGGGAAAGAATAAAATAATGGAAGGGTAATTATTGCTGCAAAAGGAGTGGGAAGTCCCTTTTTGGCCAGCCTCCAACTTGTTCCAGGCATCTACTTCATCCTGCGCTCTCTAGCAGAGGTCACTAACTAAGGTTCTCACTTCCTTAAATCTTAACCCATCTCCTGGTATTAATAGTCTCAACTACCCCTTCCAATTGTTTTCCCATGTGTTCATCCATTCTTATTGTGATTTGTGGGTACAGCGATTACTTTAATAGTTTTTATTAAACCCCTTAAGGTTTCAATGGTAGTAGATTTATTTTCGACCTCGACAAGGATTATGTCCCTTTCCACCCTATTTCCCTTATTCTTCTCTTGAAACTCCTTCATCTCTGCTTTGTGAGTGGTGACCAAGATGCTCGCCACTCTATCCATGTCTATGTAATTATCGTATGTGGCCTCAATAGATTAGGTAGCAATCTTGACATCTGTAAGTACCTTACTATACTTAGTAATGATTGCTACCACTTTAAATTTTTCCTCCCTCACCAAGCATGTTTCCACTTCTTCCATGGAATCCAGGGCCAATGGTTGTCTTTCCATGGTGAGGATGTACATCAGATCTTCTAAGCATTCAAGATTGGATCTGTACTTTTGCATGGGTGGTGTTAGGTCTGGATGCTTCAACATAATGACACTTGTGATAGACTCCATCTTTTTGTATACTTCACGCACCTTCACCTTCTCATCCCTTAGTTTTCAATTCAGCTATGCAATCGATCAACTCTTCTTGTTTCAAACCCTTAGTATTCTCAAACCAGCTCCTCTTCCTTCTTTTCTAGCTTTCCCTCTAGAAATTTTACTTTGTCATTTCTTCCAAAGATCCTAGCCTCAGCCTCGACTGCGACCTTGTTGAGTGTATTACATAACTTCTCATCCGAGAGTTCTTTGGGAATTTACCAAGGGTTGGCTCCCTTATACTCCGTTACTAGCATGATTACCCCTTGGTATACTTGAACTCTGGCTCACAATATGGGACTCAAACACCCCAGAGAGCATCTTTTTGTCTTGGGGTACACACCTCCTCATCAAATGACACCATAGCTAGAAGTTTTTCCATAGGTATAGTTCTTTGGAAGCATGTGCATAACACCTTCCTTGGGTCATCAACATAGCCCATGACCTATCCTCATTCTGTATCAAGGCTCTTACTTCCCAAGTACGCAGCTTTAGGGAAACTTCTTGTTAGAATAGGACCACCTCCCATCTTGACCGACTTGTTCTTTCTCAACACTTTCCTCCTTATCCTCTTCCATCACTATGTTAGTTTTGTACTCCAATTCTTGTTCTACCAAGGCCTTGATTATTTTCATTACTTCTCTTTCTTCCACCTCATTTACTTTCTCCTACATAAGGCTTGTATTTTTCTACTCCTACGCCCCAACCTCCTTACTTCTTCACATGTCCTAGGTGCCTTCCTTCTCTTGGATACTCTTGCTTGCTTGCACGAAAAGGAACTCATGTTATTATTCTCTACCCTCTTCTTCTAAACTATGCATGCTGAAAACAAGTGGTTCTTAGTCCTCTTTAGAATCATCTTCTTCATTGTCATCATCCTTTTCTCCTATGTAGGCCTCTAGGATCTCAGTTCTTTCCAAGTTAGCCTCTTCTACTATCCTCTTCTTCTTTATGAGAGGTGACTCTTTTACTGAGCAATCCAAACTTCTTTGCTTCCTTTGGTGACTTCTCCTTAGTGAGGGGTTTCTCTAGCACTTCTTCTTCTAGGGTTTTCTCCTTTATCGGGGACTTCTTCCTGCATGCATAGGTGCTAGGTTTGGCACTTGCCACCGGCATGCTTACTAGTTGGGCAGTCTACACACTTGGTGTTTTTTCTTCTTCTCTCTCCCTTTTCTTGAGCGTGGTATTTATTTTACCCATGGGATCTTCAAGTATGGATACATCATTCTCTAGGTATGCACCTTTCTCGAATATTGGCCTAATGTGAAGATACACATGTGCTACAAAATTTCCTATAATTGGTAGAGTCAGGGGTTTCATCATTATGACTTCATGCGCTACGTACTTTTATATGTATGTGTGCTTCTTAGGGTAGACCAACTTCATGTGCATCTCCCTGTGGTCTTTATCAACCTTACTAAGGTAAAACCTTAGTCTCTTTTCTTCTTTGAACTTGTTAAATCCCACCTCGAAGTCTTGGACATTGAAGGAGAATGGGAGTTTACACCATGGGCTCATGGTTTCATCCACCAACTTAAATCTACCTATGCAAAAGTGTTGGTACATAGAAAACTTAGCTTCTCCCTCTGTAAGCATTGGTAGTTGCTTTGGGATTCTCCACTCTACCTCGAATGCATCCCTTAAGCACTTATACCACTTGTCCAGGCATGCCTTGTGGGAGGTTATCATTGTTTCACATGTATACTTTGTAAATATTTTCGCAAGTGAGGGATCTTCAGCTAGATACTCCTAAACAAACTTGTCTTTCACGTTAGGCACTCCTATCTCCAAAAATACAATTTTCAAGAGGATATTTCTAAAGAGTATCTTGTCTCCTTCCTATGCACTACTGATTATCTCATCTGCAATGAAGGTCGATAAATTATAGATTGTGCCCTCTGATATTTTCTTCGCATACATTCAACTAGGCCTTATTCACCTGCGTCCACCTTTCTTGATCATTTAACTTTGTGACTAGGTGCATGACCATTCTCATGATGGGATGTGGGATTTATGAAATATCAAAGTACATTGACCCTTCTTATAATCATATGCAGCGATAGTTGCTTTGATGGCGTCCTTGTCGCTTAGGTCATCATCTATGCTTTCTCCCTCGTAGATGAGGCCTGTAAACTTCAAAATAAGCTGAGGGGTTATGCACATCTTATGCCCCATGAAGTAAAATTTGTCCTCATGCACACGTGAAATCAACCACTGATAGAGGCTCTTAGGATTTACAAATTAGGGCAACTCATAGAGTTACAATAACCCTTCCTTCTCCAACTTTAGTTTTACCTCATCGCTATAGATGGGAAAACCCTTTGGTGTCCTTTTTTCATCGGGCACACTAACTCTAGCACCATTTCCTTCTTTGTTGTGTTTTTGTGATGGTTATAATCACTCACCACCATCTTTCTCAAATGGTATTCCCACTCCTTCCCAAGCAAAACTCCATCCGAGTACTACATTTCTACATACCACTCCTCATTCATGGTTGTGGTGGTTATTGTTGGCTCTCTGCCCTTGCTCTTACCCTTGGGCCTCTTGGGTGACACAGTTAGTTTCTTGGGTGCTATTGTCTAGGTCCTCTTATCACTTCAATATCTTCTTGTTACTCTTTTGTTACACTCCTTCCAACCTTAGATCTCAAACTTGCGATGAAAACCTCTTAAACCCGTGCCCTATTTTTTCAAACCCTAACGGGGATAATTCTTTCACAAGATGGTGCCTTCTCATAACTACTCTTATGCCCATGAAATCCATTCCTTCTAGTTTGCAAATCCAAACTAGTTACTCACGCTCAAATTTTGTAAATTTTTCTTCACACGGATCGAGATCCGGAAGCCCTAGATTGCAATGATGGAAAAATGCTTCTCTCTTCGTATTCACAAAGTAAATAATGAAGTGCCCAACCTTTTATTTATAGTTTTTCCTACTTTGTAACGTTAAATGCTACCTTACCTAGCATCGTACTTTAACACTTAATGCGGATTTTTCAAAGAAACCCGACTTAAGTGCTTTAACTCACGTGCCCAAACTTTTGCAGACAATTTTCGAACCTCTCGTGTGTGTACCATTCCATCTTGATAGTCTTGGTGTGTGGGATCCTATATGTCCTCCACACACATATGGAGGGTCATCTCACATGGGTTAGGTTTAGGGTTTCTTGTGTGTCATGCACTAGGGTTACTCAACACCCTATATATGTATCCCTTCATTTGACATTTATGAGTATGCCAAGACACTTCGTTGTCTTTCTCTACATGTGCAAGCCTTGTTTTGTTATGCAAGTTCTTCAGTTGATTGACCGATTCTTCCTTATGATTACGTTGGAGCTATTATGTTTCCCTCGAGTGAAACTTTATCATGGTGCACATTTTTATATGATTCTTGCTAACTCTTTCATGGTATTAGAGCTGAGATCAGGTAAACATGCATTCATCATATGAGTTACGATTACTCTTGGTTTCATTATTTTTTTACTCCTCATGCAAGTTTTTTGATCATCATATTCTGGAAATTCATTGCTAACATTCTTAACAAGTTTCTCTTGGAAAGTTTTTAGTTTTTATGTGTTCTTTGTGCATGTGTAGATCTCCTCGAGTTTTCTGGGTTTTTTTGTAGCTACATTTAGGTAGTGTAACTAAATTTAGCAAATCAACAAAATAAAGGAGGATCTTTATTCTCGGTTTTGAATTTTTCTATTAAACTAGAAATTTTGTTACATCCCTTTTTTGGTATTTGTATGGTGTTTTATTTTTAGAGATCTAGGTCTAAAATTTGTTGTTGCATTGGTATTTGAATTTTTTGTTTATGCTTGCATACTACAACTCAAAACACGAGCTCAGTAAACTTATCAAACACGCATCATGCTTTCTTGATCGGCCGAGTTCCTCTCTGCCCTAGTCTTTTTTTTTTTTTTTCCTTTCTCAAATATGGCATGGCTGTGTGTCCTTCTCACTTGCCGAGGTCTCTTGCGGTCCGAGTGGTCATACTTTCCCTACGTGGTATTGATTTTGCTAGTCAGTGAGTTCCTTTTGTTGTTGTTGCTTAACCGTGAGGTTTTGTTAATGTTGTTTGTTGTGGCCATGGGTTTCCTGTTTGTTGTTGTTTGTGTGGATCCCTTCTCCTCCTATGAGCTCCCCTCTACTACTTTCCAAGCTCCATGACCTAGCCACCATGGGATCCTCCCTCCTTTTTTTGGTAAACTCCAAACTCTGCAGACCGGCCGTGAGTTTCATGGTTTATTTTTTTAGGTAAGTTTGTTTTTAACTTTATTCCACCGTAAGTTTTTGTAAAATTTAATATTTCATTTACTAAGTTTTAAAATTTACTTTTTTTCTATAACCGTAAGTTTTAAAGTTTTCTAGTTTCATTTAAGGCAAGTTTTCTTTTTTATAAATGGTAAGTTTTTTAAACTTTTAGGTGGATTTCTTTTTTTTTTTTAAAAGGGAGTATATATTAATTAGGATTTAATTTTTTTATTAGATCTTAATTAATTTTTTTGTAATTAATTAGGATTTAATTTTTATTAGATCTTAATTAGTTTTTTGTAATTAATTAGATTTAATTAAATCTATTTGTATTAATTACAATTTCTCCAAAACGATTAGTCATTTTTAAAAAAATTTGTCTTTATAGTAAAGTTTTTTTAATCATTTTGTTTTTAACTCCATAAGCTCTTAAATTAGCTAAATTGGATGTTTCAAAATGGTAATTTTTAAAAAGCATTTTTTCAATTTTTTTACTAATCATGCACTCAAGTGTGCAGTATCACTCTGAGCACCTCTTTGTCTTCTACGTGAATTTTCGGTGTTCAAGATCATACGGACCCATCTTGAGTTCAAAACATTATAATTTACCCTTATTATTGCTTGCGAATAGTGAGCACATCTGCGAGTTTGCAGCAAGGGGGTATCATTCGCGATGTGAGACACTTTTTCTCACAACTAGGATTTGATTTTGCCTCCTTGCTAGTTGTTTGCAATTTTGCTTGTGTATGGTGTCACTTTGTTGCGCTCCTTGAAACACAATTGTGGTATCCTCTCTTACACATTATTACAATGATTACAAGGTGAGTTACCAAGTGTTTCTAGATGCATGCTCAGACCTGATTATATTCAACACACTAAACTATAAAGTGTCGAAAGCAGGGGGTTATTATAATGTCCTGGGTGGTTGTGTTTCTTTTTGCATTCCTTCTCTCTCCTTTCACTATGGATGCACTTTCAATTCCTTTTCTTATGTTGTTCAACTTCTTTGAATGGAGATTGAAAATAATTATGAAACTAAGGGGTAAAGGGTTATTCTGCATCACCATGGGAATTGAGACTGAACTAGACAACGACCCTGAAAAATCTAAGTGGTTAAACTGTAGCGATGAAGCTTTAGGTATTCTTTGCATGTCTATTTCTCTTGACTTGCTCTTCCACATTGAGTCATCCGAAACACCTAATTCTACGTGGAAAACATTAGATTGGATGTTTGGACAACAAGATGACATGAGAGTGCATGAGTTAGAAAATGAACTACTAGGGTTAAATCCTAGTGATTTTGAAAACCTACAAGCATTCTTCTATAAGTTTTTCCACACTAGATTGTTGTTAAAGGAATGTCAAGTAGAGAAGAAAGATTCTCAACTGATCTTGTCGATTCTCTCTAAGTTAGGTCCTAAATATTTTTTCTTTATGTCAAATTTTTACGCTACAAAAGCTTCCTTGGGAAAGGATTGGAATATGCCCTCCTTTGACTATTTTTCATCCCAACTCATTCGAGAATAGGAAAAAATCATTCAAATGGGGTCTCTTAAGTCCACCTCGGATGCCCTTGTAGCAAGTACTAGTAAGGAAAAGAAGACTGAAAAGAAGAAAGAAAAAAGGATCAACCTAAGAAGGAAACCAAGACCAAAACTAAAATTAACATGAACACTTCAACTTCTGAGCCTAGAGCATAGAAATATAGGTATTTGTGTTCCTATTACAAGAAGCTTGATCATAAAGAGCATACGTGTATAAGAAAACAAATTGATCACCTTACTCATTTACTTGAGAAAAATCAAATAGGTGTTCTCGATTCTATTAAACAAAATTCTCTTAAGGCCGAGTATTCTACCAAAAAAGGTTCTAAATCTGATAAGAAGAAAGGATAGTCCCTTGTAGCCAAAGTTGCTCCTTCATCAACATGGATTATATATTTTGGTACTTTGCACCACATGGATTCTTTGCATGTTGAGTTCTCCAACATTGAGCCTTTTGGTATGTCCCAAATCACGATGGGTAATGACACGAAAGTGTCGGTTTTCTGGTAGTGGATCAGTAGAGATAGATGGGGGAACATTCAGCCAAGTGTTGAGTGTTCCTAATCTCTCTACCAATATCCTATCGGTTTACCAAATTTCTCACCTTAGTGAAGGAATGTGAGTGGAATTTGGTCCTAACTCGATGATTATTCATGAGCTTAACAATGACACTATAGTGGCTGAGGGAAAGGTGGATCACCATTCATGGTTGTATACCTTTTCCCACTTTACTTCTGATTCTATGCCCACTGCCTTGCTCACTCATGAAAATGAGGTTAGTAAGCTATGGCATGAGTGTTTCAGACATCTAAATTATCGCTACCTTGAACAATTGAGCCAAAACAAAATGGTCAATGGGTTACCTCACGTCAAGTTTTCTAAGGGTCTTTGTGAGGGTTGTACCCTTGGAAAGCATCTTGAAAAGAACTTTGACAAAGGAAAATCCTAGAGAGCTACTCATCCTTTAGATCTTGTTCACAGTGATATTTTTGGTCCATTTCCATCTCCTTCATTTACTAGAGCTCTTTATGTGCTGACCTTCATTGATGACTATTCGCGATATACTTGGGTATATTTTCTTAAGCTTGAGTCTAAAGTCTTTGAACATTTTCAGGACTTTAAGGCTCTTGTTGAGAAATAGGTGGAACAGTCTATCAAGGTTCTTTGAACCGATAATGGAGGTGAATATGTAAACAATAGGTTCATGGATTTATGTACTTTTGAAGGAACCTCTTTGTAGCATACAACCCTTTGCTGAATGGAGTAGTAGAAAGAAAGAACCATACTCTTAAAGAGATGGCCACTTGTATGATTCACTCGAAGTCTCTTCCTCCATGAGAATTGGGCTGAAGTAGTGAATTGTGCTAATAACATTTAGAACTATGTTCTACACAAGGTAGTAATAGGGATGACACCCTTTGAAGACTAGTTTGGATGCAAGCTTGATGTTGAGAACTTTCAAGTCTTAAGATCCAAGGCTATGTCTCAAATTCCCAAGAATAAATGCAAGGCATTGAAACTAGAATTCAAACCTTGTATCTTTATAGGGTATCATGATGGCATGAAGGGATATTGATTATTGAATCCTACTTCTCATGATCTTTGTATTGAGAGAAGTGTTAAGTTCAATGAGTCTTCTTTGACTTCTACTTCTCTACCTATTGAGGTTCTTCAACTTGCTGATTCAAATTCTGACTCATCAGATGATGATGTTGTTGAGCATGCTCCTCTTCCTAATCCTCCCAACCATCAGACCCTTGAGTCTTCCAATTCTGACAGTAGTGATGATGAGGACTATGTCCCTTCTCACTTGAGTGACAAATCTTTCGACTCAGAGGCTGACCCTCATGGTCCTCTTTGGGCTAGGAAAACTCTACAAAGTGTTGGAGATTTAGTTGGAGATACTTTGGATATGAGACGTACTCACTCATATTTTGTTGGACCCCAATCTTTCTTTGCCTCTTCCTCCTATCCATAATATTTCGGGAGGCTTGGGTATTATTGAGTGGGATTCTACCATGGATGAGGAGTATTCCTCTCTCATGAAGAACGATACTTGGGATCTCACCCCTCTTCCAAAAGGAAGAAAAATTGTTTGGTGTAAGTGGGTGTTCCAAACAAAGTATGGAGTAGATGGACAAGTCAAAAATTTTAAAGTGTGATTAGTAGCTAAGGGTTTCTCCCAGATAGCTAGGGTTGATTATACTAAAAAAAATTCTTTGGTTATGAAGATGACTTCTATTCAACTAACCCTAGCCATTTCCACAGAAAACAAATGGAAATTCCATCAAATAGATGTTGAGAGTGCCTTCCTTCATGGTGACCTAGAGGAAGAGATCTACATGGAACAAACTTTGGGTTATTTCCATGATCCCTCCCTCATTTGTAAGTTAAAGAAGTATCTTTATGGCCTTAAACAATCCCCTCATGATTGGTATGCCAAGATGGACTCTTTTTTACTTACATTAGGGTTTACTAGGTGTCACTCTGATCCAAATGTTTATATTCTATGATAAGATGACTCCATACTCATTCTCATTCTCAATGTTGATGACTTGTTGATCACCGACATCTCTTCCTCTATCATTGATTCTATGAACACTGCCTTGGCCAATAGGTTTTCCATGAATGATTTAGGTCTGCTTCATTACTTTCTTGGGATCCAGATTTCACAATATGACTCGGGAATTTTGATTTCACAACCTAAGTATGCTCTTAACTTGCTTGCTTGTTTTCAGATGTCTAATTGCAAGTATTCTCCTACTCCTTTTCTTTCTAGGGTTAAGTTGGTTTTGATTGCTCTACTCCCTTGGTTGATGGTACCCTTTATTGACAGTTGGTGGGGAGCTTGATTTTCTTGACTCACACTTGACCATATTTATTGTATGTTGTTGGGATTGTGTCCAGATTCATGTAGGATCCACATGAGTTGCATTGGAAAGCAAGTAAAATGATCCTTCATTACGTTCATGGTACTTATACTGATGGCATTCACTATCATGGAGGGGTGGATATTGACTTGATTGGGTTCACATATTCTGATTGGGCTAGTGACTTAGATCATCATAAATCTACCTTTAGCTATAGTTTCTCTCTTGGTTTAGGTCCTATTAGTTGGTATAGAAAGAAGCAGAATGCATTTGTGATTTATTCTATAGAGGTAAAATACAGAGGAGTAGTTAATGTTTCCATAGAGGCTATTTGGCTATAGGGTATTCTGATAGAGTTTGGCATCCACTTTCGGTGGCCTACCATTATCTATTGTGATAACACAAGCACTATCTCAATTTGTAGAAATCCAGTTCAACATCAACAGATGAAGAACATTGAGATCCATATGCACTTCATACGAGATCTTATTCATGATGGTATCATCGAAATTCAATACATTCAGAAAACTGATCAGATTGCATATATATTCACCAATCCCTTCACTGAGGTGAAGTTTCTTCACTTGCGGTCTCTTCTTGGGGTGAGGTCTTATGCAACTGCTCATCTTCTTCGGGCTATATAGTCCTCTTCTTCTTCTTCTAATAAGAAGATGTTATTTGTACATGGGAACCTTATCAGGCCTTTAGTTGCCAAGCCATATTAACACATCTTTCTTAGTTGTTTAGGAGTGTCTTCTTTTTCTGTTTGACTCATCCTAGCCACTACCCCAGCTTTGATGAAGGGAGGTGTTGGTGTGTGGGATCCTATATGTCCTCCACACATGTATGGAGGGTCATCTCACATGGGTTAGGTTTAGGGTTTCTTATGTGTCATGCACTAGGGTTACTCAACACCCTATATGTATCCCTTCATTTGAAATTTATGAGTATGCCAAGACACTCCACTATCTTTCTCTACATGTGTAAGCCTTGTTCTATTATGCAAGTTCTTCAGTTGATTGATCGATTCTTCCTTTTGATTACGTTGGAGATATTACATTTCCCAACTTTATCGTGGTACACAATTTTTGATACGATTCTTGCCAAATATTCCATGGTATTAGAGATGAGATCGGGTAAACGTGGATTCATCATATGAGTTGTGATTACTCTTGGTCTTCGTGCAAGTTTTTCGATCATCGATTCTAGAAATTTATTGCTAACATTCTTAACAAGTTGCTCTTGGAAATTTTTTAGTTTTTCTGTGTTCTTCATGCATGTGTAGATCTCCTAGAGTTTTCGGGGTTTTTTTGTAGCTACATTTAGCTAGTTGTAGCTAAATTTAGCAGATCAACAAAAAAGGAGGTTCTTTATTCTGGTTTTAAAAATTTTTCTATTAAACTAGAAATTTTTTTAGATCCCTTTTTGGTATTTGCATGGTGTTTTTTCACAGAGATCCGGTTTAAAATTGGTGGTTGCATTGGTATTTGCATTTATTTATGCCTGCATGCTACAACTCCAAACATGAGCTCTACAAACTTATCAAACAAACATTGTGCTTTCTTGCTCTAGCCGAGTTTCTCTCTGCCATGGTCTCTATTTTTTTGTTTCTCGGATCTAGAATGGTCATGTGCCCTTCTCACTTTCCGAGGTCTCTCGTGGTCCAGTGGCTATACTTTCCCTACTTGGTCGTGATTTTTCTAGTGAGTTCCTATTGTTGTTCTTGGTCGTGTGAATTCATATTGCTGCTTTGTTGTTGCGGCCATGGGTTTCTTATTTGCTATTATTTGTTATGGCTCCCTTCTCCTCCTGCGAGCTCCCCTCGGTTTCTTGCCAATCCCAATGACCTAGCCACCACAAGATCCTCCTGCTTTTTTTTGGTAAACTCCAAACTCTATGCTTTGGCCGTGAGTTTCATGGTTTGTTTTTTTTTGGTAAGTTTGTTTTTACTTTATTCCATCGTAAGTTTTTTGTAAAGTTTCTAAAATTTAGTATTTCATTTACTAAGTTTTAAGATTTACTTTTTTCTATAACCATGAGTTTTAAAGTTTTCTAGTTTCATTTAAGGAAAGTTTTCTTTTTTATAAATGGTAAGTTTTTTAAACTTTTAGGTGGAATTTTTTTTAAAAAGGGGAGTATATTTTAATTAGGATTTAATTTTTTATTAGATCTTAATTAGTTTTTGTAATTAATTAGATTTAATTAAATCTATTTGTATTAATTACAATTTCTCCAAAATGATTAGTATTTTTTTTAGAAAAATCATCTTTATAGTAACGTTTTTCAATCATTTTTTTTAACTCCAAAAGCTCTTAAATTAGCTAAATCAAACGTTTCAAAATGGTAAATTTTTAAAAAGCATTATTTTCGATTTATTTACTAATTGTGTGCTCAAGTGTGCCCTGGTCAACGTAGCCTCTTACCCGTGATGGATCTGCAAGCAAGTTTAATTCCCCACTCTCTCTCTCTCCATAAAGAAAATTTTGGTATTAACCTTTATGGCATGGCTTAGTTGTATGGTGTGTTTGTGAGCTGATAACACTTCATGCTATTGTTATGCAGTATGTTGAACTTTGGTAACTCTTAGGGGATTCATTTGGGTAGTACTGAGAATTACTTCTGGCTTAGTAATGGTTGGACAATAGCAAACGGCTGAGTTACAAAATGTGTCTTATTTTGCCATCATTCATCCCGGCAGCGGCAAAAGTAGCTCAACATGATGGTTCCTTTTCTTCGAGATATAGAAAGTGCCTACAGTTGATGTAAATAAATGTTGATTAGTTGAGCTATCGGCTCATTCCATTATAAGGAGTTCAATTAATTGCTATCTTCCTTAGAAGTCATCTAAACCAGTTTCAATTGATACTAGAGAACAATAAATGAATTTTGGAGATTAGATTTCAAAATTTTGAGCTTAAATTATATTATACCAAGTATGGAAACCATTTCTTATTTCTTTAGGAAGCTATTCAATTTAGACATTATATAATTTTATAACTAGTCACAAACTTGAGGAAAGCTCAATTGGAGCTAGGACCTTTATAGATAATGATTAAAAGAGTTGGATTGTTTTATGGTTACTAAAAAGACTGAAAAGTCTTATTTGAAACCAAGGGTCTTGTTGGTTATTACCTTGGATATGTTTGTTAAGTAATTGATGCTCCATTAATAAGGTGCAACAATGGAACTAAAACTTAGTTTGTTTTGATTCTTTAAATCAATTTTTAAAGAATATCCTTTTATTTATTATGTGGTTCTTATATAACAAAATGAATCTCTTCTCGGTTGATAAAAACAATGTAATTAATTCCCCATTACAAAGGAGTATTACGAGTTAGTCATTATGACAAATTCGGAAAGTTTAGACTCTATAAATAAGCATAAATAAGCTTTGGTAATGGCCGTGTCTTCGAATTCTTATTGCAGCTGAATATAGTAAGACATAATTTGAGATGATGTGTTTTATTAAAGAAGGTACAACACGGTATAAATAGGCAACAAATTCCATATTTCCTTAATTCCTTTAAGTTACTATGATATGTAACTTGAGATGTATAGATATCATTCCTTCTTTGGATATTAATGGATAATACAGGATATGTTGTTGTATGTAGTTATGTCATATAAACATCATGTGTATTAACCGGATCTATTTGATGGATATGTTGGTATTGCTGAAACTGATTGGTTTCATTTCTATAGCAAGGATTACATTGTGTGTGTACAAGGTTAATAATTGACTAATTTTCATGAGCAACCACAATAGTTGCAGTAACTTATAGTTATGAATGGGATGATATAGTTACATACCGTAATTTATAGGAATTTGATATTTCTATTTAACTTCGGTGAGATTCGGTTGTATTTATAACAACATATTTTGTTGATTATTTGATGGTCATTATCAGGTATGTTTATACTTATCTAATTTTACTTTAACTTATTTATGTGAAGTTCTTGTAAGACTCTGTCATGGAAGAATACTTAAGAAGGTAACAAGGATTTGAACTATTAAGTGCAAATCTAGTTATTGAATATGATGTTGGTTCATTAAATGATTAAATTATATGAATGATATTATTATTGTAATATATATTCATTATAACATTTAATGACATAAATTGATAAATGGGATAGAGGAATTTTCTTTCTCGGTTCCTAAATAACCGATCTTGCCTAACCATTAGAGGAAAGTGAGCGAAGATAGCATACATAAATTAAAGAAATGTCTTGATTATCTAATTGAACCGTATGCTTACTTTTAAAGGATAAATTGACAAATCAATTATTTGAATTGAGACATTAATAATTACTTCAAGGAAGTTATTTGTGTCCTTGAGTAAATATTTTATTGTAAAAATCTACTAGGTGCATTTATGATATATTGTGACATGGTAAAGTTTCCATATTTTGATAAATAAATACTTGCTTCATATTGTTGAAAAAATGTTGATGCCTCTCTCCCAACCTCTCTCGTAATAACTTATACTATGTTTTAGTAATGTTAGTATAAGTATGGCTATATAAATGTGATATTTTATAAAAATTGCGTCTTCGGACAATTATAATGGAGGGTTGTTGTAACTCTCTATTTTAGAAATATAATAGCTATCTTATGGACTAGGTGAACCTAGTAATTTCAATGGTTGAATTGTGAGATATAGTTCAATAATATAATCGATAGAATAATGGAATACACTATGGAACAATGTTGACGTATTCTTTTTAATCTAAACCAATTAAATTATGGGAAATCGATAGTATTGTTAGCAGGAGGATGTGATTCCTCACAAGTCTAATTAATACACTAAATCTTGATAGATGAGAAATCATCTAGGAATGAATCTTGATGTATATGCTTATGTATACACATTTTTGGGAGTTTATTCTAGTAAAGATTTAGTAACTATACTAGAGGCAAAATAATATGATGAAACTTAGGAATGATAAGATAAATTTCAACATATAAGGGTTAATTCCTTGAAACTTAGTGATGTTCCTTTTTGGGAAGCACTCAAACCTTGAAAGGAATTAAGTTGAAATACTATTTAAAATTATTCCAACCCTCGTAACATGACGGAAGCTCAACATAATGCTGTAAGGTGTAATACTAAATGAGATTATAACATAGATGTTCTTTGATGCTTAAGCGAACAATCTTTCCATAAAATGGGAAATGAAGTATAAGATCTATCAAAGATACCATCATTTGAAATATATGATGTGATAAAATTAATGATAAAGATTTCTATAACTAACAAGATGTAATGAAGACAATTCATTACTAATTAGGTTAAAATTAAATACAAGAAGGGCCCTTAGGGGATGGGATAAGGTTTGTGAAGAACTTAATGTGAGACTAAACTCCTAAACACCAAACGTATATGAAACCTTGGTTACGATGCCTAGTACAATGATGAAAATTGTTGTTAGGAACATGCATATTGTGCTCACCTTGAGTACTTATTATTAGATCCATGGTTGAAGGTTGGTATCTATACTCCTATGAATAGAGAGTTTAAATCAACCATGATAAAGATATGATGGTGTAGTTGTATAAACAATAACGATAATCGATAGTTGGAATGCATAGAATATATTTTTGGATGGCAAGAAAATTGGTAAGAAGATCTAAGAAAAATGAATTTACTTGCGCAAGGTGATAGTAACCATTCAAATAAACCTAAGTCAGGTTTGGTTACCTCAGAGAATTGGGAATTCTATTGAAACAAGAAGATTAAAATGAATAAAATTCATAAATAGATAAATTAGATCTAGCTGATATAAATGCTGAGGTAAAACCGAATAACACGACTCTAATAAATAGTATAAGTGCTATTGAAGGGGGATACTGGGAATGAATTTGTATGCCCTAATGATGAGTGATTATGTAGTTTACACGATCGCTTATAGGAGCAAGAACAACCTTTATGGTTGTTACTCCTTGTTAAATCTATGCAAGTCTCATAGATTCTACCTTCGGGGTTTGGGATCTCATCCCGGTAGAGTGTTTCAGGGCTGCGAAAAGAAAAGGAATGAAAGAGGAAAAGAAAAGAACAGATCCGAAGGAAGAAAAGAAATGAATTCCAAAGCAGAAAGGTCAGAAGATTTATGTTTTTGGGTTGGTAGTAAACAGAGCCAAACCTACTTGCATAAATAAACAAAGCAATACTGATGAGCAAATGACAGAAAAGTAGATATGAATCCAACAGATTAAACACATACAGATCTAACGTAAGGAAGATCTAATGCATAACACAGCTATTGAGCACAAAGTCTTAATATTTGTATTATTGTTTTCTTACATTCAAGAAAGCTCAAAGTCTTTCTCTCCTCACTTCTATTTTCATCTAAAAAATGTTCACCCCGAATACAACAAGTATTCCAGTATTTATAGAAGAGAGGAGAAGGAAAGCAAAAAAGGAGCCAACAAATATTTACAAAGATATTTACAAAATATCTAAAAGTCATGTTGACTTTTGACAACTTGATGGATGACATCATCCCATGATGCAACATGGATGATGTCATCATTTGTGCTTGAACACACTTTAGACATTTCAACAAGAAAGTCGGAGAATAGAGAGAAGAAGAAGAAGAAGAAGAAGAAGAAGAAGAAGCGGCTACTCATCATCATCGTCATCCTGCGGCCGAAAGGGGTTGCACTTACGATCTTTGCTCGAGAGATGATATGTGGAACGAGCGCGGTATTCCAAAAACTTGTTAATCATGGGCCCAAATTGATCTGATGGATCCTTGTGCCGTTCGCTGATTGCTTCGCAAGTCTCCCGCTCGCTTATGAGCTTTTCTGGGAGTTTAGAATAATCTTTCTCCGCCTCGATGAGGAACCCGATGAAGTCCCTACAGGCCAGCAGGTTGTTGATAGATTCAGTGTCAAATGTGACCTCTAGCCCCGTTCCTTGAGAAGCGATCTCCTTGAAGATCCGGATAGTTTCATCAGCTGATCTCATGGTAAAGGAAGGAGTGAGCAGCCCTGGAGACATGTTAAGAACAATTCGCTCCATTTGATGCATCGCATCCAGGGCCTCTTCCTTCACCTTGTCTATCTTTTCCAGAACAAATTCCAGCTGATCTATCCGATAGTCCAAAGTGGACATGGTTTTGTTGAGGGCCCTTGGATGGCCGAAAACTCCGAACTTGACCAGATCTTCGACTGAACAGTCGAACATTTGTTGAAAGGTCTCATGTTGGAGTCTAGCATGTTCTAGCTCTTCTGATATGGGACCCGCTAATGCTTGGAGTTCCTTGTTCGCCTTTCTGATGTTTAGATATGAATTGACATACTCGGCGATCACTCTTTCACTGTCCTTGAGGATCTGGCTCCTCAAGCGAGAAAGCGGCCATACCACCTCGCCGATCTTTGAATATTCATTGATTTTCTCTGGCTGAGAAGCTCAGAAGTCTCGGCGGCAGTCGTGGGAGGTGCACTACCCATCTTCTGTAAGGCTTGAAGCAGATATTTGTTCTGCTCCTTCAGTAGCCTTTTCTCTTCTTTTATTTCTTGAAGCTTTTTGCAGAGGGCATCGACTGCGGAAAGAGCTTCCCCCTGGAGACTTTCAGAAGACGTCCCCATTGTGACTTGAGTCACAGTAAAATCTGTCGGAGACAGATCTTTTTTCTCCTTGAGGGGATCAGGGTATGCTATTTCCATAACTCTCTCACCTGCAGCACTTTGAGAGAAGCGTGTTACAGGCTTTTGCTTCTTTGCCCCTTTGGCTGGAATTACTGAAAAGTCCATCGGAGCGATGGGAACTTTCCTCTTTTGCTGGCCCAGCTGCTGAGAGATCCAGGCTGGTCCCATAGAAGAAGGACCAGAGACAGAGGAGGAGGGAGCAACAGTAGAAGAGGGGAAAAACGTGGAGACACGCGGCGGCGGCATTGAAAGCATAGCCGAAGAAGTGTCCACGGGAGGAAGGGAAACCGTAGCTGCAGAAGACATAGGAAGGGAAGGGAGCCCGGAAATGAGGGAAGAAATGGAAGAAGATAAATCAGCGAGGGAGGAGAAGATAGACGAAGAGGTGGGGGAAAGAGTAGAAGAAGGGGCGGAGGACACGACCAAAGGGGTGGTCGCGTGAGTCACTTGAGGAGGGGAAGGAAGAGAAGAAGAAGGGATAGAAGGGACTTCTGTGGTTGTAGCAATGCCGACATCCTGAGTGGATGGGCGTATGGGACTATCCTCTGCTGCTTCTTTCTCTGGCGAATCCAGAGTTATTACCTGTTCTGGCGCTGTGGAAGGAGGACTTCCAGGGGCTTCTTCCTGAATGGTGCTAGATTCACCTTCTACACCTTTGCCTTTTAGCTGCTTCTTGGACCTTGGAGGTGCATTGCCCAATGGGGAGGTTGTGAAATCTACCCCGAGGTAGATCAGCCCGTTCATGCGGCACCAGTGCTCTGTTCTGCGCATAGTCTCCTTGACCCTCTCCTCAATTGTTTGAGGAGCCTTGCTTCTGTCAATGGCCGGGAAGGGCCAATCATCCCCTTCCGTGTCATTATACACCTTGTCTACTTCATCTTCCGTAGTTTGGAAGCCTTTGGGGACAATGGCCACTCCGTATTGGATAATTTCCTCCAATGCTAAGCGAGAATGATCCTTTCTTCTGAGTTCCACCTCGTGGATGACGTCAATGTAAATATCCTCAATTTGAGGGACATGGATCGGATCAAGCTTAGCCCTTGGCAGGCAGCCCCTTGGGTCAAAGGTAGGCCTGGCTGGGAAGTCATGTTTCAAATTGAGCAACTCCAGCTCTGCGAACATTTCCTTCGCCTTGTGATGGGTGGAGCATGTGTATCGGCCCACTGTGAGGGGGAAAGGAGTTCCGCCCTTCTTTCTTTTGAGGCATTTCTCATGGTATGTGACCAGCTGCCTTGATAGCTCTAGTAGAATCAGCTTAGGTCCAGCATACCTCGGTAGCCTGGTTGGCTCGCCCAAGAAGTTGACCGCCCTCAGATAGGTAAATGTGGGAAACTGGGTGAACAGGGCCCCCCACTTCTCCACGGTTGACACAATGTTTTTGGTCGTGCGACCATGAGTTAGATTTGGCCTCAACAGGCAAATGATGTGATAGAAGAAAGCATCATTAATTTTGGCGAATTGAGGGATGCTATTCTCGACCTCGATTACTGATAATATTCATATATTTTGACCTGAGGCCAAATTCCACTTCGGTTTAGCCCTGGATAATCCCTCTCCGATGCTGCAGCGTAGACCACGTAGGAGTTCATATGGAATACTCCCGTTGTGCTGAACTGTTGTATATGCTCGGAAATGGTGCTGCTTATAATCTCCCCCCAGCAAAAGCGTTGCTCAGGCACATTTTTATTCATTGTCTCCAAGTACCTCAGCATCCATTTATGGAAGTAGTGGGCGTCAGAAAGCCCGACTCTTTCGGGAAAGTAATAGTATCACTGAGCTCTTACGAAAATCAACTGCGGTGGATGATTTGGGGCCACCGGGTTACCACCTTCTTGTTTTTCAAGTAGACTTCGTTCATTAGTTGCATGCATTGGTCTTCATTATCTTCCCGAGGCCTTGATGCACTCTTCTTGGTGCGGCCACAAAGTGCGGTGGTGAGGGATGCCGAGCATTATCTCAAAATGACGGGCAGTGAGGTTTATGACTACCTCGCCCTTGCTGTTTTCGACACATCTTGTGTCCTTGTTGTAAGATTGTGCAATCACCATCATGAATTCATTGTTGACGGCACTGACGGGGATTCCTCCGGTGAAGTGCAGGGCACTGCCTATTAATTTGTCCATCCACGGACTTCTTGTAACCTTCTGAGTTCTAACCCAGAATTCTTCCATGTCAATGTGACCCAATTCTGAGTCTCTGACATCCATACTACATTCAACATATGATTCGGGCATCCTGACCCTTTGATATTTGTACTTCATCTCTTCCTCTGTAAGCTTAGCCTTTCCTCTTGGTTTGGTGGGTCTCTTGCTGGATGTAGACATATGTTCTTTTGAACTCAGTTGCTGATCTGCATGAAGAAGAAGCGAGACCCAATCCAAAAAGGTTGAATTAGCCATTTGATCTTCCATTGGAATGTCAGCAGAAGAAAGAGTTAGAGATTTTAAGGCTCAGGGCGCAGGGCGCATGAAAATTGCAACTTGCAGGCCAAATAGATAAGGCGCATGGCGCATGGATGTTGCAGATTGCATTTTATAAAGGGCGCATGGAATTTTCATGTTGCATTGGGATTTGGTGCGCCCTTCGGCGCATGGATGGATCGTGTAACATTGACTTTTCGTGCGCCAAAGGGATATGGCGCGGCGCACGAAGAGTTTACACAACATAATGTTATTGCAATCGGGGATGCGCCTGCGCCTTTATAGCTTCATACTTGCGCAGATAAAGCTTGTGTTGCATGGAAGCTGGGTGCGCCATGGGCGCATGGAAATGTGATGCAGCACAAAAGGATGGTGCGCCAAAGGGGCGCGAGATTTGACACTTGTAGCATGTGAAAGAGGCGCGCCAAAGGGCGCAGAGGTTAATGATGCAACAAGCAGGCTGGGTGCGCCTCTGGCGCAGGGATGTTGCAGATTACAAGGCGGTCAGATGCGCCAAAGGGGCGCAAATGTTCATGATGTTGCAGGGGTGACAGATGCGCCCGAGGAGGAAAACAGAGAACTAAACTCTCAAAGGGGTTTTACATGATGTAGGTTCCTTCTACTCCTTCGTTCCTATTTGAAAGGCTCAGTGGGGTAAAATGATCTAGATCAGGAGGGCCACAACCACTGTTTCAAGAAAACGTCCTTCTCCAGCAGATCTGGAAAGAGGAAGGATAGCATGGGGGGGACAGCAAACGGAGGAGGCTAGGCCAACACATTTATATTTCAAAACCAACTAGCAAGCTAAAACCAGACCAAGAACACACCAAGAACTGAAAACACAAAACGCACGAGAGAGAAAGACACCTCATACCTGGATAAATAGCAAAAGCTCGGGAACGGGTCCACAAGGCGATGAAAATGATGAGGCAGAGGCTGACAGGCTCAGAAAAATCACGTCACGTGCTCAATAAAAGTGAAAATGACATTTGGGCGCGCAAACCATATATATATATAGGTTAGCTGGTCATAATGCGCCACCCACTTTTTAAAAGGCGCATGAGAGTTGCTGTCGACAGGAGAAAGCGTGCGCCCTTTGGCGCACGAAAGTATTTGACAACAGGAGACAAAGCGCGCCTTTGGCGCACCAAAAGCATTGTCGACATGAAGTTATGTGCGCCCTTTGGCGCACCAAAACTTTTTGTTGCACTAAGATTATGTGCGCCCTTTGGCGCACCAAAGAGTGGCAACAAAAAAGTGTACCAACACAAGCGCATGCGCCTTGGCGCACGCAGGGAAGGTTCAACATTCTTTGGCGCATGAAAAGTTGTGTTGACATTGAAAACCATGCGCCAAAGGCTTTTAAGGGGGCGCATCAAAAGTTAGTGTTGCAAAGCAATTTCATGCGCCCAGCCAAAAAGGCTCAAAAAGACTAAGTTCGAAAACTAGATTTCCCGGGAAGGGATTTTACAACGTTTCGAACACAAGGGATCCCTAACGAGGGATCGGAACAAAATTTTCGGTATGGTTATCGGTAAAATTGCCCTTGTCAATTTTACGGGATAACAGCTGGCTCTTTCTGGGGACTATCCCTGAGTGAACTCGGGGTAGAGAATCCCAGATCACTTGTGCCTATCCATTGGGTAACAGAGTCAAAAACAAGGGGGACCGGAGGGAGAACAAAGGAAACACACAACAAACAAAAGCAAACACACGACGAAAGCAAACACACACAACAAAAAGCAAACTGTACAAAGAAGAGAGCAAGCTCTACTTCCTGAAGATCTTCAGATGCTGCCCGCTATAAGGAAGCGGGAGTTCGGTTCCATCCAGATATGAGAGATAGAAACTATTCTCTCCATTGAGTTGCTTGATCTTGAAGGGCCCTCTCCACAGGGAATCAAACTTTCCATGCATGCCCTTTGGTTCTCTTCGCTTGTCCCATAAAAGGACGAGATCTCCCACTTGAAAATCCCTTTGCTTGGCCTTCTTATCAAAAAGCCTCTTAACTTGATTCTGATGTTCAGTGATCCTATCGACCACCTCTTACTCTCTTTTCTTCAAGTTCTGCCAAATACATGATTCTCTTTTCTAGAGAACTTTGGAAAGTTTCATCTTGATGGCTCGTGCCAAGCGAGAGAGAGCGGGAAGTTCCTTGAGAAATGGGAAGCTCGGCATCAATGCCATATAACACTTGAAAAGGTGACATGCCGAGAGATCTCTTGGGAGTAATACGATCGCCCACAAAGCGTCGTACAAAGACTTGTGCCACATTCGCTGATTTGATTCCACCAGTTTTCGTATGATGGTCACCAAGTTCTTATTGCTGGATTCCGCTTGACCATTTCCCTGAGGGTAATAATAGTCGGATGCGTGAGCCAAGGTTATCCCATATTCATAGCAAAAACTAATAACTTCTCGTGAGGAGAAGTTAGAAGCATTATCAGCAATGATTTTGTTTGGAACGCCGAACCTGACAATGATATTTTCTTTAATGAAATTACAAACCACCTCAGAAGTGGCATGCTTGACAGGTATGGCTTCCACCCACTTGGTGAAGTAATCCATTGCTGTAAGGACATAGCTATGTCCAGCACTCGATTGAGGATTGAGTGCGCCAATAAAATCAATTCCCCATTGCCTGAATGGTTCATTGATAATGACCGGCCTTAGGGAAGGCAGCCAGACTTGGGCTTGCCAACGAATTGTTGGCAGGGTTCACACTTTGCCACCCAGGTGGCTGTATCTTGAAAGAGCGTCGGCCAATAGTACCTGGCTCGAATGATCTTGTGTGCAGTTACGGAGGAAGAGAAATGCCCTCCACAAGCTGAATTGTGAAAACTTTCCAGTAGTTTTACTTGCTGGGGCTTGTCGACACATCGCAGGAAGATGCCATCTATCCCGCGCTTATATAAGCCGTCATCCCAGATGACATATTTAGCCACTCTGAGCTTTATAGTGCGCTTCTCCTTTGCAGTTAGGTGCATCGGGCATTCGCCGTAGGTAAGGAAGAAAGCGATGTCGGAGTACCACTCATCACTAGTTGCAACAAATAGAACCAGAGGCAGAGAATCAGGCTCTTCCTGCCGGTCCCGTGTTTCATCGGTGTAGTCACCCCTTTCACCAGGGTTTTCTGAATCTTTGTTTTCAGCCATTAGCTGACACAGGCCCTTGCCCCTTACCAGCTTGGTTGGTTTAATATCCAGGTCATACTCCTGGACCTTTGCGATCCAATTTCCCGCATAAACTTCCTAACTCCTGCTGAGTTAGAATTGATTTCACCGCCGTGTCAGGGACCAGCACCACCGTATGCGAGTTTAGAATGTAATACCTGAAATTCTTCACTGCTTTGACAACGGCAAAGGCATGCTTTTCCAGTTGAGTCATCTTTAGTTCGTGAAGCTTGAGGGGAGAACTCATGAATGCAATCGGGGATTCAATGTCTTCTGAATTCTTTTGCATTAAGATTGCAGACACAGTATGCTCAGATGCATAACTATACATGATGAAGTCCTTGGAGAAATCGGGACATACCAGGACTGGTGCATGAGCAACAGAAGCTTTTATTTCTTCAAATGACCTTTTCCCCTCTTCACTCCATCTGAAAGTTGGTGACCCCTTCATCATGTTCAATATGTGACGGGTCTTCTCGGCAAAGTCAGGAACAAAACGCCTGAGAAAGTTCACCTTTCCAAAGAAAGAATGAACACCAGTCTTGCTTGTAGGCAGAGTAAGGCTTTGAATAGCCTTAACTCTTTCGGCATCTATCTTTGTTCCTTCTTTGCTAACCACATGGCCTAGCAACTTCCCTTCCGTGACTCCAAAAACAGACTTTTTGGGTTTAGGGAAATCCCATGTTCTCGGCACCTGGCCAACACTTGCTCCAAATGATCACAATGATCATTTCGTTGTTTAGAGAACACGGTTAAGTCATCTAAATAAACCACAATGACTTTCCCCATCATACCTTTGAATGCAAAGTCCATGGCCCACTGAAAAGTGGCACCGGCATTAGTTAGGCCGAAAGGCATCCTGCTGTAGGCAAATGTACCCCAGGGAGTAGTGAATGCTGTTTTAAACTGATCTTCAGGTGAAACTTCAATCTGATTGTAACCTGAAAAACCATCAAGCATGGACAACATCTCTGATCCAGTTACTGCTTGCAGAACTTGATCCATTATCGGAAGAGGGTAGTTGTCTTTCAGCGAAGCTTGATTCAAATTTTGAAAGTCTACGCAGATGCGTATTTCACCGTTTTTCTTGCGCACTGGCACAATATTTGCTACCCAAGTACTGTGATGGATAGGGAAGATGATTCTTGCGTCCAGCATCTTCTGAATTTCGGCCTGGATGGTACCCGAAATCTTGGGATTATAGTGCCTCTGCTTCTGGCGGAAGGCTTTGACATCGTCTTTCAACGGAATATCGTGCTGAACGTCCTTTGGCTTGAAGGACTTTAAATCGGCATAAGACCATGCCAATACATCCATATATTTTTTTAGCAACTTGACAAATTTTCTTCTTCTCCTCAGGCGTGCAACATTTGCCAATGTTCACAAATTGCGGATGTGTCTCCGAACCTATATTGACCGGTTCGGTTTGCGGGATGAGCGGGATCATCCCGCCTCTTCTTTTTTACAAAACGGTCATGCCTGTCAAACAGGCGTTCTAGAGAAACCAGGCCCTTTGGAATTTTATTTCCCTTGAGCTGACATATGCCATCGTTCTCCTTTGATTCATTTTTGACCGTTGATTGATTCACGGCATGTGGAAGTGGATCCTTGAAATGCAATTCTTTAAAATTTTCTGCCTTCTCCGAGAAAAGCAATGAGTTGATTATCATCATTGAACACTGCTGCCAATCTTGAGAATTATCAGCACGCTCGGGCGGAAAACCACCTCAATGGTGTACTTGTTCATTTTCAAACACAGGATGTGGGAGCATGAGAGATCTTTGAAACGACCAATGAATCGGCCCATGTCATTTTGAGCTCTTGGAATTGCCCCTATTGAAAAAGCATCAAATTCTTCGATGCTGTCCCATACTGCATTACGGTAATGTCTGAGCCTTTCATTCTTCACTTGGTAAATCCTTTTGACCTGATTTACAACTAGCTCAGCATCACCTTGCACTTTTAGATTTTTAATTCCTCTTTCTTTTGCGGCTTGCATACCGAGTAAGAGAGACTCATACTCAGCAGTATTGTTAGTGTTGAAAAACTGCAATTTGAAAGAGAGAGGAATGACTTCTTCCTCAGGAGATATCAGCACGGCCCCGGCGCCACATCCACTAGTTGCACAGCTCCCATCGAATTGCAATGTCCAGATCTTATTAAGATCTCCTTCTTGAATGAGGACACCCATTTTATCCGTCTCGGTAGATAAGAAGTAATTCCCCATCCCTGATGATTCAAAAAGGATTTGAGCTTTGGGGTCTTCAGAGCTAGTAACCAAGTATTTCTTTTGTGATTCCGGCTCCAAAGTTTGCATTACGCCTTTGACTGGAATTCTAGCTTTGGACCAGTCCATATGAATTTCTCCACCAACTTCGCTGCAAAAACTTCTTCCCAGCAATATTCCATATGCTGCCGGAATGTCAGCAACGAGGACTGTCATTTTTACTCTTTTATCCGGGAAGGCCGCAAATGCAAATTGCGCGTCTTTGATTTGGCCAACCAACGGAACTTGCTTGGTTTCCAAGAATAACACCTACCAAAAGGCTTGGTAAGAGTGAGGCCCAAAGCATGGGCGACTTTTGCCGGCATGACGTTGTCAGAAGCCCCGGAATCAATTATGCAATTACTCAGCTTGTGACCATTGATCAGCAGAGAGAGATAGAAAGGTTCTATCTTGCCTGACGCAGATGTTGAAGCAACATTTATATGGGATTCAGGGGGAGTGGATAGGATTCCTTTTGGGGAAACCTGATTAGATATAACAGCTTGACTTTGGATATACTTAGTCAATCTTACAAGCTGTTCGGGGTTTGACTGAAGATACTCAGCTTCAGACATTTGGATCTTGGTCTTTTTTGCATGATCTATAATATCAAATGCGGCCAAGGGTTGCGTTGGTAAAGGAATGAGTCCCTCACCTCGCGATGATGGAATAGGATTGGTGGTCTTAGTAGGAATGTGAGAGGATTGATTTGGAGGAGAGATAGGGGGAAAAGATTTCTTTGTAAAAGATTTGCCAGGGAGTTGAGTAGGAAGAGGATTACCTCTTTTAGCAATGATCGGAGGCGCGTTTGACACGGCCTTCTCCTGCTGGACATGGGCAGCAACTTCCGCTTCTTTTCCTTGTGAGCGAGTAAAAACAGCATATGACTGCCCGCTTGCGTACCCCTGGGTACCCTCTTCTTCATCAGATTCTTCCTCATCAAATTCCATATACCCGATAGTAGAGTCGCCAGTCGGTTCACCGACATCTTGATCATCTTCGCCTTGAGACGAAGGTTCTTCATATCTTGCTCTTCTTCTTCAATCTCGGCGAGCATTGGCCGGAGGGGCCTCAGTGCCAACCGCGGAGCAGCTGTAGGTAAGCGCGGTCTTTGTGAAACATTGTTAGGAATGAAATTCCTCCATGGAATATCCCGGTATGAGGAACTGGGAGAGGCCTGGGCCAACTGCTTCTTTAATGCGAGCAAATCGTTTGCCATCTTTTGGAATGCTGGATCAGACGAAGTGGTGGGCGAAGGGCCCAAAGATTTAGGCTTGGCTGATTCCTTTTTTAATTCACGGATATTATCAGATTATCCTCTATGCGAATGGCAGCGGCTTGGGCGAGAACCAAGGTGGCAACTCGTTCCTGAAGGAGCAAGAAACTAACTTTCGAGCTCATAGCGTTTACGAAGAAACACTTTTGATTTTCCGGCGTTGGAAGCATGGCAACAGGGACACGGTTGATTAGTGCATTGAACCGGGTGACAAAATCGCGCATGGTCTCATTCGCCTCCTTCTTCAGGTGAGTGATCCGTGATAATAATGCAAATGCATCCTCTGAAGGCTTGTATCTATCTTCGAAAGCATCCCGTAAGGTGGCCCAGCTGGTGATAGATCCGGCCGGCAAATGCTGAAACCATTCAGCTGCAGGTCCTTGTAGGGTTTCCAGAAAAAGGTGAACCGACACATCTTCGTGGGTCACATCCAAAATACTGCATGACATGATGAATGCAGATATGTGGGAATCCGTGCTTTGATTTCCGCTCCCATCGAATTTAGGAAAATTCTTTCGATTTCCGTGAGGGAGCGTGAACTGGATGTGGTAAAGCCAAAGGACCCATCGCGTTTCCCCATGGAACCGCCATCTGAAAAGCCGGAAAGAGAACACGAGCTGGAAGTGTAGTTCCGCTGAGTAGTGGCACTACTGAAGGGATGTGGATGCCCCCTGCAAAGACTTTTCTTCGTGAAGGTGAGACACTCTGGATGACCAGGCTAGCTTGAGCTTAGTGCTTTGAAAAACGTCTTGCGGTGTTACGCTGAAATTGTGCCTTTGAAGCAGATCGAAAGTAGGATCAGCTTCTCCACGGGCTCTCCTGCTGCGCGTAAAAGGTTCACTCGCCAGTGTTCCTTCCAGATCTGCAATGTTATGGCGCAGATTTAAACTTTCTTTTTGGTTGTACTTGCTGATTTTCTGGTTTTTCTGACAAAAACCAGCAGCAAATACTTTTCTAAATATTTAAAACTATCCTCTTCAGAAAACCGATTGCGGTTAAATGACAAATAACAATGAGGATAAGATGGCAGGGAAGATTAGTAAGCTGATTTTCTGATCTGATTTTAACTTTTTTCAGAGGGTTTCAAACTTTTTGCAAGCGATCAAAACTTCGGATCTATGGCAAAATACTTGATTTTTCAAAAACTTCGGCGAACTAAAGATCTTTAAGCTGGACCAGATCTATGACTCTCGAAGAAAAAATTTTTCAATTTGAGCACTTTTGCAAATTTTGGATTTTTAACAAAAAGTTGATTTGCAAGCGAGGCAGACAATCTTTGATTTTTCGATTTTTTATCTTACTACCATCGTAGATCGCGAGATCTATTCGATCCCAGTGAGTCGCCAAAAAGCTGTTGGTCAAAAATCATCACTGGACGGATCTATGGATAGGCGAGCCAACGGTGTGCGGGGCTTAGCCCCTCTTTGAGTCGTGCAAAGCGGCCCGGTTTATTGCTATTCTACCGGCGAGGAATCTATGCAAGTCTCACAGTTACGCCTTCGGGGGTTTGGATCTCATCCCGGTAGAGTGTTTCAGGCTGCGAAAAGAAAGGAATGAAAGAGGGAAAAGAGAAAGAACAGATCCGAAGGAAGAAAAGAAATGAATTCCAAAGCAGAAAGGTCAGAAGATTTATGTTTTTGGGTTGGTAGTAAACAGAGCCAAACCTACTTGCATAAATAAACAAAGCAATACTGATGAGCAAATGACAGAAAAGTAGATATGAATCCAACAGATTAAACACATACAGATCTAACGTAAGGAAGATCTAATGCATAACACAGCTATTGAGCACAAAGTCTTAATATTTGTATTACTGTTTTCTTCTATTACAAGAAAGCTCAAAGTCTTTCTCTCCTCACTTCTATTTTCATCTAAAAAATGTTCACCCCGAATACAACAAGTATTCCAGTATTTATAGAAGAGAGGAGAAGGAAAGCAAAAAGGAGCCAACAAATATTTACAAAGATATTTACAAAATATCTAAAAGTCATGTTGACTTTTGACAACTTGATGGATGACATCATCCCATGATGCAACATGGATGATGTCATCATTTGTGCCAACACACTTTAGACATTTCAACAAGAAAGTCGGAGAATAGAGAGAAGAAGAAGAAGAAGAAGAAGAAGAAGAAGAAGCTACTCATCATCGTCATCCTGCGGCCGAAAGGGGTTGCACTGCTTACGATCTTTTTCGAGGAGATGATATGTGGAACTAGGCGCGGTATTCCAAAAACTTGTTAATCATGGGCCCAAATTGATCCTGTGATGGATCCTTGTGCCGTTCGCTGATTGCTTCGCAAGTCTCCCGCTCGCTTATGAGCTTTTCTGGGAGTTTAGAATAATCTTTCTCCGCCTCGATGAGGAACCCGATGAAGTCCCTACAGGCCAGCAGGTTGTTGATAGATTCAGTGTCAAATGTGACCTCTGGCCCCGTTCCTTGAGAAGCGATCTCCTTGAAGATCCGGATAGTTTCATCAGCTGATCTCATGGTAAAGGAAGGAGTGAGCAGCCCTGGAGACATGTTAAGAACAATTCACTCCATTTGATGCATCGCATCCAGGGGCCTCTTCCTTCACCTTGTCTATCTTTTCCCGAACAAATTCCAGCTGATCTATCCGATAGTCGAGTGGACATGGTTTTGTTGAGGGCCCTTGGATGGCGAAAACTCGAACTTGACCGAGATCTTGGTGAGCAGTCGAACATTTGTTGAAAGGTCTCATGTTGGAGTCTAGCATGTTCTAGCTCTTCTGATATGGGACCCGCTAATGCTTGGAGTTCCTTGTTCGCCTTTCCGATGTTTAGATATGAATTGACATACTCGGCGATCACTCTTTCACTGTCCTTGAGGATCTGGCTCCTCAAGAGAAAGCGGCCATACCACTTTCTCGCCGATCTTTGAATATTCATTGATTTTCTCCTGGCTGAGAAGCTCAGAAGTCTCGGCGGCAGTCGTGGGAGGTGCACTACCCATCTTCTGTAAGGCTTGAAGCAGATATTTGTTCTGCTCCTTCAGTAGCCTTTTCTCTTCTTTTATTTCTTGAAGCTTTTTGCAGAGGGCATCGACTGCGGAAAGAGCTTCCCCCTGGAGACTTTCAGAAGACGTCCCCATTGTGACTTGAGTCACAGTAAAATCTGTCGGAGACAGATCTTTTTTCTCCTTGAGGGGATCAGGGTATGCTATTTCCATAACTCTCTCACCTGCAGCACTTTGAGAGAAGCGTGTTACAGGCTTTTGCTTCTTTGCCCCTTTGGCTGGAATTACTGAAAAGTCCATCGGAGCGATGGGAACTTTCCTCTTTTGTTGGCCAGTTTCTTTGAGAGATCCAGGGCTGGTCCCATGGAAGAAGGACCGAGAGAGCAGAGAGGAGGAGGGAGGCAACGGTAGAAGAGGGGAAAAACGCGTGGAGACACGCGGCGGCGGCATTGAAAGCATAGCCGAAGAAGTGTCCACGGGAGGAAGGAAACCGCAGCTGCGAGAAGACATAGGAAGGGAAGGGAGCCGGAAATGAGGAAGAAATGGAAGAAGATAAATCAGCGAGGAGGAGAAGATAGACGAAGAGAGGTGGGGAAAGAGTAGAAGAAGGGGGAGGAGGACGACGACCAAAGGGGTGGTCGCGTGAGTCACTTGAGGAGGAAGGAAGAGAAGAAGAAGGGATAGAAGGGACTTACGTGGTTGTAGCAATGCCGACATCACGAGTGGATGGGCGTATGGGACTATCCTCTGCTTGCTTCTTTCTCTGGCGAATCCCGAGTTATTACATTTCGCACGGCGTGTGGAAGGAGGACTTCCAGGGGCTTCTTCCTGAATGGTGCTAGATTCACCTTCTACACCTTTGCCTTTTAGTTGCTTCTTGGACCTTGGAGGTGCATTGCCCAATGGGGAGGTTGTGAAATCTACCCGAGGTAGATCAGCCCGTTCATGCGGCACCCGGTGCTCTGCATTACTGCGCATAGTCTCCTTGACCCTCTCCTCGGTTGTTTGAGGAGCCTTGCTTCTGTCAATGGCCGGGAAGGGCCAATCATCCCCTTCCGTGTCATTATACACCTTGTCTACTTCATCTTCCGTAGTTTGGAAGCCTTTGGGGACAATGGCCACTCCGTATTGGATAATTTCCACCAATGCTAAGCGAGAATGATCCTTTCTTCTGAGTTCCACCTCGTGGATGACGTCAATGTAAATATCCTCAATTTGAGGGACATGGATCGGATCAAGCTTAGCCCTTGGCAGGCAGCCCCTTGGGTCAAAGGTAGGCCTGGCTGGGAAGTCATGTTTCAAATTGAGCAACTCCAGCTCTGCGAACATTTCCTTCGCCTTGTGATGGGTGGAGCATGTGTATCGGCCTACTGTGAGGGGGAAAGGAGTTCCACCCTTCTTTCTTTTGAGGCATTTCTCATGGTATGTGACCAGCTGCCTTGATAGCTCTAGTAGAATCAGCTTAGGTCCAGCATACCTCGGTAGCCTGGTTGGCTCGCCCAAGAAGTTGACCGCCCTCAGATAGGTAAATGTGGGAAACTGGGTGAACAGGGCCCCCCACTTCTCCACGGTTGACACAATGTTTTTGGTCGTGCGACCATGAGTTAGATTTGGCCTCAACAGGCAAATGATGTGATAGAAGAAAGCATCATTAATTTTGGCGAATTGAGGGATGCTATTCTCCAGCCTCAGTTCTGGATAATATTCATATATTTTGACCTGAGGCCAAATTCCACTTCGGTTTAGCCCTGGATAATCCCTCTCTCGACGTTGCAGCGTAGACCACGTAGGAGTTCATATGGAATACTCCCGTTGTGGCGGGTGTTGTATCTTTCGGAAATGGTGCTGCTTATAATCTCCCCCCAGCAAAAGCGTTGCTCAGGCACATTTTTATTCATTGTCTCCAAGTACCTCAGCATCCATTTATGGAAGTAGTGGGCGTCAGAAAGCCCGAAGACTCTGCTCAGGAAAGTAATAGTATCACTGAGCTCTTCTGAGAAATCACTGCGGTGGATGATTTGGGGCCACCGGGTTACCACCTTCTTGTTCTTCAAGTAGACTTCGTTCATTAGTTGCATGCATTGGTCTTCATTATCTTCCCAGGCCTTGATGCACTCTTCTTGGGCCGACCCACAAAGTGCGGTGGTGAGGGATGCAGCATTATCTCAAAATGACGGGCGGTGAGGTTTATGACTACCTCGCCCTTGCTTTGTTTTCGACACATCTTGTGTCCTTGTTGTAAGATTGTGCAATCACCATCATGAATTCATTGTTGACGGCACTGACGGGGATTCCTCCGGCGAAGTGCAGGGCATTACCTATTAATTTGTCCATCCACGGACTTCTTGTAACCTTTTGAGTTCTAACCCAGAATTCTTCCATGTCAATGTGACCCAATTCTGAGTCTCTGACATCCATGCTGCATTCAGCCTGTGATTCGGGCATCCTGACCCTTTGATATTTGTACTTCATCTCTTCCTCTGTAAGCTTAGCCTTTCCTCTTGGTTTGGTGGGTCTCTTGCTGGATGTAGACATATGTTCTTTTGAACTCAGTTGCTGATCTGCATGAAGAAGAAGCGAGACCCAATCCAAAAAGGTTGAATTAGCCATTTGATCTTCCATTGGAATGTTAGCAGAAGAAAGAGTTAGAGATTTTAAGGCTCAGGGCGCAGGGCGCATGAAAATTGCAACTTGCAGGCCAAATAGATAAGGCGCATGGCATGGATGTTGCAGATTGCATTTTATAAAGGCGCATGTGGCATGGAATTTTCATGTTGCATTGGGATTTGGTGTGCCCCTTCGGCGCATGGATGGATCGTGTAACATTGACTTTTCGTGCGCGAAAGGGATATGGCGCGGCGCGCACGAAGAGTTTACACAACATAATGTTATTGCGATCGGGGATGCGCTGCGCCTTTATAGCTTCATACTTGCGCGAGATAAAGCTTGTGTTGCATGGAAGTGGGGTGCGCCATGGGCGCATGGAAACGTGATGCAACACAAAGGATGGCGCGCGAGGGCGCGAGATTTGACACTTGTAGCATGTGAAAGAGGCGCGCCAAAGGGCGCAGAGGTTAATGATGCAACAAGCAGGCTGGGTGCGCCTCTGGCGCAGGGATGTTGCAGATTACAAGGCGGTCAGATGCGCCAAAGGGGCGCAAATGTTCATGATGTTGCAGGGGTGACAGATGCGCGAGGAGGAAAATAGAGAACTAAACTCTCAAAGGGGTTTTACATGATGTAGGTTCCTTCTACTCCTTCGTTCCTATTTGAAAGGCTCAGTGGGGTAGATAAAATGATCTAGATCAGGAGGGCCACAACCACTGTTTCAAGAAAACGTCCTTCTCCAGCAGATCTGGAAAGAGGAAGGATAGCATGGGGGGGGAGACAACAAACGGAGGAGGCTAGGCCAACACATTTATATTTCAAAACCAACTAGCAAGCTAAAACCAGACCAAGAACACACCAAGAACTGAAAACACAAAACACACGAGAGAGAAAGACACCTCATACCTGGATAAATAGCAAAAGCTCGGGAACGGGTCCACAAGCGATGAAAACGACGAGGCAGAGGCTGACAGGCTCAGAAAAATCACGTGCTCAGCGAAAAGTGAAAATGACATTTGGGCGCAAACCATATATATATAGGTTAGCTGGTCATTAATGCGCCACCCACTTTTGAAAAGCGCATGAAAATTGCTGTCGACAGGAGAAAGCGTGCGCCCTTTGGCGCACGAAAGTATTTGACAACAGGAGACAAAGCGCGCCTTTGGCGCACCAAAAGCATTGTCGACATGAAGTTATGTGCGCCCTTTGGCGCACAAAACGTTTTTGTTGCACTAAGATTATGTGCGCCCTTTGGCGCACCAAAGGGTGGCGCAACAAAAGTTGTACCAACACAAGCGCATGCGCCTTGGCGCACGCAGGGAAGGTTCAACATTCTTTGGCGCATGAAAAGTTGTGTTGACATTGAAAACCATGCGCCAAAGGCTTTTAAGGGGGCGCATCAAAAGTTAGTGTTGCAAAGCAATTTCATGCGCCCTAACGAAAAAAAATTTTCATGGCTCAAAAAAGAAACCAATAGACTAAGTTCGAAAACTAGATTTCAAGACATGAGAACTAGAACAACTGTTATGTTTAATTTATTGAGATATTGTGATTCATTTTAGGACTCTTGACAGTAAACTCACTACCGCCATTACATGGTCATATCCATTTAAGGACATTGGTCGTTATTTGAATACTGCCACTTAACAGATATATCTATGAGTTCCCTTTTTAAGACCTTAAAATGTGGCATGGTATTGTTTAAGTACAAGATTTTTAGAGTTACAAGGGTGGATGGAACCCCAGGATGGTACCCCGATGCCAACATATGATGGCTATGGGAAGGGAAGCAGTCTAGTATTGATGTGAATCATTACAAAGACACTTGCTTTCCCATAGGCATCATAGGATGACATCAGGTATAGTTTCATGTAGGTTAATCCAGACTTGTTCCTTATACAAGACATTTAGTTGTTTACAACATCATTAATCAAATCCATATAACTAACAAGTGATTAAGGTGAGATGACAAGATTCCAATGGTGAGTGTGTCGTCATGGAACCGAGCATGGCATACATGACTTAGAAACCTTGTGCAAGGTAGTGTAACTGTTGATTATACTATCAAGATTTCACCATTGTCTAAGATGTGAGATGCATGTGGATTTCATAGGTGGAACCCAGGTACACACTTAGGGGTTATCACTTATATATCATATCATGTTAAAGGAGAACCAAAGGGATACATTTTAATGTATGGCTCATAAAGAGCATTGAGGAGAGAATAAGTTCAGTATTCTCATCATACAACTACACATGGTTCATAATAGTTATCGGGAATGGATTGCATTAAGACTTTCATTGGATTTAAATATATGGGTATTTAAATCAGCTACATGAGTTAAGTTAAAAAATATATCTAAGATTGAAGTGACAAAAGTGGATGTTACATTTTGGTATCAGAGTTGAAGGTTGCAGCTCTTGGGCCTAATGAGTCCTTACGCTTAGAAAATTTTATGAATAAAATAAAAGGAAAGAAGGATGTACCATGGATAACAAACCAGATCAAACTAAGCTTTGGGTTCGGGGTAAAAGAGTTAGATAATACTCTAAAATTCCTTCATGACACACTATATTGGATAGATGTAGGGAGCAGCTTGGTAAGTGTGAATATGAGCAGCCAAGAAAAACAACTTAGGCTGAATGATGATGATCATTAGAGTGTTACTCGATTGATCAAACTGCATTATGACAAAAATTGGAGCATAAATCCAATATTAAAAGAAATCCATAGGATAAAGGTAAAGTATATAGAGGAAGACTAACTGCTAAAATGGCAGTGACTTGAAAGCCATTTGGCCAGAATGAAATCTGCAATAAAATTCTAGCTATATATAGTAAAGGCATTAGCTCTTCTTTATTTCTAACTTTTAGAAAAGAAAGGGGAAAAGTCAGAAAGTGTGATCTTTCAGAATAAATCCTAGCAGTAAAACCTATCATAGTTTCATGGAAAAAGAAACAAGTCATCCTATCATAATGATAGAAAGTTAAATAAGAACTTCTTGTTGCTAATCAAATACAAGATTAATGCAGTTGAGTTCTTTGTGTGAAGTGACTAATTGAAACTAAGTTGGAATTCAAAAATTTTAATGGCAAATAATAAGCAAAATTACATGAACCATAACTGGGTGTCAGTTATCATGATATAGTCACTAATTGAACTCATTTTAGAAAAGAAGGAAATATTTTGATAAGGTTGATTTGCATATTTATGGACTATAGTATAGTTGCATGAGATTTTTTTATAACAAGATGCAATGGTAAAGTGATTTGAAAATAGATTCAGGAAAATGCATCCTTATGATATCCTTACAGGTAAAAATAAATCTTGTGTAGGATTCTTATGTGTTATGAATGGTGCAACCTTGATTGGTCATGACCAAATAAGATTTCTATGGCTCTAAAGTTGAAGTTTGGTAGAAGTGAAGGATGTTCACGAGACTAACTACAGATATAAGAGGTCTTGTTTTAACTTTCACTATGGAGGTGTAAAACTTTCACTCTCCAAATTGGATTGTATACCCTATTAAGGTATAAAGGATTGTTTTACATTTTACTATATTATGACCTTAGTTCTTAAGCTTCTTAAGGGCTGAAAGTAATAGGTGTAGATATTAATATGACTATATAATGGTATTATCATTATTCTGTTATTATCCTTGTGGCAGCATATGATTATTGTATAATCATTCTATTAATGTACTACTTGGATTGTTATGGTCAAATATGTTTGACTGATTTACTTAAGTGTAGTTGAGTAGACACTCTTCTGGAAGATTGAATGATAACTATGTTGTTTACTTTTCTGAGATGCTAAGTAATCCTGAAATATCATATAAGGACATGGAACTCATTGCTATTGTAGACTTTTCTGTAAAATTTGATACCTTGAGTTGAATTTAAAGTGTAATAGGCCCAAATAATATTTCATGGGCTGAGACAACATTGTCAGGTTGGTAAAATTTCAAACCTAGTAGGAAACTAGAGGTTGAAAAGTGTAACGAAGAATTTCAGGTATGTAACTTGATATTCATGATTCCATGGGAATATGTAAACTAACCTTCAAGGTTTTAAAGTCAAAAGTGTCCTTAAATTTAATATTTTTATCAATATTATGTGCCAAAGATGGTAAATACAACTAGCTAGTTGTAAAAGAATGGTAATTTAAAGTTGGTAGGAGTTACATGATTGCTAAAGTAAAGGCTACTTAACTCAAGTCTCAGATCTTTGAAAATTTAAATCTAGGAATCATTGAATTGAGGTGCCACATTCTGGAATGTTTCATAAGGTTCTGTTGATCCTTTTTAACAATGTGATCATTGTGTAGGCACTCTATCATTTATACTATTGTTACTTGATTACATTGATGAACTCATAACTTACGTTATGAGATGAATGGTAATTATAGTATGTATCTATGTCTGATGATACAGTGAAGTATAACGTATATTAAAAAAAAATCATGCTTAGTCCATACCTATTATGGAAACTAAGGAAGTATATACTCATATTGTTATGATCAAGTATCAAATGTATGACCTTACTTGAATGATTAGTCTTATTATGATAGAATTGTAATGGGAGGTAACTCTCTTTACCATGTTGTATTAATATCATACATGACTGTATAACAATTTAAGAATTAATTGTCTTAACTAATTTCATATGAAGTTTGTCTATATAACTCAAGGATATATAGATTGATAATCTACTCTATTAAGGTATCGATGGACTAATATATTATAATTGTTAATGAATTCATGTTATACAAACTTAAAGGAACTAGAATAATAAGTTTACAGTTATTTAAGTATGGGCTTATATGACTGTAACATTATTATTCTAGCACCACTTGAGCTGATTGTGAACAATTATGTTGGATTGATTACTTATGTTTATCTTGAGTAAATGCTTGTTGGGATCAAAATAGTCGGTACCCTGATGCTTCAAACTAGAATTTTGAGAATATATTTTGTATATATTACATAGTACTACATGGAATAATTGGTATGTAAAGATTGGGACTATGACCTTTTGTTATGTGATTGATTGGTGATTTATCAACTATGAGAGATAGTAAATGTGAGCTTATTATGAGATATGGAATTACTAGTTTCAATGAAAATAATGAGACTTTTCTCAAATAGAAGTATATAATTTTGTACTTGATTGATTTAACTAAGTAGAAATAATAAATCATCGGGATGATGATTCATTAAGGGGGAAGAATGTAATACCCCACAAATACAGTCAATAATTTAACAAGATCATCATCTTTGACCGATCATGACATCAAGTGGAAAAGAAACAAGTGTTTTCAATAAAGGTTGAGAAAACAAGACACAGGAAATAATATGGTTATTAAGAACCGATGTTGATCTTGTGATTATCTAAACTAAGGGTGTTGTTGATAATTAATGCTTGAGAACAATATTATTATTACTAGCTTAAGCTTGTAAGCACTAAGTCAATAAGTCTCATGACGTATATAACAATGACTTAAGGGAAAAAAATTATCTGCTCCATGATCTACATTTCTACAAATTAATCCTGGGCCATGATATCCCATTAGGCCTGGTCTATATATATATATATAAAACTAATATACATGTTTGTGAGATAATGTATCATTGTGACATCTTTAGAAGATAATGTGTTTTAAACATTGGAATCGAGGGGAGAGATTCACTTAACCCATATTAGTGATTAATCACTTTGTAGATTAGTTGACTTGGGCTTGTAAATTCTGGTCGAGGTGTTAATTTTGGGACCTTTGAATTATTGAAAGCATGTACAATTGGTTATGATTGAAATATGTGTAATAAGTCATCGACGACAGGACTTAATGCTAGAATTGAAGTGGCATGTAATCCAAAGGTAAGTTTAAGTTGATAGACTCCTAACAATTGGTTTCGAAAGGACATATGACTTAATATGTCATACTGGATGCATTGGGTCATGATATCACAATGGGTCAGGTTAAAGTTTTCTAAGGTTAATATAATACTTGTGATATAGTATATTTCATTGTTCCATTCCTAGAAGGTAATATGTTTTAAATAGGGAACATAGTTTATGGATTTATCTAATGATCCTATTAACGATCAACCACTATGATCAGTAGACTCGACTTATGAATCCTAGGCCATGATACTTATATTGGATTATGGAATTATCATAGCTGATTTCACGTTTTAATATGTATCTCTATGGGAGTTATGGGACATTTAAATAATAACTTTAAGGCTATGCATGTGCTATAGCATTGGTCTTATACTATATTATAATCTATTCTCTTCAGAGGTTACTTGACCTATGTTATAGAGAGAAAATAAGAGAATGATATTTTGGTTAATTTCTTGGAAAAAGTTATATGATGATTTAAACTGAAGAAAGCCCGCCAATTTTGGAGGAGAAGCTAGAGGGTGGTGGTAGTTGAATGGACCACTAGTGTGGTACTCCCGCATTGAATGCCATTAACTACACATTTAAAAAATTACGAAACTCCGTAAAGCTCCCTAAGGAAGCGAACCACATGTAAACTACTCCATTTTGTTTTATTGTTGAAATCTGGGGTAAAATCCACTTCAGGTCTCTGTGCATGGTGAGAAAACTATGAGTTCATGTAGCAATTTTTGGAAGAGGAATTCCATTATTGTGTGAAAAACTATAAGATAGGGGATGTCTTTATATGGCTTGGATGGAGGTTGGAATTGTTGGCTGGTTCAAGGTGGATAGTCTTGAAGCCATAAGCTCTCTGTCACTATAACACTTGCTTGGGAAAGATCTCGAAGGATGTAGGAAGTGAATTTATAGGAAAGAATCATTCCTTATCCCTTTTATATTTTTATTTTATCAGATGTTAGAATGAATACATATTTGTAATTTTGTTTGAGCTAAGAATAAGTGGGTATGTGATGGTTGGAGGTTGTTGTTTTTATACTCTGTTGTTCTGCGAAAAGAAATGGTAAAATTTATGACATTGAACCTAGGTATTTAATACTTTATCTTTAATACTACTCAAATCGTGTTTACTTATTAAGACTTGAAATGAAAATTTGTTTGCATTTTTCAAAATTTTGACCCAGATAATAATGGGTTTCTATGCAAATATTATAATATTGTGCAAAATCAATTTTGGGTGCATGGGTTTTCTTTTATCTGACTTGAAATCTTGATATATGAGTCTGGTAATAAACTGATTCTAGACACTGGTGATTATTTTCTTTCACTTTGGGTCTATGTGTACCAACTATGGAAAAACATAGGTGTTTTTAGATATTTGACAAGACGAGTTGGTGTTTTTTTAATCTGATATTTTTAGGCTATTCATAGTCTTCTATTTTCTCCATCGAGTTGAAAGTTAGTGAGGCGGGATTACCACTAGGGCTAAGGATTTTCTAGTTTCTCAATGTAGTCTCTTACCTTTGATGGATCTGCAAGCAAATTTAATTCCCCACTTCTCTCTCCGTAAAGAAAATTTGGGTATTAACCTTTATGGCATGGCTCAATTGTATGGTGTGTTTGTGAGCTGATAACACTTCATGTTATTCTTGTCTAGTATGTTGAACCTTGTAACTCTTAGGGAGTCATTTGGGTAAGTAATGGGAATTACTTCTAGCTTAGTAGTGGTTGGACAATAGAAAAACAACTGAGTTACAAAATGTGTCTTATTTTTCCATCATTCAGTCCCGGGTAGGCAATAAGCTCAACATGATTGTTCCTTTTCTTAGGATATGGAAAGTGCCTTCAGTCGATGTAAATAAATGCTGAGTTGTTGAGCCTTCAGCTCACTCCATTATAAGGAGTTTAATTAATTTTATCTTCCTTAGAAGTCATCTAAACCAATTTGAATTGATACTAGAGAACAATAAATGAATTTTGGAGATTAGATTTCAAAGGCTGAGCCTAACTTATCTTATACCAGTATGGAAACCATTTCTTCTTCCTTTAGGAAGCTATTTGGTTCAGATGTTATATATTTCTATAACTAGTCACAAACTTGAGGAAAGCTCGATTGGAGTTGGGACCTTGATAGATAATGATTAAAAGAGTTTGATTGTTTTATGGTTACTAAAAAGACTGAAAAGTCTTATTTGAAACCAAGGGGTCTTGGTTGGTTGACACCTTGATATGTTTGTTAAGTTATTGTTGCTCCATTTATAAGGTGCAACAATGGAACTAAAACTTAGTTTGTTTCGATTCTTTAAATTAATTTTTAAAGAAGATCCTTTTATTTATTATGTGGTTCTTATGTAATGAAATGAATCTCTTTGGTTGATAAAATCAATGGCATTAATTCCCCATTACATAGGAGTAGTATGAGCTAGTCATTATGAAAATTCGGGAAGTTTAGACTCTATACATAAGCATAAATAAGCTTTGGTAATGGTTGTCTTTGGATTCTTATTGCAGAATGAATATAGTAAGACATAATTCAAGATGATGTGTTTTATTAAAGAAGGTACAATATGGTATAAATAGGCAACAAAGTCTATATTTCCTTAATTCCTTTAAGTTACTACGATATGTAACTTGAGATGTATAGATATCATTCCTTCTTAGGATATTAATGGATAATACAGATATGTTGTTTTATGTAGTTATGACATATAAACATCATGTGTATTAACCGGATCTATTTGATGGATATGTTGGTATTGCTGAAACTGGTTGGTTTCATTTCCGTAGCATGGATTACATTGTGTGTACAAGGTTAATACTTGACTGAATTGCATGAGCAACCACAATAGTTGCAGTAACTTCTAGTTATGAATGGGATGATATAGTTACATACCGTAATTTATAGGAGTTTGATATTTCTATTTAACTTTGGTGAGATTCGGTTGTATTTATAACAACATATGTTGTTGATTATTTGATGGTCATTATCGGGTATGTTTATACTTATCTGGTTTTACTTTAACTTATTTATGTGAAGTGCTTGTAAGACTCTGTCACGAAAGAATACTTAAGAAGGTAAAAAGGAGCTGAACTATTAAGTGCAAATCCAGTTATTGAATATGATGTTGGTTCATTACATGATTAAATTGTAAGAATGAGATTATTATTGCAGTATATATTCATTCTAACATTTAATGACATAAATTGATAAATGGGATAGAGGAATTTTCTTTCTCAATTTAGTCAAACTGATCTTGCCTAACCATTGTAGGAAAGTGAGCAAAGATAACAGGCGTAAAGTAAAGAAACACCTTGATTATCTAATTGAACCATATGCTTACTTTTAAAGGATAAAGTGGTAGTCAATTTGTTGAATTGAGACATTCTTAATTATGTCAAGGAAGTTATTTGTTGCCTTTGAGTAAATATTTTATTGTAAAAATCTACTGGGTACATTTATGATATATTGTGACATGGTAAAGATTCCATATTTTGATCAATAAATACTTGCTTCATATTGTTGAAAAATGTTGATGCCTCTCTGCAATCTCTGTAATAACTTATACTATGTTGTAGTAATGTCGGTATAAGTATGGCTATATAATTGTGATATTTTATAAAAATTGGGTCATTGGATGATTATAATGGAGGGTTGTTGTAACTCTCTATTTTAGAAATATAACAACTATCTTATGGACTAGGTGAACCTAGTAATTTCAATGGTTGAATTGGGAAGATATAATTCAATAATATAATTGATAGGATAATGGAATACACTATGGAGTAGTGTTGATGTATTCTTTTTAATCTAAACCGATTAACTTATGGGAAATTAATAGTATTGTTAGCAAGAGGATGTGATTCCTCACAAGTCTAATTAATACACTAAAGCTTGATAGATGAGAAATCATCCAGAATGAATCTTGATGTATATGCATATGTATACACATTTTTGGGAGTTTATTCTAGTAAATTTTGAGTAACTATACTAGAGGAAAAATAATATGATGAAACTTATGAATGATAAGATAAAGTTCAACATATAAGGGTTAATTCCTTGAAACTTAGTGATGTTCCTTTTTGGGAAGCACTCAAACCTCTAAAGGAATTAAGTTGAAATACTATGTAAAATTATTCCAACCCTCGTAACATGATGGGAAGCTCAACATAATGTCTGCAAGGTGAAATACTAAATGAGATTAGAACACAGATGTTCTTTGATGCTTAAGCGTTGTCTTTTCCATAAAATGGGAAATGAAGTATAAGATCTATCAGAATACCATCATTCGAAATATATGATGTGATGAAATTAATGTTAAAGCTTACTCCAACTAACAAGATGTAATGAAGACAATTCATTATTAATCAGGTTAAACTTAAATACAAAAAGGACCCTTAGGGGATGGGATAAGGTTGGTGAAGAACTTTATGGGAGACTAAACTCCTAAACACCAAACTTATATGAAACCTTGGTTATGATGCCTAATGCAATGATGAAAATTGTTGTTAGGAACATGCAGATTGTGCTCACCTTGAGTACTTATTATTAGATCCATGGTGAAGGTTGGTATCTATACTCCTAAGAATAGAGAGTTTAAATCAACCATGATAAAGATATGATGGTGTAGTCATATAAAGGATAACGACAATCTGATAGCTGGAATGCATAGAATATATTTTTGGATGCCAAGGAAATTGGTAAGAAGATCCAAGAAAAATGAATATACTTCCAAGGTGATAGTAACCATGCAAATAAACCTAAGTTGGGTTTGGGCATTGTTGTAGAAGTCCTCAAGAGAATTGGGAATACTATTGAAACAAGAAACTTAAAATGAATAAGATTCATATATAGATAAATTAGATCTGGCTGATATAAATGTTGAGGTAAAACTGAATAACATGACTCTAATAAATAGTATAAGTGTTATTGAAGGGAGGATAATGGGAATGACTTGTATGCCCTAATGATGAGTGATTATGTAGTTTGCATGATTTCTTATAGGAGCAAGAACAACATTTATGGTTATTACTCCTTGTTAATATGAGGCATTATTTTATTCGGTTGAACCCGAATCATTATTAATAATAAGATTGGGAATTTAGATCTAAAGAATGATCTATCTTATATCTGGAACCGATAGGTAGAAATGAGTATTATCGGAACTACATTTGATCTATCATGATACTATGGGACAAGATTCTAGATACGCTTCACTAAGTGATGAAGACATGAGAACTAGAACAACATGTTATGTTTAATTTATTGAGATACCATGATTCATTTTAGGACTCTTGATAGGTAAACTCACTACCACCATTATGTGGTCATATCCATTTAAGGAAATTTGTCGTTATTTGAATACTATCACTTAACAACTATACTGAGTTCCTTTTTAAGACCTTAAAATGTGGCATGGTATTGTTTAAGTACAATCTTGTTAGAGTTACAAGGGTGGATGGAACCCCATGGTTGGTACCCTGATGCCAACATATGATGGCTACAGAAGGGAAGTAGTCTAGTATTGATGCAAATCGTTACAAAGACACTTGATTTCCCATAGGCATCATAGGATGACATCAGGTACAATTTCATGTAGGTTAATCTAGACTTGTGCCTTATACAAGACTTGTAGCTATTTATAGCATCATTGACTGCAAATCCATATAACTGAACAAGTGATTAAGGTGAGATGAAAAGATTCCAATGGTGAGTGTGCCATCATGGAACCATGAGCATGGCATACATGACTCAAACCTTGCACAAGGTAGTGTAACTACTGATTATATTATCGAGATTTCACCATTGTCTAAGATGTGAGATGCCTATGGATTTCATAGGTGGAACCCAGGTACACACTTAGGGGTTATCACTTATATATCATATCTATTAAAGGAGAACCAAAGGGATACATTTTAATGTATGGCTCATAAAGAGCATTGAGGGAGAATGAGTAAGTTCAGTATTCTCTCATACAACTGCACATGGTTCATGATAGTTATCAGAAATGGATTGCATTAAGACTTATGTTGGATTTAAATATATGGGTATTTAAATCAGCTACATGAGGTAAGTTAAAAAAATCTCTAAGATTAAAGTGATAAAAGTGGATGTTACATCCAGTGCAACACAAAACAACCATGAGAAAGGGAAACACAAGAAAAGAAAATGCATTAAGGGAAATCCTAAACTAACTGACAATACTACCTTATTTACAAACACCAAGAAGACTTATTTATAGTAGGGCTTTAGCCTACTCCCATTGAAGTGTCCTGGCAATCTCATCCCATCCAGCACTTGTAACTAGCACACACCCAAATCAAGGATGTATGAGATGGTGTAGGGACCCAACCAATGCACTTTTAACTTCCTAGGATGGCACAAAAACTTGGAATCATATAGCAACACCATCTGGCCAACCTCAAACTTCTTGTTCCTAATGTGGCGATCATGTCATGCTTTTTCTTTGCTTTTTCTGCTATTTGGCTCCATTTGGCCAATGATCACCTTTCATCTAGCTTCATTAATTTATCAATCCTTTCTTCCAATGCTTGATCTTTAGATAGCCCTTCTACATGCACTATTCACGAGAGAAGGTAACATGAGCTCAACCCATAGGACAACCTCCACACAAAACACCAATTGAAATAGTGTTGCTTTGTCTAGCCTTTTATAAATTTTCTTATAATCCCATAATACGGTTGATACCTTATCATCCCAATCTTGTCTTCCAACATCACAAATATTTTTCAGGCATGAATCAATATTTTGTTAAATGCTTTCATGGTTCCATTTGATTTTGGGTGATAAGGTGTAGTTTTGTGATGAGCCACCATGAACTTTGCTAACAGGATCCCCACAAGTATCATTCAAAAATGTGTACCCCTATCGCTGGTTAAACTTAAAGGGAATCCATACCTCGTGATATTATTCTCCCAAAAAAATCTTGTTGTTGTAGCTGTTGTGCAGTCTTTAGTTAGGGCTACCTCTACCCACCTTGTCAAATAGTCTATGCAAGTGATTACATAGCATGATCTAGTCCTACACGTTGTTGGTGTAATAGGGCCTACAAATTCTATTGCCCATTTCTCAAAAGTTTCAGTGCTAGGGATAGGGTGCAAAGGCATTTCATCTCTCCATCCTAGCTTTCCAATGCGTTGACAATGGTCACACTCTTTACAATACTCCAGTTGGTACCCAAACTTAATCTCCTTCACAACTCAAGCAACATCATGGATTTGCACAAGACACTCAGAGGCAGATAAATGATTTGTATGTCATTTGTAGCCGGGGAGACATCTATCTGACTTGTTAGCACTCAAGATTTGAAGGAGTGGGTAGCACCTCAAAAGGATTTTGATTTGATCCTCACTATTTTAGGTTGTGCCTATCAACCAAGGTAAGAGAACCTATATTGCAGCCTTTGTTTGGTGAAGGAGGTGGAGATATCCTTGTATTTTGCATATTGTATGGAAGGGGCCTTGGGAAAACATGATCAATTCTCCATTATTCAAAATCAAAAGAGTTGTCACTACTAAATGATGGAAATGTTTTCAAAACAAGGCTGAGGCTACTAGAGACATAGTATTATCCTGATTTGCTTTGTGCATTTTTGTAAATAGATTGTATTCTTTTGTTGACACACAATGAAATGAAAGGGTAGTATGGGGTAGGATTAGTTATTCTGATAATACTATGTCTCTAGTAGCCTACTCCTCCTACCACCCGCATGTCCCTCGAGCCATGTGTCCTCTTCCCATTCACTATGGGCCTTCGGGCCAAAATGTGACTTTAAAAATTTTACAAAATGAAGGCAAAATTTCATAAGGATAACCCGTCGATCCTCTGACTAATCACAATGTGCCACGTAGGCACCTTAATGTAAAAGGTGGAGCCCCAGATCAATTTTTTTCCTTTTGCCAAAATTTTGAAAACAACAAGTTAGAAAACATTTCTTGACCACCCCGCCAATAGGAACCCACCATGTTGCAATAATGTTGTGATGATGAATTTGATGGGTAGATGACCCCGTATGACCGTCAAAATGTCAAAAATATAGAGGATGCCCTAGAAATTGATTTTTTTACAAGGATGGTAGATTTCTTGGTTTTAAATCAATTGAAACATGATTTGATGTTTTTTCGACCTAGGGATTGGGATTTTAATTGCAAACAACTCGGATTCGATCAATTTCAACCTTTTACATGATTTGGCATGGGAAAATGATATAACCCAAAAATATGGAAAAAATTAGGGCACGAAAAGGGGCAAACTTGTAGAATTGTTTCAAATTAGGGAAAAACAATAATATCTTGGGCATCTTCAAAGCATTCAATTGGGGAAGATGAACTGTAGACCACCAAATCGAAAAATAAAACATTTGTGAGTAGATTTGGGCATGGAACATTAGGGCACATTATGCAAACTAAGAATTAGCACCAACAACTCCTTGCAATCCTTATACAGATTTTCCCACCACAATCCTGCCATTAATATTTTACGTGCGGTGGCATCACCTACATAATGTCCACCTACACTTCCTCTATGTGCTTCCTCTATGATGGTGAAGTGCTCATGCTCTAGTACACACATATGTAAAACTTCATCACGCCCTAGTTTGTATAAGTCCCCACTGATCAACATGTAGGGTGCGACGCATATGGCTAGTTGCTTTTTCTCTAATGTATTCATCCCTTCGGCACCATACCCATTTTAAGGAACACAAAATATCCTCCAAGTTTGAGGGCATGCGATGCAACCTAAATAGCTACACATCTGGCATGGTATCTTTAATGCTTTGTGCATCCTCCCTTGAATCAATCCTAGACAAATGGTTAGGTCTGGAATTACTCTTTCCTGGTTTGACAACTACGGTGAACTCAAACTCTTGGAATAATAGCATCCATCGAAATATGTGCCCCTGTAGGATGGGGTTGTTCACCAACTATTTTAATGCCATGTGGTCAGTGTAGAAAATAAAGGGAGTTGTCTAGTAGATACTACCTAAACTTATGAAGCACATAGATCATAGACAATGCCTCACACTTGGTCGTATTATAATTCTGCTCTATTGGTGTCAACTTCCTACTTGTAAAGCATAGGGGGTGATCAATAATTCCCTCACCAGGCCATGCAAGCACTTGCCCTCAACAGCCATTCTGGAGGCATCCACATGAACATGGAAGGGCTTATCCCAAGAGGGTAAATGTAATATAGGTGCGGTGTCAAGTCTATCCTTCAATGTGTCAAATGCCTTCTACTGTGCCTCTCTCCAATGGAAGGCACTTTTATGTCTGAGAAACTCTTCTAAAGGCACGACGATCTTGACATACCCCTTGATGAACTTTTGATAGTAGCCCGCATGTCCAAGAAACCCGCACACTTGCACTTTGAATATTTGTCTCCCTAATCCCATAATTACTACAATTTTGGAAAGATCCACTAGTAAGTCTTCTTTACATATGATGTGTCCCAACAGGGTCTTGAATGAGTTAGAAAATACATACTTCTTGATGTTGAGGGATATCCTCAACTTCGACACCTTTGAAACATCAATCTCAGATTTTCACAATGGTCCTTGACCAATCCATACATAGTCGAATCTCCAGGTACACCTGGAGAAACTTGTGGATGAAGTCCTAGAAGGCCTGCACTACAATGCATGAGAACACAATAGGCGTGTTGTTCAACCCAAAAGGCATGACCGTATAGATAACACTTCCCCACTCAATGGATAAGGTTTTAATTCTTTGGTCTTCCTTTGCAATCCTCACCTGGTGATAGCCTAAGAACCCATCTGTGAAAGAGTAGACTTCACACCATGCCACTCCTTTCAATACTTCTTCAATGAATGGGGTTGGGAAGGGATCAATGACACACACTGCATTTAGATCCCTATAATCAACACATATCCTTATCTTTCCATCCTTTTTGATACTAATCACCATTGGAGTAATCCACTCGACTCCTCCACAACCTCTATGATTCTGACGCTATCATCTTGTCTATTTCATCCTTGACCTTCATGCGTAAATTGGGGTTCATCCAAAGTGTGGTATTTTCCTTAGGTGCGCACCTTCCTTTAGCTTTATCCTCATCTCCCCAAGAATGGTGAACGCCCTTGAGCTCATGGTGCCCACATGGGAACAAGTCTTGAAATTAGTTTAACAGATCAATGATCTTAGAGACTTCCTTCTCTAACCAAGAAGCATCCAATGATAGCTTCCTTTGGTTTCACCTCGACCCAATATTAACCTTCTTAGTATTTATGGGCTCATGGTAGGTGAGTGTTATTTCATCCGTACTATCCATCACTTCATGCAAGCCTAGAAAATGGTTAACCTCTAAATTTTCCATCTCTTCACCGTCTATGACATAGACCATCTTTCCTTTTTCTTTCTTTGTGCACGTGTGCTGAAACTACACCTCATCAGAATCATATTCACCAAATTATCCCTCCAAGTATGGTTCTCCTAGCAATTCTACAAGCCTATCCTCTACCTTTGCACTATCCCCCATCGTAAGGAACTTGACCTCCTGCAATGCCTTATCCACTGATGGTTTGGTGCTTCGATACTTAAATGCTTGGATGAGATCAACCGCTAGTTCTTTCCAATTCCTTGTTTGGCAGTGTGTCTCAGAGTGGATGTACCATGCACACGTGTAACCCTATAGTGTAGCATATAGTTTGTGTACAAAAAGAGAATTTGGAAAAGCTTTCGCACCTTCCCTCCGGGCTCTCTCACGAGGCTTAAATGTGGAAATAGGCGGTCTCCTTATCATGGTAGTCTTTGATGGTGGTGGGTGTGTTGCTTCTAGAGAACCAAACAGAGAAGGAAATTCTCACTTTGTGCCATTTTGATAAGCTCTTGTGGTGTGTCGCCCACCATCATGCTACAGTTCCAAGAAAGACATAGCTTAGCATCTCTCTTCTTTCATTCTCATTTCTCCACTAGGCCTCCATTTCCTGCAAGAAGGTCTCAGTGTAAGCCCCTCTAGAATACTTAGGTAACTTCCTTCCTCCTAGGTGCCTAAGTGAGCGTGCCTTAGGTGCTCTAGTTACAAGCCCCTTTAGTTATCACCCAACCAACTCATAAGTTCTATGTGCCCAATTGTCACATGCTAGACTAGTGGTGTCACTTACTGACTGAGCATCCTCAAACTGGATAACTCTGTCGGTAGGATGGATTATCTCTGGGTCTCAAATAGAATGCACATAAATCTGATCAAGGACCTCTTCTCCTAAGGGCTCTATGTATGGTGCCAACTTCCCATCTGCAAGGGGAATGATAACCCTTTCTTCCTCGTTCTCAAAGATGATGTACCCCTTATTGAACCACATGTCAACATTATTTTTATAGCACCATGGGCACCCAAGTAATGCTAAAAATTATCCACCTTGGTGAGTACCAAGACCTCAAAATCCCCAGTAAACTTGGCCCCTTGAATGGTAATCACCACATCCTTCAGGACCCCAATAGGCATGGCCTTGGTCTTGTTAGCCATGTATAACACATTCAAAGATGGCTGTAATGTGGGCCTTCCCATCTGATGCCATGTATCCAAGGTGAGAACATTGACCTCCACACCTATGTCAATGAGGATATTACTAAGGAGCCATCCATTCACAAATGCATTTAACATGATCTCCCTATCATAGTCAAGGTTGTGAGGGGGAAGGTTTATATGCAAGACCTTCCTCTCATGCTCTTCTTTGGCACATGGTACCTTCTCTCTAAACCATGCTCCTAGCAAGGGAATAATATTCTCTTTCCTTATCATTTTGCACACTTCCTTAACCTCATCCATGTCCTTCCACGGTGCCTTAAAAATTCTCCTATGCTCTTGCTGCCTAGACTTCTCCTTACGACACTGAATTTCTCCCTGCAAGCTCCTTATAATGTCTATAGTTTCCTAGTATACCTCCTTCTAAAGGGCGAGGCAGGTACTTCCCATGCACAACTTCCTCTCTTGAAACTAAGGTTATTTTCTTTGGTACCTCTTTGTCGCGTGCTGACCTCTGCTCGAGTAATGACCATGATAGGTTCTAATCCTGAGTCATGCACCATTTTAGGCATCCACTACATATCAGCCTTCTTAATACTTACCATTGCAATGCCCTTATCTTTACGGTGCTACTGATTCATGTGCTCAAACAACTTAGGGCACTCCTCATACTTGTGTTTCTTCCTGCACCATTATCACCGTAATAAATCTAGGCACTAACACTTATAATGGCTCGTGGACCCGTAATTTTAACAAGTTTCTCGTGGGAACTCACTTCTTCCTCCTCCGCATCTATTGTGACCATGGAATCCCCACGAAAACCCCTTCCACACACTCCTCCATCTACTCATCCTTCATAATGGCGGTCATCCTCCTTCAAACTATTGGAAATGCTAGTCTGGTGCACCCCATGATCAATGGCCTCATAGATCTGGTCAATAAGCCTACAATCCTTAGTATCATGGGTTACAGAGGTGTAGATTTTATAGTAGCAAGACATATTATTTAAAATTGCATGTTGTAACAAGGGACATCTACTTGCATCATGGTCCCCATGATAAATTTCACAATATCATATTACAAACGCACTATCCTTCCTTGAGGGAAACTATCCTTGACATGCCCCTCTACTTCATAATTTGTACACCATATACCATTGCGAGTCTCATGGGATGAGTTTACAGACAAATTCTCTAGCTACTTAGCCATAGCAGTGATTTGAGCCTCCAAAAATTGGCTAACACCAATATCAACACTTCCAACAACTTCGGTGTGCAGAGCAGCTTCTAACTCCTCATGTGGGTCTATGAAAGTTTTATGAGATAAAGCTATTCTAAATGGATTTATAAACCTCTCGACAAACCATTGAGCATGATGTGAAGGGTGAATGTCATAAGAAAATTTTGACAAGAAAGTATTAAACCACGCGTCATACTCATGCACACTCTTCACCATTCCTGTTGAATCTCCTTCACGACACTGATGCTCTTATGTTCAAACTCAGGGATGTGGAATTCTACCAAGAAGGCATTCTTTAAAGTAGTGTAATCCACTACCATTTGATGAGGGTCATATTTCCTATACCAGCTATGCACGTACCCTTGTAATGTCATTACAAACTGACTGGCCTTCCGCTCTGAGGTTGTGATCCCCTTTACATGCCATAGAAACTCACACTTGTGAACATGTTCTGCAACATCTTCAATACCCTTGTAATTTGGAAAATGTAAAGACATATCAAATAAGACTTGAGGAGGTGGCTGGGGCCCTTGTCCTCCCGAATCGAGCCTTTATTTCTCGGTGTTTCCCCACCACTAGATCCACCGGTCTTATGCCTCTTGAGCCACCGAGATCCACCAAATCTACTAGGTCCTATTCCTCCCCGACCCACCTCGATCCACCAAGTCCACCGGTCCTATAGATGTTGTGCCAAGGGTCCCCAAAGTTCCACTGAACTACACACCGATGGTTTTTGATAATGCCCCACTACCACTAGTATACCTCGCACCACTCCTAGACACGAGATCGAAGGCTTATGTACTTACTCCTTATCCAAAAATTCCTCTAAATCTTTGGAACGGTATGTGTGTAGCCATAAAAGTGGGAAATGAGAAATTGTATCTCCTGGGTGCAAATATGTCACTTCTACTAATACCAACTAGGTCAGCGATACTTCTTCCTTGATCTAGAAAACCAAGCACTAGGGTTTAGTCACTAGGTGGGTTTAGATGCATGCCAACGAATCTTCTCTCTCCACGCGATGAAATCTCATTAGAATCCGAAGGGGTCTCTCTTACGTGCTTTCCAAGATGGGGTAGCACAAACTGCTCAAGTTCCACGTCCTCTATGTGAACCTCAACTCCTTCCTATAACGTCTACCTCTATAGATCCATCACACTTGTAACCTCGCATTGTCTAGCAATCTCCCTTTCACATGCTTCACTATACTTGAGTTTCCTCTCCTCCCTTTCTTTCTCCGTCATAATATCTACCATCTTCCTCCACCCTAGCTTCCTCACCTAGCACTCAGAATGGTTTAGCCGGCCATTGAAAATGCCTCTAAACCCAAGGTAACAATCAAGATCTTCATTGTTAGAGGAATAGTGCACAAAAATGATCCTCTAGGCTCCCTTAGAAATTCAAACTCGGCAACGTCAGGGCATGAATATGTCAAAATGGCATACTCCAGAGTATAGTTGGCTAACACTCTCTTCCACCACTGATCAACAACACGTGTCCAGGTCAGATCTGCATCCTATAGCTTCTGATAGTCCTCTTGTGTCCACACATGCACTCTATAGAACTAAATTGCTTTAGACGCATATGCTGAGAGCCATTCATACATCTCTACCGGGAAACAACAGAAAAAAGTTTCATATAGTTCATGGTAGAGATTATCTTCCACCCACCTATGTGCATCAAACTCAGTCCCAATATTGAATCTCCTAGAAAACTCATCCTCTGTTCTATTGAACCAAGAATCAACACTCTCTAGAGTTAGATGTTTTGTCATTACTCATTATCCAGACCATGATGCATGTCATTTCCCAGTACAACTTCAAAAAGAGGTCCCAACAATAGAACCAAGATGTAGTCATTTTTACACCAACCAAAGAACAAGGGAATCCCATGTGCACTTTGGGAAATCACACGAGGCATGCACTTTGGAACCGAGTCTCTCTTTTATGTGAGTTAAGTGGAAACCATCATCTATGTTAGGAACTTAATGCATAAAGGTGGAAATGAGATATACAATCATCATAGGGCTCGAAACGACACAGTAGACAAATGTATTCATTCTAAATAGAGGGTACTTATAGATAATAGATAGAAATACAACAAAAATGAAAATACATAAGGATTTACATCTATTCCATACCACCCATGAAAAAAATGAAAAGATATAGATATGAACCGAATCAATTACATTCATACTCATTCATGTTTGTAACCTCATTACATTTTATGGATCTATTAGACTACCATAATTTGATCCAAACGAAGTCATACATCACAATAGGGATCATGTCCTTCATCCATACAAAGAAAAATTTATATCCCAGTCCCACTGAATACATCACTCCCTTATACTGACCTCTACCCAATCCCACATATTTCTCATAGTATTTATGTAGAGCTCCACTCTATATTCTCTTCTCTCGTATATCTGATCCACTCCTCTCTTTTTCTTCTATGGGTGCTTGTATTTATAGGCATTCTAAAGTGCTAACTTATCCTTCTAAAGCCTCAGATCTAGCACCAAGTGTCTGAATGTGGTCCTCCATGGGAGCATGATCCATCAGATCTGAGATATCCACTCCTTGTAATGATGGTCTTCTAGAATGACACCTTATCCACTCCTTATTCACTTTCGGGTCATGCTTTTCTCGTGTCCTACCCAAAATTCCCAATATGTCTAATTCTTGAAACCTTAGCTCTATCTGCGCACACGCCATGAGTTTTCTTAAACCCTTCCTTAAACCCTATCCTGTGCGCCTTCTCCTTGCGTGCCCTTCTTCAACTAGGCCTTGTGATCTTACGCACCTTTTTGTACTTAGCTAATATTTTAGGGTCCCAACAATAAGCTTTAATCTACCTTACAAGGTTTCATGCGCATGGTACATTCACTCGAGATGCACCGTGAGGCAAGAAATGGGTAGGAGTTGACAACCGATCTCCTTCAAGCTTTCAAATATTGGAGTACTAAGCCATTGGTGGATGAGGCATTATAGGTTGTAAAATGCCTAACTATGGGAGATAGTGCCATGACAAAGGATAAAATACTAGAATTATTGGGTGAACCTAGCTTAGAAGTGCACTTTGATGAGGAAGAATAAAAGGAGATACAACATGAGCGTGCATGCATGGAAATAAAGAAATGAAAATTGGTCTATGTGATCGGTGGTGAAGAGGTGGAAAATTTGGATGTTAACCATATTGTGGGTATGTGTGAGGTTATAGATAGTGCTGATGAATAAGTACACACCTACCATGAACCCTTAAAAACCAAGAATGTTAACATTGGTTCGGAGGTTTAACCTAACGGGATATTATTGGAGATTATTAGACATAAAAGGAGGTTTCGAATATCATCAATCTGTTGCATGAATTTCAGGATTTTTTTCCACATGGGTACCACAAGCTTAAAGGAGTTCACAACTCCTTTAGAGAAATGAAGATCAAGTTAAAAATGTGCCTTCCCAATTCGGAAGAGACCTTATTGAATGAATCTGAATCTGGACATCAAAGTCAAGGAGAAGATTGACAAGATGATTGCATTAGGCATCATTGAGGTTATTGAAGAATCAAAATGGATAATTCCAATGGTCATCAGCATTAAGAAGGATGGAAGGATAAAGATTTGTGTTGATTACAAAGATTTGAATGTGGTATGTGTCATTGATCCTTTTCCAACCCCCTTCACTGAGGAGATCCTGGAAGGAGTAGGTGGGTGTGAAATATTTTCTTTCATAGATAGATTATCATGATATTGCTAGCTTACAATTACAAAGGAAGACTAAGAAAAGATAATTTTCACCATTGAATGGGGAATTTTTGCCTACATGGTCATTCCTTTCAGATTGAGGAATGTGCCCATGTTTTCATGCATTGTGGTTCAGGCATTTCAGAATTCATCCACAAGTTTCTACAAGTCTACCTAGATGACTGGACAATATATGGATTAGTGAGGGACCATTGTGACAATCTGAGGCTGATGTTTGAAAGATGTTGATAGTTAAGGATGTCCCTCAAAGATTAAGAAATGTTTTTACTACTCCATTTGGCACCTGTTGGGGCATATCATATGTAAGGAAGGCTTGCTAGTGGATCCTACCAAAGTTTTGTTATTGTGGGATTGGGGGAACCTACCATCCAAAGTACGGTGCATGGATTCCTTGGGAATATGGGGTATTACTAGAAATTTATTAAGGGGTATGCTAAGATCGTCACACCATTGGAAAAGTTGTTGAAGCACAAAATTACATTTCATTGGGGAGAGACGTAACACATGGCATTTGATACATCAAAGATTAGGCTTATCATTGTGCCCATATTACACTTTTCCTCTTGGGATAAGGCATTCCATGTACATGTTAATGCTTTAGGGATGGTAATTAGAGAAATCTTAGCACAACCTAGAGAGGGAATTATTGACCACCCCTTGTGCTTTTCTAGTAGGAAGCTAACCCTAGCAATATTGAATTATACTACTACCGAGTGCCTATTGGGCCTCGAGAATATTGACCAAGTCCCCAAGGGTGTGTGTGTGCTTAGGATCAATATGAAGAAGGGTGTGTGAGGAAAAGCACATAGGAAAAGGGTTTTGGAGGTTTTTGTAGAAACCATGGCTCACGTGCAAGACAAAACAAAGGGTCTCAAGACTTAGCCATATTTGGAAATCCAAGAAGCACAAGAGGAAAGCGTGACCTGACAAAGGATGTAGAGTGGATAAGGTGCTAGCACGGAAACTTCGTGACTAAGAAAGGAATAATCCATGAGATGGAAGGATCCTAAAAGACATATTTGCGAGAAAGTAGAGAGCTCGATCGGAGTAATCATGTTCCATTGGAGGACCACATGGACACTTGGCAAGTGATCTACTCATGAAGAAAGAGATGGTGGTGGATGATAAAGCTATATATAGATATTCTTGGGTATAAGAAGAGGAACACTATCAAGGGAGAGAAGAGGGATCAACATAGAGGGAATGAAGGTGAAGCTCTATAGAAATAATAGGAGGTTCCAGAGGGTTGGGGTTCTCATTAAGAGGACTGTAGGAGTGATAGCATACCTAGGGGGATGGGTCTATGACAATTTTTGTAATATGGAAAGCATAGCTAGGGATTTTGATGCATGAGTCTTATCTACATTGATGCATTGGCCTATTATGGCCTTGGTGAATGTAATGTGGTTACTAAACTATGATCAATATGAATATATGGTTATGTTCTAAGAATATAATGTTCATGGATGTAAACCATAGTGCCATTTCTCTATGTTATGAATCAAATCTACTATCTGTATGATGTTTCTTTTGATTTTGAGTGAATGTATTGATATAATAACTCATTCTAGGATCTCATAATGAATGCATGGTCCTTTACCTTTTTGCATCTAAGTTTTTGTCCTTAAGTAATGTATTCAAACAAAACTCACATAAAGGAGGGGCTCAGCACCACAGCATGCCTTGGGTGAGCACGTAGTGCCAGCTGGGTGATAGGCCAATGTGCATGGGATTATATTTGTTCTAAGGGCATAAAAATTACTACATCTTGGTTTCATTAACGGGACATCTTTTTGAAATTGTGAGAAATGGCTACATCTTGGTCCCTTTGATGCATGATGACAAAGCACTTGACCACTAGGAAGTATCAAAGAATGGTTTAAGAGCACAAAGGACAAGTTTTCTCAAATATATAGTACTAGACCTGAGTTTGATGCACATAGATGAGTAGAAGAGCACCTATATCATGAGCTATATGAGACCTTCTTCTATTGTTTTCTAGTAGAATTGAATGAATGGATTTTATCATGTGCATATAGATTGAGATGGTACTATATATCGCGTGTGTGGACCCTAGATAATTTCAAGAGGTTGTAGGACACAAATCTAACTTGGATACATGTTTTGATCACTAGTGGAGAGGAGTGCTGACCAGTTATACCCTAGAATATGCCATTTATATGTATTCTTGTCCAAATATTGCTGATTTTGAGTTCCTAAGAGAACCTAGAGGAATGTTTTTATGAGCTATCCCATTGGCTATGAAGATCTTGATTATTACATTAAATTTGGAGGCATTTCCTATGACCATCTAAACTTCTCTAAGCATTGGGTGAAGAAGATAGGGTAGAGGAGGATGGCATACATTGCGGTTGAAAAGGAGAGGGAAGAGAGATGACTCAAGTATGGTGAAGCTCATGAAAGGGAAATGGCTAGACAATGCAAGGTTGCATGAGTGATGGATTTATGGAGGTAGACATTGCGGGAAGGAGTTGAGGTTCACGCAGAGGATGTGGAACCTGAGCATTCTATGCTACCCCATCTCGGCAAGTGTGGGAGAGAGATCCCTTCAAATTCTAATGAGAGTTCATTGTGTGAATAAAGGAGAGCCATCGGCACACATCTGAACCCACCTGGTGACCAACCCCTGACACTTAGTTTTCTAGATCAAGAGATAAGCATTGCTAACCCAGTTAGTATCGGAGGAAGTAACTGATTTGTACCTAGGAGATATAACTTCTTGTTTGGTACATCTATGGCTGCCTGAGACCATTCCTATGTTTAGAGGAATTTTGGGCAAGGTGAGAGTGCAAAAATTTTGGGTATCGCATGTAAGTGCACGAGATACACATCCGTAGTGGGGTAATATCAAAAACCATCTGCGTGTAGTTTAGTGGGATGTTGGGAACTCTAGGCATGACCACTTGGACCCTTTTCTCACAGGGAAGTTGATCTTATGGTGTAGGAGTGAAGGACTTGGTGGGCCTAGTGGATCTGGAGGATCTAGTGGGTCAGGAGGGACAAGACCTGGTGGGTCTAGTGGTTGCAGTGGTGAAGGAAACCAAGTTTTGGGTCGGGGAAGGGAAGGGCCTCGGCCACCTCCATAAGTATTTTTCGAGATGTCGTTGCACCTACTAGACTAAAAAGGTATTGAGGATGTTATAGAGCATGTGCATAAGTGTGAATTTCTATAGCATGTGAAGAGGATCACTACCCCGGAGTGGAAGGAAATTCAATTTTAAACAATGTTGTAGGGACGCGCACATAGTTGGTACCACAAGTATGATCTCCATTTGACGGTGGTGGATTACACTAAACTAAAAAACACCTTCCTAGCAGAGTTCCATATCCCTGAGTTTAAGCAAAAGAGCATCAATTCTATAAAATAAATCCAATAAGGAATGGAAGAGAGTGTGTGAAAGTATGACACATGGTTCAAGACTCTCTTGTCAAAACTATCCTATGATATTCACCCCTCTTCGCATGCTCAATGGTTTTTTAGAGGATTAATAACACAATTTATAAGCGAACTATCACACAAGACTTTCACGGACACTGTGTGAGGACTTAGAGGTGGCCTTGCACACCGAGGATGTTGGAAGCATTGATGCGGTGATAGCCCTTTCCTTGAGGCTTAAATTACTACAATTGTGAAGTATCTAAAGAAACTATATGTAAACTTGACATATGATACTCGCAAAGTGGTCTTTAGTGCATAGATTGTGAAGTAAAAGTGCATATAAAATATAGTTTCCCCTAGAATTCGGTATGTGCCATGACAACAGAGTGAAATATGCCATGGGGACCATGATGGAAGTTGGCCTCCTCTCTTTGCAATGTGTGATCCATAAGAATGTGTCTTGCTATTGCAAGATATGTACCTCTACGACCCACGACACCAAGGATTGTAGGATGATTAACCGATTCATGATGCCATTGATCTCGGTGTGCACCAGACTATCCTTGCAAGTAGTTCCAAGGATGATGATCACCACTATGAAGGGCAAGTAGATGGAGGATCACATGGAAGAGGTTTATACAGAGAGGATTTTTTAGTCATAGTAACCACGGTGGGGAGAGAAGTGAGTTCTGTGTGGAACTTTTTATAACTTTGGGTCGACAAAACATTATAAGCGTGAGTGTCTTGATCTTGTAATACGCATGGTGCGAGAAAGAAATAAAAGTATGAGGAGTGCCTTGAGCTATTTGAGCACATGATCCAACAACATTAGAAATAAAAGGGTGTTGAGATGGTAAGCATAAAGAAGGCCGACCCACAGTGGATGCCAAGAGTGGTGCGTGAGTAAGGATTCAAACTTGTACTAATGATGACGTGAGTGGAGCCCATGTGCATAAGGAGATACCAAATAAAAGAACACTTGTTACTAGGGAAGAAGTGGTAGATGGAAATTATCTAGACCCTTCTCATTAGAAATAGGTATATCAAGAGACTATGGATTTGATTTAGAGTTTATAAGGAGAGATCTTATGTTTAAAGGAGTAGTCAAGGAAGTTAGAGCAAAGGAAGAATGTTGAGGCTCCATAAAAGAACTTAGATGAGGTCATAGAAGTATGCAAGATGTTAAAGCATGATAATATCATTCCCTTTCTAGGAGAATGGTTATGGGAGAAAGTACCATACACTGGAGGAGAGTGCGAGAGGTAAGTTTTTTATGCTAATATTACTCCCCATAGCCTTGACTATGACAAAGAGATAACCTTGAATGATGTTGTAGATGAATGAATTTTGAGTAATATTTTGATTGACATCGACATAGAAGTCAATGTTCTCACATTGGATGCATGGCATCAAATGGGAATTCCCACACTATAACCATCCTCAAATGTGTTCTATATGGCAAAAAAGACAAAATCAATGCCCATTGGTGTCTTAAAGGATGCAGTTATCACTATTCAAGGGGCCAAGTTCACTGGGGACTTCGAGGTCCTAGCACTAGCTGAGGTGGATAACTTCCCAACATTGCTTGGGTACCCCTGGTGTTAAAAAAAAAACACCAACCTATGATTTAACAAGGGGTATATCAGTTTCGAGAACAAGGAAGAATGGTTCATCATCCCTTTAACAGACAGGAAGTCAATACCCTATACTGAGCCCTTAGGAGAGGAAGTCCTTGACATAATCTATGTACACTCTATCAAGGACCCTGAAGTAATTCATCCTATAGAAGGATCTATTTAGTTTGAAGAAGCTTAGTCAGTGAGTGATACAACAAACATATCATGCGACAATTGGGTGCATAGGATGTATGAGTTAACTAGACAATAATTAAGAGGATCTGTAATAAGGGTGACAAAGTCATGCTTAGTCAAGCACTTGGGAAGGAAGAAGATGCCAAGTTACTCGGAGGAGAAATCCTGATGATTTCTTATGAGAGGTGGAGGATCGATTGATAAATGAGGACAAAAGGATAAGTATGCTTAGTTATAACTTGCTTAGGACTACGATTTTTGGTGGGAAACACATCACAAGAATCTTCTAGAGTGGCATGAGTACGAGTCACATTATCTGTTAGGTTTTGTAGAAGCAACACTCCCACTATTATACAAGACTACCATGGCAAAGAACCCACCTATTTCCATATATAAGTATGTGAGGAAGAATGTATGGAAGGCACAAAAGATTTACCACCTTTTCTATGGTTACATAAGTTGTATTCCACCTTACTAGAATGTGTGTACAAATGTTATATTCACTCGAGAGACACGCCGCCAAACAAGGAATTGTCAAAATTTAGCGGCTGATCTCATTCAAGTTTTGATTATCGAGTAAAAGCCATCGAGTTGATAAGGTGTTATAGGTAGTCAAATGCTTTACTATAGGAGATAGTGCTATGATAGAAGATAGGATACTGGAGTTATTGGGTGAACCTATTTTGGAGACACATTTTGATGAAGATGAATCTAAAGAGATACAGTTTGAGCATGCGTGCATTGAAAAAGAAAAAGGAAAAATGGTCTATGTGATATATGGGGAAGAAATGGAGAGTCTAGATGTTAACCATTCTACTGGTATGCACGAATTCATGGATAATTTTGATGAGCAAGTGCATGCCTACCATGAGACCTTGAAGACAAATAAGGTTAACATTCATTCTATAGCATAACCTAAGGAAGCTATCATTGGGGATCATTGACCTTTTGTGCAAGTTTCAGGATTTGTTCCCATGTGGGTACCATGAGCTCAAAGGCATTCACCACTCCTTGGGGGAAATGTGGATCAAGTTGAAGGAAGGTGCACACTTGATTTGAAAGAGACCATATTAGATGAATCTAAACTTACGCATACAGTCAAGAAGGAGATAGATAAGATGATAGCATTACGAATCATTGAGGTTGTGGAGGAATCATAATGGGTGAGTCCAATGGTCATAATCATTAAGAAGGACAAAAGGATAAGGATCTATGTTGATTACATGGACTTGAATGTAGTGTGTTTCATTGAGCCTTTTATGATCCCCTTCACCGATGAAATTTTGGAAGGAGTAGCCGGGTGTGAGGTCTATTGGTTTACGGATGGGTTCTTAGGGTACCACTAAGTTAGAATTGTAAAGGAAGACTAGGAGAATAAAAATTTCACCACTAAATGGGGAAGTTTTTCCTACACAGTCATGCCTTTTGGATGAAGAATGCACCTATTGGGTTCTCATGCATCATACTACAAGCCTTCTAGAACTTCATCCATAAATTTCTTCAGGTCTACCTGGATGATTGGACTATGTATAGGCTAGTCAAATACCATTTTGAAAATTTGAGACTAATGTTTGAGAGAAGTAGGTAGTTGAGGATATCCCTTAAAATTAAGAAATGCATCTTTACTACTCCATTTGGAACCTTGTTGGGGCATATTATATGTAAGGAAGGCTTCTGGTGGATCCCACCAAGGTGTAGTTATTATGAGATTGGGAGAGCCTACCCATCAAAGCTTTATGCACAGATTCCATGGGCATACGAGGTACTACATGAAGTTTATTAATAGGTATGCCAAGATCACCATGAACTTGGAAAAATTACTTAAACACAAGAGTGCCTTTCATTGGGGAGAGGCATATCAGAAGGCATTTGTCACATTGAAGGATAGGCTTGTCACTGTGCCCATATTACACTTTCCCTCTTAGGATAAGCCTGTCCATGTGCATGTTGATGCCTCAGGGACAACCATTAGAGAAATTATTGCACAACCTAGTTAGGGTATTTTTGATCATCCCCTCTTTTTTTCCAGTAGGAAGTTGACACCAACAAAACAAAACTACTGCTACCTCTTGAGTGTGAGGCATTGTCAATGATCTATGTGATACATAAGTTCAGGTAGTATTTGCTAGAAACACCATTTATATTCTACATAGATCACATGAAACTGAAGTATTTGGTAAATAAGCCCATTTTACAAGGGTGCATATGTCGTTGGTTTTGTTATTTCAAGAATTCAATTTTTAGTTGTGGTAAAACTAGGAAAAAGTAACTCAAGACCTGATCACTTATCAAGAATTGACTCAAGGGAGGATGCAAAAAGCATTCATGATACCATGCTATATGCACAACTATTTAGGTTACAACACACAACCTCTGAATTGGAGGATATTGTCGTGTTTCTTAAAATGGGTGTGGTGCTAAAAGGAATGAAGGCTTCGAGAGAGGAAAAAGTTGGCTATACGCATCATGTCCTATATGTTGATTAGTGGAGATTTGTACAAGTTATGACATGATGAGGTTCTACACCGATACATTTTAGAACATGAGCATGTTGCAATTATGGAGGAAGCACATGGTGGGATTGCGACAGAGAACACTACATAGAATTCCATCATGTAGAAGATTCTAATGACATGGATTTTGTGGGAAAGTATCTATCGGGATTTTATTGAGTTTTGTAAGGCTTTTGACCATTTTCAAAGTGCCTTGGAAAACTTAGAAGGAGGAATGAAATACCCTTGCATCGATAGCCAGTGGCCGAACCATTTTTAAAATAGGAAATTGACTTTGTAGGACAAATTTCACTGTCGTGTGAAGGACTGGCTCGCGTTACATCATCACTTACACCGATTACTTGACAAGATGGGCAGAGGCGGTGCTAACAAAGGATTACATAACAATGACAATGATGAGATTCTTATGGGAAAACATAATCAGTAGATATGGATGTCTGTTGAAATTAACTAGTGATAGGGGAACATATTTTCTGAATGAAATGGTCAAGATCTTGTTGGTAGAGTTTATGGTAACCCATCCAAAGACTACCCCTTATTATCCTCAAGTGAATGGAACAGCTGAGGTGTTTAACAAGATACTAAGTCACACATTGAAAAAAAAATTGTGATGTTGGAAGACAAGATTGGGATGACAAGGCATCATCCATTCTATGGGCATAGAGGACAACCTACAAGAGGTTGAACAAGGCCACACCATTTCTATTGGTGTTTGGCATGGAATCTATTTTCCCAGTTGAATTCATGTTACCATCACTACATATAGTACACACAAGAGGATTAGCTGATGAAAAAGTGCTTGAAGAAAGAATTGATAAGTTAATGTAGTTAGACAAGAGGTGATCACTTGCTAGATGGGGTCAAAAGATGGAAAAGGCTAGAAAAAAGGCATGGCGTGATTGTCCTATCAAGAATAAGAAGTTTGAGGTTGGGAAGATTGTTTTGTTGTATGATTCCAAGTTTTTATGACATTCGGGAAGTTGAAATTCCATTGGTTGGGCCCATACATCATCTCGTACATCCTTGAGTTAGGTGCATGCTAGTTACAAGCATTGGATGACATGAAATTACTGGACATTTCAATGGAAGTAGGCTAAAGCCCTACTATAAATAACCCTTGTGTTTGTAAATAAGGTAGTATTGCCAATTAGCTTAGGATTTATCTTTATGCATTTCCCTTTCCTTGTGTTTACCTTTCTCATTGTTTGTTCCTTTTTGTTTCGTTGTTTTTCACCTTATGTGCTGGTAACCACTTATTACTTTCAAAAGGTTGTGTATGCACAGAGGATCGTACATCTGTTTTAGTGTGGGGTGGAGTAGTGCAAAGTGAAATACAAGCTGGTAGTAAAAGTTGTATGGCTTGGATTGAAGGATTAAAGGCACGAAAGATAGAAGAATGCATGTGGAAATGGTGGACAAGAATTTTTGGTGTCAAGATAGCTTAACAAAGACCATGTACAAAGGATAAGAAGCACAGGAACAACATGAGGTAGGCGAGGGAAAAAATAAGGTCAAAGATAGAAGAGAAGTGCCTTGGCTACTTTGTAGATGTGTGTGTAAGATTCTTTGGATAGTAAGGATTTTTGTGATTTAGAAGGTTGTAGAAGGTTTTTTATGCAGGATTGGGCATGTGGGTTAGGTCACTTAAGGATGGAATTAGTGCAAAAAGTCACATTTAATGCTAAGTAGATTGGTGGGTGGCATAACATATATTACGAGAAGAGAAATAATATATAAGTATGAAGTCGAACATTATTATTTTACCTTGCCATTATGATATTGAATAAGATCTTGTGAACTAGGGCATCCACAAATAAATATTTGTGTGAAGGGAGAATCATATAGATCTGAGTACATGACTAGGCTGATTTACGAACTAGAGTGGAAGGAGTACATGGGTGTAGGGAAGAAATTTTTAGAGGAGTACACCATCTGTGGAAGAATTATTCTAGGTTAGGGTTCTATAGCTAGGGCACAAAAGTAGAAGGATTGTTTCACAGATTTGAGCCATAGAATTGAGAAGAGAAAGGAAGAGAAGCAATAATATTTTAGGTTTTAACCCGACAAGTAAAATGACACCAAAGAAGGAAACCATTTCACCAAAAAAGGGAAAGGGAAAAGGAAAACAAACTACCACCACAAGTTTTAATGAGGAGTGGTATGCAGAGATGTAGTACCTAGATGGAGTGTTGCTAGGGAAATAATGGGTATCCCATGTGAGGAAGATGGCCATGAGAAACTACAATCATCGCACAAGCATCACAGAGAAAGAGATGGCATTGGATTTGGTCCATCTAATGGACAAGAAGACACCAGACGGAATGTCGATCTATAGTAATGAGGTAAAGGTAAAGTTGGGAAAGGATGGGTTACTACAATTTTAAGATTTTACCTATTCTAGAAAGTGTGAGTAGTTATACCAGTGGTTGATGTCATGCATGCATGAAGAACAGTTCTATTTTACAGGCTATAAAATGCACATAGCTCCTCAATTCATATCAAATTTTACTAGCCTAGTTTGTGAAGGGGACTCCATAGATGATGACTTAGAGGATAAAGAGGCCAAATGGGATACTATGGATTCCTATGATTACAAAAATGGTTCACGCTACTTTGATATTGTAGATATCCCCGACCTTGTAAATAGGATGGCCGTGTGCTTGGTTACCAAGCTAAACGGTCAAGAGAGGTAGATGCAGGTAAACAAGGCATGGTTGAATGTATGCTGAAATAATTTAGAAGGAACCATGTACAACATGTCCACCTATATTGTAGACGAGATCATTAACAACGCATAGGAAGGGGATAAGATAATGTTCAAAAATTTCCTTCTCACCATTGTCTTCTTAGAGATTGGAGTGCCCGATGGGATAAAAAAATTTATATGGGAGTATCCAGAAAAAGATACATCACCCAAAAAAATATTTGAAAACTATACTTGAGATACCATAATAGCTTCCCACAAGGTGCATCTAGAGAAATGGTACAAGCGAATGTGCAACACATTCGGGGTAGAATGGAGAATACCCAAACAATTTCCTGTGCTAGTAGATGGAGAGGTTGATTTTTCGTATGCTAGCACTTCTACATTAGTAGATTCACTCTGATAGATGGGACCAAAATTCCATAGTGTAAACTGCCTTTCTCTTTCACCACGCAATATTTCAAAGCAGGGGTCAACTATTTCAAGGAAGCTAAAAGGCTAAGAATTGACCTTAAAAAAGTGGACCAGGACCCCTGCGAGCTACACAAGAAGCTCATTTACCCAAATAAGTGCACGTATGTGGAGAATTATGTCTCCCATAAAGTACAGATGATGAAACCCTTAACATTGCCAATTTTCGGGAGGACCGCAGTGAGGGTGTATTTGTGCATCAGGCCTAAGTTTGAGAAGGAACCTACTTGGAGAATGATGTATCCATCCTAGAGTATCCCACTTGTAGTAAAATGGTGGTGCCAAAGAAGAGAGAAAGGGAAGAGACCCTGGAAAAAGGAGCATTGGGAAAGAAAGCACTAAGTGTGTAGACAACACAATATGTGGGTGCACTAGATTCAGGCACCAAGCCAAGCACATACGCGTGCAGGAAGAAGTATCCCATCAAGGAGAATGAGAAGACACCTAAGGAAGAGGTGGCTAAGCAAGAATATTTTCCCTGAAGGGAATCATTTGCTTTGAGAAAGAGGAAGAATCCCCAACTAGGAAGAAACAGAAGGTAGCAGGAAGGTAGACTCAGAGGAGATGAAGATCTTGGAGGCCTACATGGGCGAGAAGGATGAAAATGAGGATGAAGAATTTCATAATCATCTTGTGTATGATATACATGATTCATAAGAAGAAGGAAATGAAGAGAAGAATCGAGATGAGGAGGAAACTCTAGGAAAAGGGGTTATTGAGGAGGTGAAAACTAAGGATCAGAGGACCTCCAAGCTCACCAAGGAGTAGGTAGAAGAGGCCACAAAGAGAGAAGTAATACGCATAATCAAGAAGTTAGTAGAGAAAGAGGTGGAGTGGAGTGCAAATGAGATACTCAAGGAAATAGAATATGAGAGTGTTGGAAAGGAGTACGGAAGCATGGGAGGGGATCCCAACCTAGCGGTGAGCTGTTCAAAGCACACACACATGAGGGAAGAGTATGGTTGTAGCACAAGGGCAGGGAATGGATTATATCAATGATCCAAAAAAGTGCTACATGCATGCTTCCCAAGCACTATACCAATAGAAAAACTCCTTGCGATGTATTATTTTAATGAGGAAGGCACGTACCCATGAACTAGGAAGATGTTATCTTGGGAATTTGAGTCCCACATTGATGAGCCTAAATTCGAAGTAAGCCAAGGGGCATTGATGAAGATGCCAGAGGAAAAAGGGATAAACCCACTAGTAAATGCTCAACAATTATCTAATGAACAAGTCTGTAATGCACTCAACAAGGTTTTAGTGGAAGTTGAGGCAAGAATTTTCAGAAGGAATGACCGGTGAGATTCCTAGAAGGGGAATTGGAGAAGAAAAAGGAGGAGCTAGTTGAAAAGAAAAAGGACCTAAAGTAAGAAGAGTTGATCGAACACAACTAAGGCATAAACTATGGGAGGAGAAGACAAAGGTGTGAGAGGTCTACAAGAAGGTAGAAATGATTACAGATGTTATTATCTTAAAGCATCCAGACCTAGCACCTCCCGAGTAAAAATATGAATCAACCTTGCAATGCTTGGAATATTTAACTCACATCCTTACAATGGAAAGGTGGCCACTTGCCTTAGAGTTAGAAAAAGAGGCACTCACACCAAGAGAAGGAGGAGAAGTTGAAGGTTGTGGAGGTAGTTACCTAGTACACCAAACTCCTCACCACTGTAAAATCTACCACACACAGTCATTTAAGTTGCTTACGACAATTGCACTAACAGGGATGGAGTAGCAAGCATCCTAGTTGCTACGCATGAGGAAGAGCTCAAGGAGTTTTAGGAGAAAAATAAGGGGAATAGAGAAGAGTGGGATAAGATCCTAGCCAAGGTGGAAAAGAAGTTAGAAGCTATCAAGACCCTAAGAGGCTCGATCAAAAACTAGTTGAAGGAGTTATATCCCTAGATCACCCGCATGATGGATGCATTGGACGAACTTGGAAAACAACTGGAAGGGATCATTGATACAATGGGTGCCAAGGGGGATGATATGAGTTTTGATGAGGTAAGATCTCTTATGGGTGACCTACTCCAGGAAGCGCATAAATAAGTAGATGCTTGTGATAAGATTGAGGTAGATATGAGGAAGGATTTCCCACTCCTCCTTCAACAATAAACATATTCTTCTTATTTATCCATTCTTTTATTCCTTCATTCTTCATTTCTTCATTCTCTATTCAAACTATTCGAGTCCCGCCATTATTTATTCTCAGAAGGATGTTTCTAAGGATGGAGAACAAGCCTAGTTTTGGGTGATGTCAGGCCTCAAAATATTTACTAAGTCCCTAGGGGCATGTGCGTGTACATGACCAATATGAAGAAGGGTGCACGAGGCAAAGTGTGTAGGAAAAGGATTTTAGGAGTGTTTTTTAGAAACCACAAAGTGCACGTAAGACAAAAGAAAGGGTTTTAGGACTTATCCATATTCGAATTCTAAGAAGCACATGAGGAAAGCGTGACTGACTAAGCATGCGGAGTGGATAAGGTGTCAACTTTGGTGACTTGGTGACCAAGAAAGGAATATTCCATGAGATGGAAGGATCCAGAAAGACATCATTGTAGAAAGTGGAGAGCTCGGATTAGAGTAAGCATGCTCCATTGGAGGACCACATGGACACTTGGAAAGTGATATACTCATGAAGGAAGGCATGGTAGTGGATGCTAAAGCTATATATAGAGATGTTCGGGTAGAAGAAGAGGAGTGTCATCAAGGGAGAGAAGAGGGATCAACATAGAGGGAATGAAGGGAAAAGCTCTGTAGAAATAATAGGAGGTTCTAGAGGGTTGGGGTTCTCATTAAGAGGACTGTAGGAGTGATAGCATACCTAGGGGGATGGGTCTGTGACAATTTTTGTAATATGGAAAGCATAGCTAGGGCTTCTGATGCATGAGTCTTATCTACATTGATGCATTGGCCTGTTATGGCCTTGGTGAATGTAATGTGGTTACTAAACTAAGATCAATATGAATATATGGTTTTCTTTTAAGAATATAATGTTCATCGATGTAAAACCTAATTCCATTTCTCTATGTCATGAATCAGATTTTTTATCTGTATGATGTTTCTTTTGATTTTGAATGAATGTATTGATATAATAACTCATCTTAGGATCTTATAATGAATGCATGGTCCCTAAATTTTTACATCTAAGTTTTTATCCTTAAGAAATGTATTCTCACAAAACTCACATAAAGAAGGGGCTTGACACTGTGCGTGCCTTGAGTGAGTTCCCAATGCCGATGGGTGATAGGTTGTCATGCATGGGATTAGATTTGTTCTAAGGGCATAAAAATGACTCTTTGCATGAGGCATTGTTAATGATTTACGTGTTGCAAATATTCAGAAATATTTGTTGGTAACACCCTTTATATTCTACATGGACCACATGGCATTAAAGTACTTTATAACCAAGCCCATTCTAAAAGGAGACATATGCGAGTGGGTCCTATTATTTCAAGAGTCCGAGTTTATGGTTGTTGTAAATCCAGTAGGAGTAATTGGGGCCCCACCATCTATCGTGGATTGACTCGGGGAGGATGTGCGAGCATTGAGGATACAATTCTAGATGCCCAATTGTTTAGGTTTTCGACGTGCCTCTAACTTCTAAGATATTGTTGTGTTTCTCAAAACAGGTGTGGCATTGGAGGGAATGAAGACTTTGGAAAGGAATCAATTAGCCATACACATCACACCCTACATGTTAATTAGTGGAGACTTATACAAGCTAGGCCATGATGAGGTTTTGCATCGGTGCGTGTTAGAGCATGAGTGCACTACAATAATGGAGGAGGTACATGGTGGAGTTTCAAGAGGAAACTATGTAGGGAATGCAACCATATGAAAGATCCTTCTAACAGGATTTTGGTGGGAAATGGTTTACAAATATTTTATCAAGTATTGTAAGGCCTATGATCATTTTCAATGCCATAGTAAACCAAGGAAAAGAGATGAAATGCCATTAAGACAAATTTCCAATATAGAACCGTTCGAGAAATGGGAAATTGACTTTATAGGACCTGTTCCCTAATGCGTGAAGGAAAATTTCACACTTTATCATTACATACATAGATTACCTTACAATATGGGTAGAAGTGGCACCTACAAGGGATTTCACAATGGTAACAACAACTACATTCTTGTGGGAAAATATAATCAACATATATGGATGCCCATTGAGCTTAACAAGTGATAGGGGTACTCTTTTATTAAATGAAATAGTTAGAATCTTATTGGCATAATTCATGGTAGCCCTCCAAAAGACTACCCCTTATCACCCACAAGCTAATGGGACTGTTGAGGCATTTAACAAAATTCAGAATCACACATTTACCAAGATTTGTGATGTGGGAAGAAAGGATAGGGATGATAAAATTTATATTGTGTTATGGTCATATCAAACTACTTATAAGAGAATGAACAAGGCCACACCTTTTCAATTGGTGTTTAGTGTGGAAGCTATGTTACCTATTGAATTTATGTTACCATCACTGCGTATAGTTCACACGAGAAGGGTTAGATGATGAACAAGTGCTTGAGGATATGATTGATAAGTTGATGAAGTTAGATGATAGGAGGGCTACTACTTACTAGATTTAGAAAAATAAAAATCTAGACAGAAGGCATGACATGATAGACACATACATAACAAATAGTTTGAGGTTGGGTAGATGGCTCTATTGTATGATTCTAAGTTTCGCATCATCCTAGGAAATTCAAATTCCCTTTGATGGCCTCCTACATTGTATCCTATATACTTGATTCAGTGCTTTCCAATTACAAGCAATTTGGATAGAACATGGTTGTCAGTCCATTTCAATGGGAGTAGGTCAAAGCCCTATTATAAATAAGTATTCTTTGTGTTTATAACTAAGGCGATTTGTCGGTTAGCCTAGGTTTTTCATTGATGTAGTTTCCTTTATTTTTGTTTCCCTTTCTTGTTTCTTTGTTTTGTGCATGTTTGTGCTCTGTAGCCACTTATTATTTTCAAGTTTTTCTATGCATAGAGGACCATGCATCCATTGTTGTTTGGGGTGAAGTGATGTGACAAGTTGTAGAAGTTATGGTTGTGGATGGCCCGTGTTGAAAAAATAAAAAACATGTGGATTGGAAGATCACACGTGGAAAAGGTGAACATAAGAGAAGGTTAGTGTCAAAAGGCTTTGAGAAATTATGTACAATAGTAAAAAGTGCAGGAACAACATGAGGTAGGCAACGAAAATATTTTGGTCCAAGACATAGAAGAATAATTTACTTCAGCGTGGGAGAAAGCGCAAAGAAATCTATGGTTGAGGTAGTTGTATGCTAGAAGGTTGCAGAAGTGTTTGCATAGGATTGAGCACAGGAAAAATGCTGAAGGTTGGCATTGGAAAAAATATGCCTTTATTGTGAAAGTACATTAGTAGGTGGCATGGCATTTATCGTAGAGAAAAGAAAAATTTATAAATAGAAGATCATGGGTGTGTTATTTTCTACCTTGCGTTTTAAGTTATCAAAGAGCTCTTGCAAACTAGGGCATCCTTGTGAAGAAATTTTGAGAAGAGTTGTGAAGATTTGTGTGCATAACTAGTTTGATTAGCAATCCAGTGTAAATAAGTACATGGGCGTAAGAGGAGAAGGTTGTGTGGAATAATCCTATGGGTGTTACACCATCTTGTGGAAAAAGGGTTTTCCAGGTTAGGGTTGCATAACTAGGGCATGAGGTTTGAAGGAATTTTTGCAAAGGAGTGGAGATGCAAAGTTAAGTAGAGCTCGAGAACAAGAGAGAGGAAGAAGTTTTAAGGACCTGAAAAAGGAATGACACCAAGGAAAGTAGAAAATGTTTCATTGAAGAAGGGAAAGGGTAAGGGAAAACAAGCCATCTCTACTATTTTCAATGAATAATAGTATCCAGAAATGCATTACCTTGACGACATATTACTTGATAAAGAATGGGTGTCTCACATCAGAAAGATGGTCGTTAGTGATTACAACCATAAAACAAGCACCAAAGAGAATGAAATGACACTAGAACTGGTTCGCCCTATAAGGAATAGGACACCAGATGGAATTCCCATCTATGACAATGAGGTAAAGTTAAAAATGGAGAAGCATGGGTTGTTGCAACTCTACAAGTTTCCCTGTTTCAACAAGCCCAAGTAACTATACCAATGGTTGATGTCAAGCATGCATGAAGACCACTTCTATTTCATAGGTGGTAGGATGCACATAATTTCTTGGCTAATTTCTAAGTTCACCAACCTTATCTATGAAGGATATTCATTGGAAGATGATTTTGAAGACAAGGAAGCCCTTAAGAAGAATGTTGAGGCTTATGACTACAAGAAGGGTTTGTGCTACTTCAACATTTCCTCAATTACTAACCTAGTGATGACGAAGGCCGTATCATTAGTTACAAAGTTGATTGGGAAAGAGAGATGGAAAAAGATCAATAAGGCCTGGTTAAATGTGTGTTGCAAGATCTCGGAGGGAACCATATATAACCTCTCATATTTTATTGCAGAGGAGATAATATATGCCACATGTGACAGAGAGAAGATTATGTTTGGTAATGTCCTCCTCACCATTGTCTTTTCAAATATTGGAGTGTCTGATGGGCTGGATATTTTTTTGGGAATACCCATATGAGAACCCCTCACCTTCCAATAGGTTTTAACAGTATACACGTGACAAAATAATGATCTCTCATAAGGCACACCTTGAAAAGTGGTATAAGTGGATGTGTGACACATTCGGGGCTGAATGGAGAATACTTGAATATTTACCCTCATTAGTACATGGAGAGGTTGAGTTCGCCATATACCAGAATTTTTGCATCAGAAAATTTACTTTAGTAGATGGCACCAAGAGTCCTTGGTGTAAGTTTCCTTTCTCCTTCATAGTGCAATAATTCTAGGCTAGGGTTAATCATTTCAAGGAGGTGAAGAAACTCATATTTGATCTGAGTGTATTATATCAATACTACCATGAGCTACGTAAGAAACTAATATACCCCAAGAAGCGTGCCTATGTGAAGAAGTATGTCTCCCATGACGTGCACATGTTAAAACCGGTAACATTACATGTTACAGGGAAGAAAACAATGAGGGTGTATTTACACATAAGGCATAAGTATGAAAATGGTGCTTAAGTTAAAGATGATGTATTCATTCCCGAGGACACCACCACATGGAAGAAGGTTATGTAAAGACAAAGAGACAGAGAAGAGGCTCCTAAGAAAAATGTGCGACCACGCAAATAGTGCAGATAGGTAGGGGTATAGGAGTTAAGCATGGGAACAAGTACATACATCTACTTTGGAAGAGGTATCCTGGTAGAAAAGAGTCATCATAGAAGGAGGAATCACCAAATAAGGAAGAGTTGTCATAGATGGAAGAGTCAATGGTAAGGGAGAGTCACCCAAGAAAGAAGAAGAAGAGAAGTCCCCGAATAGGAATCACCAAGAAGGAAGAAGTAGAGGGTGAAAAAGGGTTAGACTCAGGTGAAACAGAAAGAATGAAAGCTGACAAGGGAAATGAAGATGATGAAGAGCACAATGAGGCTCAGAATCATCCTATGTATGATGTACATGAGTTAGAGGAAGAAGGAAATGAAGAGAAGGATGAGAACGAGGGAGGTGATCATGATAAAGTGGGGAGCGAGGAAGTAAGCATGAAGAATCAAAAGACCTTGGCCTTGAGAAATGATTAAATGGATAATACCATAGAGAGGGAAGTGGTAGGAATTATCCAACAGTTGGTAGAGCATGAAGTCGAGTGAAGTGCCGAGGAAGTGTTGAAGGAAATGAATGAAAGTGCCAGCGTGGGAAAGGAGTACGAAGCAAGGGCAAAGACCCAAAATTAGTAGTAAGTTTCCCAAAGGTAGTGTGCATAGGTGGAAAGGGCATAGTAGTGGCACAAGAACAAGAAATGACTTACATTAATGATCTAAACAAGGTACTACACACACACTTCCAAAGAAACGTTCCCATAAACTAACTCCTTTCTTGGTTTTATTTTTATTAAGAAGGTGTGTAAATCACGTAGAAGGAAAATGCTATCTTGGGATTTTGAGTCTGACATTGATGAACCCAAATTTGAGGTAAACTAAGATGCATTGATGAAGACACCAGATGCCAAGGGAGTAAACCCTCTGGTAAATTCCCAACAACTATCTGATGATAAAGTTTGCAATGTGCTCAACAAAGCATCGGTGGAGGTAGAGGAATCTCTTTGGCATAAATGATAGGGTAAGGGTCTTAGAGAAAGAGCTTGAGAAAAATAATGAGGAGATCATTAAGTGGGACACAAAGATAAAATAGAAGGAATTTATCAGTGAGTAGTTAAGGCACGAGTTGAGGGATGAAAAGGAAAAGGTGTGTGAAATCCATAAGAAGATAAAGACCATTTTAGATGCCATAATATTGAATCACCTGGACCTAGCCCCGCATCCTCACCATGGAAAAGTGACCACTCACATTAGAGTTAGCAGAGGAGGTGATGGCATGCCAGAAGGAGGAGGAAAAGTTGAAGATTGGGGAGATTATGACTCTGTACTCCAAGCTCCTTTTCATATTAAAGACTTCCGCAGATGGTTGAATCCATGTATGCTAACTATGCTAACAGGATAGGGTAGCAAGCATATTGGTTGCTACACATGAGGCAAATCTAAAAGAATTTTAGGAAAACATAAAGACAGAGGGACATAGTGTGAAAAGATCCTGGACAAATTTGAGAAGAATTTGGAAGCAATTGAAACCTTTGGGGTTTGATTAAGAATAAACTAAAGGAACTATACCCCCAATTCACTCGCAGGATGGATGCGTTAGGTGATCTTAGCAAGAAATTGGAAAACATTGTAGATACACTAAAAGCTAAGAGTGAGGAACTTAGTTTTGATGAAGTAAGCACATTGGTGGGTGACCTACTTTAGTAGGCATAGGGAGAAGTAGATGCATGGGAAAATATTGAGGCATCTGTGAAGGATTTCCCACTCCTCATGTAGTAGTAGCACATTCTTCTATTCTTCCATTTTTCAATCCTTCCATTCTTTAATTATTTCAATACCTCTATTCTTTATTCTTTGAGGAAGAAAAATTTTTTCTGAGGATGGAGAAAGCATGTAGTGTGGGGTGATGTTGGACTCTAAAATATTGGCTAAGTACCAAGAGGTTTGTGCACACGGGAACAAGAAATAGAAGGGAACTTAGGGAAAAACGTGCAATAAAAAGGGGTTTAAGAATGGTTTAAGTGAAGCTCGGGCACACATAGGAGGTAGAACAAGGGTTTAAATGACTTATCCATATTTGGCATCATGAAGTCACTTGAGGAAAAATGCGAGGACCTGACTAGGTGTGATAAGTGGATAAGGTGCCGCCTAGAACCTTGGAGCTCAAGAAAATGATATTCCACATAGGGAATATTCCTAGAGGAATCACCAAAGTTAGGGAATATTACATCAACACATGCCATGTAATATTCTCATAAGAGAAGTCATGATGGTGGTTGATGATCCTATTTAAAGCGGTGCTTGGGATAAGAACATGGACACACAAAGAGAATGCAAAGAAAGAGAAGGAGAGAAACGTTGAAGTGCTGAAGAAATGATAAGGGTTTATAGTTCATGGTGCTAGGGTTTATAGGAATTATTTCTAGAGGGTTGTAAGGGATGCCTTTAATCATATGTATGGGTACTAGGATCTGTAACAAGGGATATAATGGGGAAAAGTATAGTCAGGATCTCTGATCAGATAGGTTTCACGATAGTTGAATGTTTATCATTTAATGTATATGGTATGAGATGACCCTTTTGAATTTAGTATGGCTACCAAAGACTCTGTTAAATCAATATTTGTGGATCTATTTTGTACGTCTTGTTATGGGTGTAAAACCTCATGTTATTTTACTTATCATGATTAAGATCTAGTTTTTTCTCGCTTCATGTAATGTTTATTTATATTTTGTGATGTATTGATCTGTATATCTTCTAGTTACATCTTCTACCTTTTAAATTAAGTGAATGTACTTCTATTTTTGTAAAAATCTTCCATTAATGATATAACTCTCTTGCAAAGCTCACATAAAAGATGGGCTTGGCACCCGCGTGCACCTTGAGTGAGTGCCCAATGTATGTTGGATGATAGGCCGATGCGTTTGGGGTTAGAAATAATTATTGAGGGTAAAATATTTACTAAAAAGACTATCCAATGTAACCTTTAGATACTTAAGACCATTTTAGAAAATTCTGCAGGATGCACATAGGCTCCAAAATGGTCAAAATTGACCTTTCTAGGGCTTCCACCAAGACTAGTTCTCCTCCAAAATTCACTAAATCAAATTAGGAACCTTGTCACATTATCTCGCACACTAAGAAATTTTCACCACATAAATTAGGCCCATTTCTAAGGCTAGGGTGATGATTTCGGAGGAAACATATTAGCTAGGAGAAAGACTCCGGAGGATTGGAAGGTGGAATTTGCATTGTGACTAAGTTGTCTTGTTTTGAATTTTACATTTTTGGGCTAGTCAATTCACATGACAACAAACCCTCATAAACACCCTTAGAAAATTTCACTCAAGGTAACCCATTGACCATCTCATGTTGGCTCAACTAGTTAAGGTAATGATAGTTAATATGACCAAAATTCTCATGTCATAGATTATTAACCTCATTTGCATGAATGAGAAAGGTAGTGGGTGAAGAATCAAAAGTAAAGTGGGAGAAGGTGTATAATCGTGATTGATGATCCACCTTTCCCTCAGTCACCATAGAATTATTGTGAAGCTCATGAATAATCACCAAGTTAGGATTAAATTCCACTCGCATTCCTTTACCAATATGAGTGATTTGGTAAACTGATAAGAGATTGGTAGAGAGATCGGGAACACTTAAAACATTGTTAAAGGTTCCACCATCTACTTATACCAATCCACTATCAGAAACTAACATTTTAGTTTCATCACCCAAAGTGATTTAGGACATGCCACATGGTTTAATGTTGATGAAATCAACATGTTAAGAACACATGTGGTGTGAGGAACCATAATCTATGATCCACGTTGATGAAGGAACAACTCTAGATGCACGAGCCTTTACTTTCATATTCTCATATTTAAACTCCTTTGATTTGGAAGACTCGCGATTCGAGAGATTTTTATTAATAGACTCAAGAACACCCATATTATTTTTCTCAAGTAAATTATTTGGGCTATCTATTTATTTTCTCATGCACCGATGCTCCTCATGTCTTGACTTCATATAATAGGAACAATTACACTTTTCCTTCTTCATTTTAGGCTCAAAAGTAGAATCATTCATGTTGGGTTTTGTTGGTCTTAGTTTCTTTATTAGTTTGGTACTTTTTCTCTTTCTTATTTTCCTATTTCTTGTCCTTTCCATTACTAGTACTTGTTATAAGGGAATGTGACTTGTATTTGAGTGCTCCCATTTGAATAGGCTTATCATTTTCTCAAAAGAGTTAGGATGAAATTTTTTCAAATGAGGACATGTTCTAAGAAGTCCCTAGAGCTTATTTCATGGCATGGAAAGTAGAAAAAAAGACAAAATATTTAGGTCCAAACTTAGAAATAATGGACAAGATCAACTGGGCATCTTTTCCTTAATCCCACATTCTTTCAAAACTAATATAGTGTGGAATTTTTTTGATAAGAAGGCCTATACATTATCAAAGTTACTATGAGTTAATCTTAATAGTTCATTCTCTAACTCATGGGATCCCATGTCATCTTGTTTTTAAAACATGACGTCAAGAGTTTTCCAAGCTCCATCATGTGTTGTGGAAGACTCAATGTGGAAGAGCAAGTCAAGAGATACAAACATACATAGAAGACCTAAGGATTCATTACATTGGTTAAACCACCTATATTTTTCAGGTTTAGTTGTTGGTTCTTTCTCCACTCCCATAGTGATATAAAATAACCCTTTACCCCATAATGTCATAACCATCTTTGATCTCTATTTAAATAAGTTAAATGGCGTGAGAAAATGAATTGAACTAAAATCCATCGTGAAGAGAGAGAAATTAAGAATGCAAAAATAAAGGAAACACAAACACACACACACACACACACACCCCAAATTTTTTTTTGTATCCCTTATATTTGCATAACTTTATAATTTAGTGTGTTGATTACAATAAAATGTGATTGTGCGTCATGAAATAGTTGGCCACTCACCTTAAAATTGGCGTAAAAATATACAAGTTTGGATACCACAAAATTTTCAAACAATCGCAACAAATCAACACCGTAACAAGCACAAAATGATGCAAAAACAAAAATAAGGTAGAAAAAATAAGTCCTATATGAGAAATAATGTCTTACATCATGAGGAACTCCTTTGCCACAAGGTTGTAAGGCACATGCTCACTAGCCCGTAAACAATAACAAGAGTTTTATTGTAAGAAAATGTGACTCCAAACGAAGTCAAGGGACCTCCCGAAATGTGAAAAATCCTTCAGAAAGTGAAAACACACCCCTTCATAAGCAACCATTAGAAATGTCTAGTAACAATACTTTTTCAAATATTTTCCGATTAAATTAATTATTAGCAATGATAAAAAAGTTAAAAGGGGTTTTAATTTAAAAAAGGTACCCTTAAAATAAATTAAATGAACTTACTAAAAATTTCCATCCTTTACAAATTAATAATGCCCTAACTTTAAATTATTTTAAATATAAGATAGACTAAAAATTAAGGTTAATTTAATCTAATATTATATTAAACAAACAAAAATGGGCTTCAAAATTTCAAAAGGAGGGAAAATTTTCAACTACGTCAAATGAAAAATGAGGGAGAACCAATTGGAGGAAGAGGGGCTTGAGGTAGGATGATTTAGTAAGAAAGCAAGGAGGTGGGTTAAAATGTAGAGTTGGGAAGGTTAACGGGTTAAGGCTCATGCAAGTAGGATCAATGCTAATGCATGCGGAGACAAATAGTTGATGCGAGCAAAAGGTTGCAATCATCAAGCCAAACTCAAGAAGGGTTTTAGGGTTAAAAATACATGCAAGGGAAGGATTTATGAATATGAAACCAATGTTGAGATGAATGCACATGGGAGAGCTCGAATAGGGTAACACGATCGAGTCTAATACGAATACATAATAGGGTAAATAACAAACACATGCACAAGACCAATCCCATGACAAAAATCAAAGTGAGCATGAGAAATAAAGAGCTCAACTTAGGCTTAGAAGGGTTAGGAGAAAAAACATACTGAGCCCAGGTGTAAGGTCATCCTAAGCAAGGTGTGCGGTGAGTTAAGACAATCCAATGAAAATTTGAGCAAACAAGATCTGAGTAGGGTAGAACTCACAAATATCTTAGGGAAGCGAGATCCAGGGATGAGCCAAAAAAAAAAATGAGCTAAAAAAACAAAAAGATATCAAGATATCTCAATTCAAACGAGAATGAACTGGGGAATGCCAATCCAAGGTCGATCCCAAGGTACCTTGGTTGAGTAGGATGGTGAGGGAAAGTGAGATCAAGGATCTCTACAGAAAGCTCCCAAGCTAGGATAGAGCTCAGGGGAGAGATGAAAAGGAGATGGGAAGGGTATTAGTAGGGGAGAGTGGTAGGGAGGAGTCTCGATTTAGGAGGAAAACCGTAAAAATTCAAAAACTGAACTTTAATGAAAAATTCCAAGAAAAAACCAAAAACCATAAATACCTCCAAAGATAAGCTTCGTACCAAATATAACTATAACCAACCAAATCTAGCATAGAAAATCCTAATATGTACATACACCAAATAAAAACCACAAAACAACAAAATTCAAACACATATTAACTCGAGTTAGCATAAACCAAAAATTATTAATGAACTTGCACAAGAAGTAATTACAAATTGACATCGGAAGTAATTAGCAAAAACCAATAAAGAGTACACATTTATGGATAACACAACTCTTATACCGTGTGAGAGTTACCCATGAAAATCTAATGGAACCCATGCACATAAATATCATTGCACTTTAACAAAAATGAACACCTACTCTAATTAATAAATAAGAATTAACCATACAACAAGATTCGTGCATAAGGGAAACTCAATCTAGCATTACCATAGATCAGAAAAATAGTACAAGTAGGAGTGTTGTGTAGCTCCCAATGTAGGACTCATCATACCTCCACAAGGGAGAAAGGAGTTAAAATATGTAAATTGAATATAACTCATGTATGATGTACACCGACACATGACAGATCCTATGATGAAAATTTATATATAACTCCTAATGACACCTAAGACCTATGACTTAGCTAAGAGATATGAATCACCATGGGTGAGGTGGAAAATTCCCCATAATTAATGAAGGAAAAATAATAACTCGGACCAATAGTTTGTTTCTAATATAAGGAAAATTTAATAACTAGGTTACATGTGGGGAATTTTGGTAATGTCTTCAAGTTGGGACAAGTTTAGGGTGAGTTTCAGAGATTTAAAAATAAAATTTCAAGTTATATATTGACTTCATGCCTAATGGATACAAAAGGCCAATAGTTCACAAATTTAGTAGACAAATGTTCCCAAGAAGTCACCAAGATGTTGTCAAATAAGAACTCATGCTTATTTGGACAACTTAGTTCAAAAAAGGATAATCCACACATGCCTAAATTTATGTGGATCCCTATTTTCAACATATCCTATTTTTCCATGACCTCCTCTTTTACGTAGATCCTAAAAATCCATGGCTTCCTATTTTTTCATGGATCCTAAAAATTTATAGCCTCTTCTTTTTGTAGATCCTAAAATATCGTGGCATCCTCTTTTTCATGAGTCTTAGTTTCTTGTGGATTCCTTATTTTCTCGCAGGTCCTAGTTTCCCAAGGATTCCTTTTTCTGCAGTACTAGTTTCCCACAGTTCATTATTTTCTATAGGTCATAGTTTCATGCAACTTCATTCTTTTTATGGGTCCTAGTTTCCCATGAATTATTTATTTTATGTGGGTCCTATTTCCCCATGACTTCCTTATTTTCTCGTAGGTCTTAGTTTCTTGTGGCTTCCTTATTTTTTTTTGGGTCATAGCTTCCTTCTTTTCTACGAATCTTAGTTTCCCATGACTTCCTTATTTTCTGTGGGTCCTAGTTTTATGCAGCCTCCTATATTTTAAATGTCCTAATTTCTAATGGATTCCTTATTTTCTATGGGTTCTAGTTTCTCACCGCTTCATTCTTTTCCACGGGTACTAGTTTTTACAACTTCCTTCTTTTCTATAGGTTTTATAGCTTCCTCTTTATTAGCGGATCCTAAAAATATGTGGTTTCCTCAAAATTTCAGGAATATAAAGGGAAACACCAAGATCCAATGAGGATTTAACACATTGATAGGGTGACGTAGAGGTTAAATTTGATGGCCCCATGGCCGTCAACTATGTGATACAACATGTAGATATTTAAATGCTCATAAATTTTTATTTAGGTCATCAAATAAGATAAAATTTATATTGATGGAAAGTATTGAGGAAAAATACTTGTTAAACATAGTTTTGTGTTGTGAAAATTATTTTATTAGGCCAAAAATGTAACATTCCCATTTTAAGACTTTAGAAACAAGGAATTTTTTTAACACAATGTTCTCTAATCTAAATAAAATATCATTTAGAACACACATTCCATGCCAATCAATCTCATAACAGATAACCATATGCAGCTGTAATGACTCGGTATGTTATCGATCTCTCATTCCATGACTCGGTTACCAACCGATCTCTCATGTTCAACTTAAAGTATAGATTACTTTATGTATACTATGTATACTTGGTTTTCCTACCCTATTCCGAGTATTGAGTGATCCGTTTAAAGAACCTATATGAATATTTGTTACCAATATTCATCTAACATCACGTTTCTTTAAACTAGGTGACATAGGACAACACAACCAACAACTTGCGATACTTTGGCAAAATATTTTAAACATATTGTTCATGTTACTCTTCCTAGATAAAATATTCATCATTTCAGAATACATCCTTCACCTCACTCTATTGTTATCTAGAATGGTCTTTACTGACTACCGTTAGTCCACTTGCCCAAGGTTTGACCCTAGCTCAGGTTAGCAACATAATTTGTTATAGGAAGATGCTCATGATGACTTAGGGTATATGGGCATACTCAACCGACCTAATTTGAATGAATGTGCCAAGGTACCCTGAGTCATAGAAAGCTACTCCCTATTCTAAACATGCTACTAACTTGACCTAGAGAGAAAACTAAGTTCAAGTCCAGATGTGTGTAGATCTAGATGAACAATATGGAAGGGTGTTGCCACATGTCAACTGCAACATCAGTATCCTCGAGAAGTCCTTGGACTTCTCAAAGGTACAGTCCTGCAGTTGGCATGTGCCAACATCCTTTAGGACTGATTCATCATGATGTACATATCCCTTAGTGGTCATTAGATTTAATAATTAAATTGGATTAAGATTCAGATTGCAACAATCATGCCTAACCCTAATTCCAACATTCATTAAGTTTTTATCCATAATTAATCTGATTTGATATTAAGAACTTCATTAACTCATGTTTGCATTGATGTTCGTTAATGTGGCATAATAAGCAGTTATCCCAAAAACAGGATAGCAAACATCAATCATTTAATTCTTAATGCAACCTAGCTGTCCAAATCAAGTGTGTCATCCACCTAGATTCATCTAGTGTTTACTTTTATAAATGAAGTACAAAGATTAAAGATCAAACCCTATTCCTTTTATCTTTTCATTCTTTTGAGAGAGGAAGAGTCTTCCTCTACATGGTTAGATGTTAGGATTAACATAAAAATTTTATCATTCTTTACTCATATAGTTTAATTATATGACCAATGCATAATTCAATATTAAACTTTAGTTGTGTAGATAAAGAATGACATCTTTTGCAATTTAACAAGTTTCATTATAATAAGGGGGATTGTACTATCCCCTTTATCTAACTTATTAATTGATAACAATAAAAGTACTCAAATAGATATAAAGTATACCGACAAGATATCACTACTATTTCTGTTATACAAAGTACAAGAGAATTTACACAACAAATTGGAGTCAGTCTCCAAACCTTTCAATTCATCATGATAAAACATACATTTACAAGACTATGCATTTCATACATACTGCATGTCATTCATCATTAAGATCATAAAGAATATCACTTCTCTTTTCCAATACAACTCAAGAATGAATCAAAATTATTTACATAAGATCCAAAATTAAATAAGCCAATGCATCATAAAAGTTTTTACCTTCTTTTATCACTTACGATGTCCATCTATAAAAATTGCTAGCACAAGTCAGTTCAATGAACTGAGCATGATAAACACCAAGCATTGAAACGAAGTGCATTCAACTAATTGTTCCATTAAAATAACTCTATTTTAATGAAACAATTAATATATCATACAAATAAGCATAAGTAATAACAACCAAAAAGAATTACAAATAAAGAGTCAAAATTCACTTTTAAGAAAAAGCTTGATAATGATCTGCAACATCTGCATTATAACATAAATTTTAATTGATCATATCAATTACTTTTAAGAAACAACAAATCTTGTCATCCAATTGTTTCATAATTCTATCAAAATAGAAATACAACATTTATCTTTACTATGTAGCAAAAGGATTTATTTACAACATAGATCAAATTAGGATGATTCATTCAATGACTTAAGCAAAAGAAGAAGAATCAATACATTCTATTCCCCATTCACTAATCATCTGAAAGACGTAAAAAAAGATCAGACACAAATAACTACTTTTATTCTAGGATAATAATAATGATTCAACATTAAAGAGACAATCAACTAAACAGAATCCCAATCAATCCAAGAGAATAAAAAAGTCCACTTGCAAGTCTTAACTAACTCCTACATGTTAGAAGATATAATTCAAGATCTCAAACCAGACATTCCAAAAATCAAGCAAGACTCACACAGGGTTAATCTCTTCTCGTGTCCATCCAAGGGAGAATTCATAATAAGATAGAGTGCAAAAAGAGAAAACCTTCTGATATCAAATCCAAATGAAGTATGACTCAGTCAAACAAAATAGTCAGTCTAAACATGTTTACATTTTCTCTTCTACTGAACCAACTCAGCTATTCTCATTCCACATCATTACAACAAATGACTAGTACAAAGTAGACAAACAATCCACAAAGAAATTTCCATCTCCGAAGAGTGGTTTCACACTATTTCCTATAAGACAGAAAAGGACAAAAATCCGAACCCAAGGAGTCGAGCAGGCCTAAGAGAACAACCACTCTACAACCAAGAAGAGAGTTGAGATACAGAGAAGTTCAATCAAATGAACTTATCTTTACAAAAGTAAAAGGATCTCAAATAGAAAGGATCCAATCAATAATTCATTTCATTTATACTATCAAATGAATTCCCATTTCTATTTCAAACTTAGAAGTTCTTTAACTAGTTCCCAAGAGAGAACACAAAACCAAACCCACAGTTTAAAGAAAGTACACTTCTAGTTTCCCTTACAAAACAATACAACCTAGTTTATCTATTCCACTTCATTAAACACAAGTTTGAATTCATTTCTCAGAAAGGAGTACACAGTACAGTCCCAAAATAGTATAAGCTAAACTAGTTTCCTCAATACTCATGAACTCCAAAGTAACTAGAATCCAAATGCAAGGACTTAAACAACTCAATACAAAAGAACTTATAGTTCGTGATCCAAGTAATAATAATTATACAAAACAATCTAAACCAGAGGTAATATATCCTTCCAACGAGATTCAGTACACGAGAGTGTTCAACTCTTCTTTCCTTAAAACCCAACAATCAATTAAAAGGATCTGAAGAGAGTAAGAAGACCCAAAACACAATAAATCAAACAAGGTCCCAACATGACTGAAACAGAAATCACAACAAGAATCTCACAGTTCCATCCATAAAGATTGCATGACAGAGAAGGTATTTGTTTCAACAAAGAATCACAAGAAGGTGTATACATACTGCATTTCTATAATCCTCTAAAACCGATAACGATTGCTTCAAAAGAGCTCTATATCAACCAAAGAGTAAAAATAGTACAGTAACTAACTAGAGGTTCCTTAGTCCCTCAACAAGTTATAGTTCTAGTCCATTAACCTTCAAAATAAAATAGTCAAGCCTTCAACAAGATGCGGGTTTTCTTAGAGAAGAGGAGAGAAGATTATCCTCCATATTTGCACACCTTTACAAGTTCAAAGAAGGTGGTACAGTCTCAAAAACAGAAGTACCACAACCATTCCAACTCAAGAAGCCACAAGGAGAAGATCTCAAAGGGGATCACCAAATCAACTCAAACCAAAACTAACCTCCCAAGATTTTTTGAGCAGACAATCCCATAAATGAGTTCTAAGTATTTCAAAACCTTGAATATGAGTAAAAATCAAGCTCAGAACACAAGTACAGAACCAAACACATTGACTCAAATATAATTTCAGAAGACACAATTATTGGATATGAGTATTGTGCTAAACATGAAGATTCGAACACAAGTTCTGAACAACAAAAAGTTCCAATACAAGCTTAGAACCAAACACAAGGCTCCAATATAAGTTTAGAACAAAACACCAGGCATCATATGCTAGTTCAGAACAACAACAACCTCAAACACAATTACAAAACAAAAACAAGCTTTGAAAAACAAGTTTCACATACATGTCACCACTAAACTTACATAGAGAGAAATTTTCCAAAGGATAACATTATATAGTAATGGATTATATCCAAAAACCACAAATATTCATAAAACCATTAAAGTAAATAACCAGACAAATCATCAAAACAATTATCTCATGAGAGCAAAATTGTTTTAATGAATCATTTAGAAGAAATGAAATCTTAATGGATAGAGCCTATCATGCCTGATAGTGCTTCTGCCAATTTAAAGGAGACTTCTAACCGATCTTCCAACTCTTTTTCTCCTCCACAAAAGATCAATAACCAAACATCTTTTCTTCCAATGCCTCATATACTTTCCTTCAATCGAAAATAGGCCAGAGGAACCAAAAATAGCCACAAAGTAAAAGTTGAACTACTAGTTTGAAGAACCAGATAGCTCCATGCAGAAAAAAATCATGAGGCATGCAAGACCAAACAACCTCTCACAAATCCACCTCCCTTGTTTCCAAGACAGTTTACACACAAATACCGAGGTCCATTAATGCCATTAATTACAAAATTCCCACCTATCTCTCCATGCCACCGCCTCCTAAAACTGGTGAAACCTATATCCACTTCAGCATGCATTTCCAACTTTAGTGAAGCCTCCACATATGCCTCCACTAAATTTTACTAGCCTTTGCCAAAGCTAGTTGTACCTCCATTCATTTAACCCAATCAAATCAATTAAATGCCATTGGAACCGTCACCATAGTGCCATGCGACCCTTAGGTTCCCTTTTAATAGTTTAGGATAGATTTCCCAAAACTTAGGTTAGTCTAACAATAAATTACCTTAGGTCTTAAAACATTTCCATAGGTAATTTCCACCTTAGGTTAGATCAAATTCACAACCATATAGTATTAGGTATTAGGTTAAAATATCCTAGCATTACTTTAGTAATTCCTCCCTTATTCATTTAGCACAAGAACTTAGGTTAGGATGTCATCCAAATGAAATAGAATAAGAATCTTAGGTTAGATTGAAACCCAAATAAGTAGACATAGCTAGGAAGTAGGTGCTTTTACCTAGTTTAGGATACTGTTAGGATAATCCTTTAGTTTTTAGGATTTAGATTCCCTTCATAGTCATGAAGAAGACTATATTTCATTTACACCATTAATGTCTTGAAGAGATCAATCCTAAAGACCCAAGCATAAACATACAACCAGAATGAAGGCACGTTCATATAAGACCAAAGAATTTGTAACATACAAATTTCAGTCCACTACGTCTCTCCACCTATGAATGTCAATTTTACCATTCAGTCCGGTAAGGAGATTTAAAACATTCCTTGGATCACTGGAATTGATCCAAGGATGAGTCAGAAAAGAGATAAGTTTGTAACTCTCAAAACCAGATTGCAACTTACCTACTAGAAGTGAAAGTGGATTCTTGCAAGCCACATCATTTCAGTCCAATGAATCCAAGAGCAGAGATGATTTATCCATAACAAGCATGATTTTCAACAATCAAGGAAACACACCTCATTCAATAAAATCACATGCCAATGCTTGTAATGCAAAAGAGAAATATAATTGTTTGTCAAAGGTGTTACATACTTCCCTCCTAAAAAGAATCATCATCCCGATGATTATCTTATTTTTACCATTACATTAAGGAAAATCAATTTATTCACTTTCTTAACATATGTTTGCAACAATATCAAATTTTAAAGTTCCATAAATCAGCATTCACATAGTTGTTTATTTAAAAATGAATAGCCATCTGCCCCAAACTGGCAGACTTATTGACATATAAAGATAAAATAAAAATTTTTATCAGTCATCATACTCAATTTTGATCAAATAAATATGGAAAAGTAGTTTTTTTATATCCTCCAGGTTTTCCCAAGTTGCACTTTCTTTGTTAAACTAGTCCTAATAGACCTTACATTGACTTATTTCATGATTTATTAAATGCAATCAAGTAGTTTCCAACACTCGTATGGGTTTAACACAATTATTCCTTCGGTCTTGGACCTAAAAGGAATTCCAATTTAACACATGTGATAAATCTAAAATGTATTTCTTAAGCAAAGAAATATGGAAAACATCATGCATTTGTGATAAAGCAGGAGGTAATGCTAAATGGTAAGCTACAGGGTTGATTACTTCAACTATCTCAAAAGGTCCCACATAACGAGGTGATAACTTGGAAGCCTTGCTAAAAGTTATAGAACTCTTTTTCGGTTTAACCCGAAGAAAGACCTTCTCACCATGTTCAAATTTCATGTCAACCCACTTTAAGTCAGCATAACTCTTTTTCCTATCTGCCGCTTCTTTGAAGCATTCATGAATCATTTTAACTTGATGTTCTATTTCCATAAGGATTCCACGTCCAATTACCTCTCTATCCTATATGTTGTCCCAACTAATGGGGGTTCTGCATTTTCTTCTGTATAATGCTTCAAAAGGTGCCATCTTAAAAGAGGCATGATATGTGTTATTATAAGAAAACTCAACTAGTGGAAGGTACTCTTCCCACTTATATTGCTGATCCATACAATACATTTGTAACATATCCTCTAAAAATTGATTAACCCTTTTAGTTTGTCCATCCATTTCCGTGATGATACGTAGAAGGGTAAGTGCAGGAAGTTGATGGACAAATATAGGGTCATCCGTGGACATCATATTGCAAATAACAACATAATATCAACTTGTAGGGATTATTAGCAATACATACACTCAAAATTAGACAAAATTATATTAATATGAATCATAGCATCTGGAATCTAGTTTCTAAAATACTAATTTTTGTAAAAAATGGACAAGATTAGCTATATTAAACACTCAAAATTCAATGACTTGGTTTTTTTTTTTTAAAACGCCGATAAGATTATAGTCCGTTTGCCCACAATTTGGATGACCAAAAATTGATATATATATTTTTCCTTTGGTGAGAAGTTATATGCCACTATCTATCTTGGGATGGATTTTATTTTGTATTTTTTTGAGTAATATTTTATTTTTTATGATTTTTTCCATGAAAGTGGTATGAAAACATAAAGAAAATAGAGCACTTTCCGTTTGCCCGCCATAACTTCATCAAAAAATATTGAAATCAAATAATTTTTTTTTTTGAACATGTATATAATTTCACCACGGTTGGGATGGTATAAGTTTTATCACATTCTGATAAGTGAAACAAATTTTGCAGTCTTAAATGTAGACATAAACATTCACAGGAAAAAGTGTCTTAAAGACCTACTATTAGTACAAAATTATAAAATGATATTTATCCTCAACTATTCACTTTAAAATCAGTATTTCTACAAAGCTAATAGTCTCCCCTATGCAATGGTACCATTTTTATGACATAGTTTTTACTTTTCGGCATGGTTCAAGTCCGCGGAAGACTAAATTTGATGTTTTTCTGTTTTTAATGTAAAATTCAGGATTTGATGTCCACTTAATTGTCCCCCAACTTGGTGCACTTACCCGAACTAAAATTCAGCTTAGTTCCTATAGCTGCATTAAGTGTTTTCCAAAACCTACACATCATTCTAGGATCTCTATCAGATATGATTAATTTAGGTACTCCATGTAATCTAAAAATTTCATGTACAAATATTTTAGCCAATACAGGAGAATCATCCTTCAGATTACCAGCAATAAAATGTGCTACCTTCGTTAGTTTATCAACAACTACCAAAATAACATCATAATTACTTCTTGACATAGGTAACCCTTGTAAAAATTCCATGTTTATTACTTACCATTTGTACTGCGATATGCTATGCGGATATAATAAACCAGCTAGGTGCATATGTTTAGCTTTAACACATTGACATTCTAAGCAATGTGTCACAAAATCAATAACATCCTTTTTCATCCCCTTCTAGAAATATTGTTGTTTTATATCAGCAAGCATCTTTGTAATACTAGGGTGTCCAGAAAAAGGTGAATTGTGAAATTATGCTAACAATTTCTTTCTTAAATCATTTAGCGAAGGTATGTATACTCTATTTTCAAATCTTAAGATTCCTTCATTGTCAAAGTGAAAACCTTTATACCTCACATCATTTGGATCTGTAGTAAGCGTTGTTTTTACTTGCTGAAAGTAAGAATCAGATTCCATAACACTTTTTACTTCATCTTTAAACTGAGTTCTCAATGTTATAAGAGCAGAAATGTGCTTCCTATGACTTAGAGCATCAGCCACTCTATTTTCCTTACCTTTGATGTAATTGATATCAAAATCATATTGAGACAAAAACTCTTACCATATTCGTTGTCTTGCATTTAGATTTGGCAGAGTGAAAATATACTTCAACCCAAGATGACCAGTCTTTAATTCAAAGGTTTACCAAGCAGGTAATGCCTCCAAACTTTTAGTGCATGAACAATGGCAGCAAGCTCTAAATTATGTGGAGCATAATTCAACTCATGTAACTTTAGTTTTCTACTTTTGTAAGCTATGACATGATCATTTTGTAACAAAATACCTCTTAGACCTTCTCCAGATGCATCTGTTACAATCGTGAAGTCTCCATTAGGATCTGGTACAACTAGAATAGGTGCTGAAATTAACTGTTCCTTCAAAGTTCTAAATGTAGATTAAAATTTCTCATTCTAAACAAACTCCTTGTCCTTTTTCTCGTAATGAAGATATTGGTGCAGCCACCTTAGAAAAATCTAATACAAATTTTCTATAGTAACCAGCAAGTCCCATGAAGCTTCTAACTTCATGTACATTTTTGGTGCAGACACTCATTTATAGCTATAATTTTAAAATGATCTAATTCCATTCTTACTTATTACATGTCCCAAATAGTTCACTTACTGTCATAGAAAGAACATTTAAATAGCTTACCATATAACCGTCTCTTTCTAAAATTTCCAAAACCATCTTCGAATGCTCATGATGTTCCTCAATACTTCTAGAATATGTGAGAATGTCATCCAAGAATACGAGCAAAATTTTTCCAAGAATTCTTGAAAGATATTATTCATTAAATTCATAAAAGCTATAGGTGCATTTTTAATCCAAAGGGTAAAACCATGAATTCATAATGTCCATACCTTGTTTTGAAAGTTGTTTTATGAATGTCCTCATCCTTAATCCGTAATTTATGATATCCAGATCAAATATCTATCTTTGAATACATCGATGCTCCACGTATTTGATCAAATAGATCATCAATTCTAGGGAGTGGTTATCTATTCTTGATTGTTTCTTTGTTTAACATTCTATAATCAATGCACAATCTAAGTGTTCCATCTTTCATTTTCACAAAATTACGGTGCTCCCAAGGTGAAACACTTGGTCTAATCAAAATCCTTAGAAAAAGTTCTTGCAATTGAGCCTTAAGCTCTACTAATTCTATAGTAGTCATTCGATATAGTGCCTTAGAAATAGGCTCAGTTCCAGGTTTGATTTCAATTGTGAAATAAAATTCCCTTTTGGGTGGAAGACCTATTAAATCTTCCGTAAACATGTCATTGAAGTTTTGTAACAAGGATATCGCTCCATGACATTGTTGTTCTCTTAAGTTGTTTCTACAATTTTTATAGCAAATAAGGTATAACCTTTGTTTTTGACCTTTTAAAGTTGCATAGTTGTCAGTTTCCTAACAAATATCTCATTTTTCACACTTTGAATCTCTGTTGTTTTCTACTGAGATCATCTAAATAATTAATATGTTTTTTCAAAACAATCCACCTTTGCCTTATGTTTTATCTAACTAATTAACACCTATGATTACATCATAAGACCCCAAAGGTGAAACATAAAGATCAACTTCATGGAAAAACTAGGTAAGTCAAGGACTACTCCAAAAATACACATACTAACAAAGATGAACAACATTGTTTCTATAAAGTACAGTCCATGTTTTATCCATGTTTCCAGCTTTTATTTTTAGTTTTGATGATAATTTACTAGAAATAAAACATTTAGTAGCTCCGGTATAAAAAAATAATAGTTATAAGCATGCCAAATAACTTACCTAGAACCTCTATGGGCGTGGCCTATTTTTCAGCCTGCTTGTCAGCTACTGTAGCGTGTATCTTGTGCTACTGATTACAATCATCCTTTTTCAAAGGACATTAATTTGCGTAATGATCTTTTCCATAGTTATAACAACCTCCTACAAGTCCCTTTCTAGGCACGGATTTATTTCCATCCCTAGAATTATCATTCTGACCTCCATAGGACCTCTGTCCGTTATTATTATTCTTGACAAAGTTGTTCCGTGCATTACTAGCAGTCTTATTCGTTGCTGCTTTCTTACTATTATCAACTAAAAACTTACTTTTCATTCCAAATTTCTTCCATGGTCCTTTCTTAGGTGCAAGAGATGATGAATAGGAGTTGGGAAATTTCTTCCCTACTTCCTCCTTATGAGCATAAATCACCTTCAATTTCTGTTCATGCCTTATGGATTTTTCAACAACCCCTTCCATCATGGTTGGGCTATGAACATCCATCTCTCCTCCTATAATAGGATTCAATCCCATGATAAATTTTCATATCCTAAACTTCTTGTCAGTTTGATACTGAGGTACATACTTAAGGAGTTTAGTAAACCGCTCCCAATACTTAGTTACAGTCATCTTTCCTTGTGCTAAGTTCTAGAATTTAGTCATTTTCTGATCATAGTAAAGTTGAGGTAGCCAATGTTGCCTAAAGTAACCTTTAAATTGATCCCTTATGATATTAGTCTCATAAATATTTAACTCAACCTTATGACTTTCCCACCATGAAGATGCCTCGTGGGAAAGCTAATATGCTCCCCATATTGCCTTTGTTTCTTCTGAGAAATTCTGTATTGCAAAGTATTTCTCCATTTTGCTTTGAGCCAATTCTCAGCTCCATTTCCTAATGGCGTGCCATCAAACTTGGGTGGACATATCCTTTTTATATCATTAGTGAGTTTAGCTTCCAACCTAGACTTTTTGTTCTCAAGATGATCAAGTATGTTCACATTGTTATTATCAACACCTAAATTGGCGTCCTCTAGAGGTGGCTGATTATTATTACCAGCATATTCTTCCACCTCATTTCCCATTACTTGTTGTTCAAGTATAGCCAAATGATCTCTTGCATCCAATAGGGCAGCAAGGATCTCATCAAGTTTTTGGGTAGTTACTGCTCCTTTCTCAATTGGAGGATTATTTGTGACATTTCCTCTTGTTCTAACTATTTTTATTAACAAGAAAATTTAAGTTTCATCGATTATGGACATAATAGGTCCAAGAGCTGCAACCTTCACTGATACCAAGATGAAACATTCCCATTTTAAGACTTTAGAAATAGGGAAATTTTGTTTAACACAATGTTCTCTCGTTCTAAATAAAATATTATTTAGAACACACATTCCATGCCAATCAATCTCATAACAAATAACCATATGTAGTTGTAGTGACTCAAGTATGTTACCGATCTCTCATTCCATGACTCGGCTTACCAATTGATCTCTCATGTTCAACTTAAAGTATAGATTAATTTATGTATACTACATATAGTTGGTTTCCCTACCCTAATCTGGGTACTAAGTGATCCATTTCAAGAACCTATATGAATATTTGTTACCAATATTCATCTCGACATCATGTTGCTTTAAAATAGGTGACATAGGAAAATGCAACTAATAGCTTGCGATACTATGGCCAAAGATTTTCAACATACTATTCATATTACTATTCCTAGATGACATATTCTTCATTTCGAAATATGTATTTCACCTCACTCTACTATTATCTAGAATGGTATTTACCGACTCTCATCATTCCACTTGCCCAAGGTTTGACCCTAGCTCAAGTTAACAACATAATTTGTTATAGGAAGATGCTCATGATTACTTAGGTATATGGGCATACTCACCAACCTAAGTCAACCAAATGTGCCAAGGTACCCCGAGTCATGAAAGCTACTCCTATTCTAAACATCCTACTAACTTGACCTAGAGATAAAAATAAGTTCAAGTCCAGATGAGGGTAGATCTAGATGAACAATACGGAAGGGTGTTTCCACATGTCAACTGCAACACTATATCCTTGAGAAGTCCTCAAACTTCTCAAAGGAATAGTCTAGCAGTTGGCGTGTGCCAACATGCTTTAGGACTGATTCATCATGATGTACATATTCCTTAGTGGTCATTAGATTTAATAATTAAATTGGATTAAGATTCAGATTATAGCAATCATGCCTAACCCTAATTCCAACATTCATTAAGTTCTTTATCCATAATTAATCTGATTTGATATTAAGAACTTCATTAACTCATGCTTACATTCATGTTCATTAATGTGGCATAATAAGAAGCTATCCCAAAAATAGGATAGAAAACATCAATCGTTTAATTCTTAATGCAACCTAGCTATCCAAATCAAGTGTGTCATCCACCTAGATTCAGCTAGTGTTTACTTTTATAAACAAAGTACAAAGATTAAAGATCAAACCACTATTCCTTTTATCTTTTCATTCTTTTGAGAGAGGAAGATTCTTCCTCTACATGGTTAGATGTTAGGATTAACATAACCTTTTTATCATTATTTACTCATATAGTTTAATTGTATGACCAATGCATAATTCAATATTAAACTTTAGTTGTGTAGATAGAGAATGACATCTTTTGCAATTTAACAAGTTTTGTTATAATAAGGGGGATTGTACTATCCCCTTTATCTAACTTATTAATTGATAACAATAAAATTACTCAAACAGATATAAAGTATATCAACAAGATATCACAACTATTTCCGTTATACAAAGTACAAGAGAATTTACACAATAAATTGGAGTCGATTATCCAAACCTTTCAATTCATAATGATAAAACATACATTTACAAGACCATGCATTTCGGACATACCGCATGTCATTCATAAATAAGATCATATAGAATATCACTACTCTTTTCCAATACAACTCAAGAATGAATTGAAATTCTTTACATATGATGCAGATTTAAATAATTCAATGCATCATACAATTTTTTGCCTTCTTTTATCACTTACGATGTCCATCTACAAAATTGCTAGCACGAGCAGCTTTAATGAACTGGGCATGATAAACACTAAGCACTAAAATGAAGTGCATTCCACTAATTGTTCCATTAAAACAACTCTGCTTTAATGAAACAATTAATATATCATACAAATAAGCATAAGTAATAACAACCAGAAAAGAAGTACAAATAAAGAGTCAGAATTCACTTTTAAAAAAAGCATAATAATGATCCGCAACATCTACATTATAACATAAAGTTTAATTGATCATATCAATTACTTTTAACAAACAACAGATCTTGTCATCCAATTGTTCCATAATTCTATCATAATAGAAATACAACATTTATCTTTACTACGTAGCAAAAGAAGTTATTTACAACATAGCTCATATTAGGATGATTCATTCAATGACTTAAGCAAAAGAAGAAGAATCAATACATTCTATTCCCCATTCACTAATCATCTGAAAGATAGAAACAGTTCAGGACACACATAACTACTTCAGTTCAAGGATAACAATAAGGATTCAACATTAAAGAGACAATCATCTAAACAAGAATCCCAATCAATCCAAGAGAATCAAAATAGTCCACCTGCAAGTCTTAACTAACTCCTACATGTTAGAAGATATCATTCAAGATCTGAAACCAGATGTTCCAAAAATCAAACAAGACTCACACAGGGTTAATCTCTTCTCGTGTCCATCCAAGGGAGGATTCATAATAAGATAGAGTGCAAAAAGAGAAAACCTTCCGATATCAAATCCAAATGAAGTAAGACTCAATCAAACAAAATATTCAGTCTAAACATGTTTACATTTTCTCTTCTACTGAATCGACTCAGTTGTTCTCTTTCCACCTAATTATAACAAATGACTAGTACAAAGTAGACAAACAATCCAGAAAAAAATTTCCATCTCCGAAGAGTGGTTTTGCACTATTTCATATAAGACAGAAAGGACAAAAAGCTGAACCCAAGGATTTGAGTAGACCTAATTGAACAACCACTCTATATCCAAGAAGAGAGTCGAGATACATAGAAGTTTAATCAAATGAACTTACCTTTACAAAAGTAAAAGGATCTCAAATAGAAAGGATACAATCAATAATTCATTTCATTTATACTATCAAATGAATTCCTATTTCTATTTCAAACTTAGAAGTTCTTTAACTAGTTCCCAAGAGAGAACACAAAACCAAACCCACAGTTTAAAGAAAGTACACTTCTAGTTTCCCTTAAAAATCAATAAAACTTGGTTTATCTATTCCACTTCATTAAACACAAGTTTGAATTCATTTCTCAGAAAGGAGTACACAGTATAGTCCCAAAAATAGTATAAGTTTAACTAGTTTCCTCAATACTCATGAACTCCAAAGTAACTAGAATCCAAACAAAAGGACTTAAATAACTCAATAAAAATAACTTATAGTTTGTGATCCAAGTAATAATAATTATACAAAACAATCCAAACCAGATGTAATATTTCCTAGGATTTAGTACACGAGAGTTTTCAACTTTTCTTTCCTTAAAACCCAACAATCAATTAAAAGGTCTGAAGGGAGTAAGAAGACCCAAAGCACAATAAATCAAACAAGGTCCCAATGTGACTAAAACAGAAATCACAACAAGACTCTCACAGTTCCATCTATAAAGATTGTGATAGAGAAGGTATTTGTTTCAACAACAATCACAAGAAGGCGTATACATACTACATTTCTATAATCCTCTAAAATTGATAACGACTGCTTCAAAAGAAATCTATATCAACCAAAGAGTAAAAATAATACAGTAACTAACCAGAGGTTCCTTATTCCCTCAACAAGTTACAGTTCTAGTCCATTAACCTTCGAAATAAAACAGTCAAGCCTTCAACAAGACGCGGGTTTTCTCAGAGCAGAGGAGAGAAGATTATCCTCCATATTCACACGCCTTTACAAGTTCAAATAAGGTGGTACAATCTCAAAACTGAAGTACCACAACCATTCCAACTCAAGAAGCCACAAGGAGAAGATCTCAAAGGGGATAACCAAATCAACTCAAACCAAAACTAACCTCCCAAGCTTTTTCAAGAAAACAGTCCCATAAATGAGTTCTAAGTATTTCAAAACCTTGAATATGAGTAAATCTCAAGCTCATAACACAAGTACAGAACCAAACACATCGACTCGAATACAAGTTCAGAACACGCAAGTATTGGATACGAGTACTTGTGCTAAACATGAAGCTTTGAACTCAAGTTCTGAACAACACAAAGTTCTAATACAAGCTCAAAACCAAACACAAGGCTCCAATATAAGTTCAGAACGAAACACCAAGCATCATATGCTAGTTCATAACAACAACAACCTTGAACACAAGTACAAAATGAAAAACAAGCTTCAAAAACAAGTTTCACATGCATGTCACCACTAAACTTGCACAAAGAGAAATTTTCCAAAGGATAACATTATATAGCAATGGATTATATCCAAAAACCATAAAGATTCATAAAACCATGAAAGTAAATAACCAGAAAAATCATGAAAACATTTATCTCATGAGAGCATAATTGTTTTAATGAATCATTTAGAAGAAAGCAAGAAATCTTAATGGATAGATCCTATCATGCCTGATAGTGCTTCTGCCAATTCGAAGGAGACTTCCAGTTGAGCTTCTAACTCTTTTTATCCTCCATGAAAGATCAATAACCAAACATATTTTCTTCCAATGCCTCATATACTTTCCTTCAATTGAAAATAGGCCAAAGGAACCAAAAATAGCCACAAAGTAAAATTTGAACTACTGGTTCGAAGAACCAGATAGCTCCATGTAGAGAAAAATCACGAGGCATGCAAGACCAAAAACCTCTCACAAATCTACCTCCCTTGTTTCCAAGATAGTTTGCATGCAAATACCAAGGTCCATTAATGCCATTAATTACAAAATTCCCACCTATCTCTCCATGCCACCGCCTCCTAAAACTAGCGAAACCTATATCCACTTTAGCATGCATTTCCAACTTTAGTGAAGCCTCCATGTATGCCTCCACTAAAGTTTACTAGCCTTTGCCAAACTGGTTGTACCTCCATTCAAATCAATTACATGTCATTGGAACCTTCACCATAGTTCCATCTGACCCTTAGGTTCCCTTTTAATAGTTTAGGATAGATTTCCCAAAACTTAGGTTAGTCTAACAATAATTACCTTAGGTCTTAAAACATTGCCATAAGTAATTTCCACCTTAGGTTAGATCAAATTCACAACCATATAGTATTAGGTATTAGGTTAAAATAGCTTAGAATTACTTTAGTAATTCCTCCCTTATTCATTTAGCACAAGAACTTAGGTTAGGACGTCATCCAAATGAAATAGAATAAGAAGCTTAGGTTAGATTGAAACCCAAATAAGTAGACATAGCTAGGAAGTAGGTGCTTTTACCTAGTTTAGGATATTGTTAGGATAATCCTTTAGTTTTTAGGATTTAGATTCCCTTCATAGTCATGAAGCATACTATATTTCATTTATGCCATTAATGTCCTAAAGAGATCAATCCTAAAGACCCAAGAACAAACATACAACCGAATGAAGGCACATTCATACAAGACCAAAGAATTTATAACATACAAAGTTCAGTCCGCTACATCTCTCCACCTATGAATGTCAGTTTTACCATTTAGTCTAGTAAGGAGATTTAAAACATTCCTTGGATCACTGGAATTGATCCAAGGATGAGTCTGAAAAAAGAGATAAGTTTACAACTCTCAAAACTAGATTGCAACTTACCTACTAGAAGTGAAAGTGGATTCTTGCAAGCCACATCATTTCAGTCCAATGAATCCAAGAGCAGAGATGATTTATCCATAACAAGCATGATTTTCAACAATCAAGGAAACATACCTCATTCAAGAAAATCACATGCCAATGCTTGTAATGCAAAAGAGGAATATAACTATTTGTTAAAGGTGTTACAAAAATGTTTTAAAAAACTCTTAGCCATTTTCAGTTATAGGTTCTACAAAATTCTCTCGGTGCCCATTTGGGATTTGTACACTTTAGTGCTAAGTGGTTCTTGGTGGTTATAAAAGTTGTTGATCTTCTTGATTTCAAATTTCTTCCCCCTTCTCCTTCTATATATGTAACTTATTTTTATTTAAAATATATCCTCTCATGAATGCAAGGTTATGCTACCTTACTATGTGGCCAAGTATTATGAGTTGTAGACTTATGTGTTGATTGTATGAAATGCACTTAGTGCCTTTTGGATGGTGATCTAAGAATGTGTCTCAATGGTTTACATTACTGAGTATTCCATTCTAAAAGGGTATGAGGAAACATATAAAATATAGACATGCACCAACACATAATTGATTTATTTAAAAGGGCTAAAATGAGTGTTAATGTCACATATCGAGAGGATAGTAATCCCTAAAATAGGTCAACATAAGGTTTCCAAGGCCCAAATTCAAGATAGAGGAGATTACCCTTCTAGGATATTAGTTAATGGGGAAAAGGTATAGATCGATGGGAAGATGAGACAAGCATGCACAATCTATACTATTGTAATATAACTGAAATAAAGGAAAGGAAAGCTAAGGAGCTGATCATATAAGAGAACTATGCTAACTAGCACCGATGTACATACAATACTAAGCTAACATAGAGAAATGGGGAAGGGAGATGAACTAATCTATGTAAATTACCAAGAGGGTTAGAGCACTTACTTGTAGGGTTGTATTTGATGCATATATCTCTCTAGATAAGTAGTATACCGAGAGAGAATCATTATGGGTGGATAAGGGGAACACCGTTCTTGTCTTAGACTCACTATAGATGACCCAATAGTGTAAAAAATCCAACAATCAAGAAGAGTGTCAATCCAAGTCAAATGCAAGATGAACCAAGAGCAAAGAGAGTAGATGCAAAGATGGCACAAAAGAGTGGAGAAGATGACTAGTTCCTGATATATTTATTCCTTCCTTATGAATGTATGGGTGTGGTGTGTATATATACTTTACGCCATTTCCCATGTGCGATGGCATAAGCTAAGGGAAACCTAACATTGACACCATCACCCATGGGCAATGACATTGACCAAGGAGACCTAAGTGATAAGAAATGGTGCAATGTGTCATGGATTAAGAAAGAATAAGTGAAAAAGGTGCTAATGATGGATTCAAATGTAAACAAGTGTCGGGATTTCTAGTCGTGTGCAATGGAGAAGGACAAGGATAACTAAATATGGACCACATAATGATGCGTATCTCGTATGTACTATCTCTAACCCATAATGACCATGTGAATAGTCATACCCCATTCCCGATAGGCCCCTTAAGGCACCTGCTCAAGAAATAGATGCATCAATGACCCTTATCTAGCACAAAGGAATTGTTAGTAACATAGGTATGACCATGTATGAAATATTAGGTATATACATATTCCCTAGCCTTTGATCATCGCATTTTTCAATAACATAATATGAGGTGGTCAATGAAATGAAACAATCAGTAACAATGAAATCAAAAGTAAATATTGAAATTAAGCATACAAAGAACCAACTGAAATGAAATATACCCACAAATGTGTACTTGATAGTGTCACTCATCCTACCATGTGCATGCACAATCAATGCTACAAGAACCATGAAGAAGCAAAATTGAAAAGAAACACTAGAGGATCATCAATAAAATAAGACATAAATCACCTAGCTAGGGGCCCATGGAATGGATGTAGTGTTGAAATGTCATAGTGTCATAGATATCGTATGGTGATATGGTGTCAAAAATATGAAAAATCAAAATTCGTCAAACTTATATGTGTAATAGGTCAAAAAAATGACTTGAGGTTATGGTCATAATGCAACAATGAATCTTTTTTCGAGCTTAGGATAAAAATGGCAGTTTTTTTAAGGTTTGAGGTTATCATGACAATTTTGAATAGAAATGTTAGTTTTATATAGTCATTTGGTTTGTTATTTTATTATTATTTTTATTAACTTGAGATAATTAAGCTCTTGTTTCCAAATTGATTGTGTTTTGTGTGACAACATGACACTAGTATGAGGTTGCGACAAGGGATGACGAGACAGTGTACATGGTAGGGCACAACTACAAGTAAATATTTTGCATTTAATGTTTTGTATATATTAGGTATCATTTTGTTTTTTTTGTTTTTTGGAGTCATTAGTGCATAATTTTCATCTAAACTTGTGTCATAGGGTAGTTTAGGAAAAATATAAGTGGGTTTCAAACGGATTTTTATTTGATTTTTTCGTTTAGTCATTTTTGTGAGATTTATGGGTTAAAAAGGCGTATCCACTTTTTGTTAAACACCACTAGACCCGTAAATTAAGAGGGTTGATGTCATCTAGATAGGAAAAAAATGTTGACGAGGGATTGATGATGTAAATTAGGGGGCCGATGGTCAATAATTGTACATGTGAATTTGTAATTTTTGATTTTGTGTATTGAATTGATTTTTAGAGATTCTAATTCTTTTTTGTCATTTTTTGCATGCATGGATACCGTAGGATCCATATATGGAGGAGGATTGTTGATGTGGCATGGCTTAGTGGGTTGATTGTTAGATTGTCTTAGGAAAAGGTGACCTAGTTACGGGTTGGGGTTTTGTGGGCATCATGTAGATGCCTAGGATACCTTTAGATCTAGACTTGCTCAAGATGTTTTTGGTTATATGGGAGATGAGATCCAACACCTTTTATGGTGGATGGGATAGGATACCATAGAGATGGCCCTAAATTTACAGGATGTTCATGGGATTTTGGGGTTACCATTGGAGGAACCCGTATGTATTGTTATTTAACACCTGATGTTATAAAGTGGAGAGCCCTAGTTGAATGAGCTATTGGGAGTGAGACATATGATGAGGGTATGTTGCGTGTCTGACTCAACACAATGCATGCCACATGGATTATGGATATATTTAAGGTGGTTATGGGAATTACTATCACATAGATAGTGTGCCATAAAGAAGATGGATCCATCCCATTATTTTTGATAGTAGTGTGTAGAGACATGGTAAATCATGGGGTATCTTTCAGTTGGGGCACCACCATATGCGTGTAGTTAGTACATGATTTTTACGGGATCGGAAGTAGAGGATAGAGGTCATGGGTCCCATAATTTTGTTGACAACCTAGATATATGAGAGGTTTCCTATGTTTTGATTGATAGGGACACCATCGGTAGTAGAAATGGGTGCCTAAAGAGTCCTTTAGTGGGCACATGGTATGATAGTGTTAAAAATTTGAGCATTCTATCCAATAGAATAGGTGGGTCCAAATGATGTTATATGGTAACCCTATGCATACAACACGGATCGCTGGCCTAGCTTACCAAGAGCAGAGTATTTAGAGACCATTACCGAGGTGACATGAAATTACTTATATTGGGTGGGGACCCACTTAGTGAGTAGGGTCCCGAGGTGTTTTGGATGACCAATGCTCATGGTGATACCACCATTACCACCCTACCGACATCAACATACTTTGGGGTGATTGCATGAAGAGAGGTGAGGGTACCAAAACTACATCCCCATAGGGTAGGTGTGGAAGGTGGATAGGGTTGGAGGAAACATAAATGTGGTGGGGATGCTTAGGTCCCAAAATAGATCATATCATCAATTCGTTAGAAGGAGGGATTTTATAGAGGATCAACTTATATAGGTTCACATGATAGAGGTACATGCATATCTAGTTCTAAGCAGAGAGGGGAGTAGCAAGACAACCGATAATGTGGTAGAGTGAGTATCAAATGTGCTAGCAAGAGGAGGTTATGTGATTCCTATTGGGATCTAGATTTCCACGTACCTAGGATAGAGGTCCATACCATAGTGCATGGGATATGTGATAGTAGTTCCTAAATACATGTGGGGATAATATATAATAGCCATACCTCATCATGATGATGAGGGGGAGGGGGTACTAGGAATCTAAAGAGATGTCGAGACCATCATGGAGAGGCATGGGCATCTAGGTTATTAAAGTATTTTATGATGTTTATTTAGATGGTTCTTGAGAAATAGTTATTGTGTGATACTTGTATTGTAAATGATACATGTCTTTGTACTTGGTGCTTTAGAGAAAACAATGGAATGGAATTCCTTGATAAATATTTTTCATCATGAGATCTTGGTTCATATGCTAAATATTTATAATACTAAAGTGATGGCTGATCCAACACCATAATTTATAGGATACTTAGTGGGTGCCTTTCATTTGGTTGAAGAGGCATTTAGGACACTAGAGAGATATAGGGATGTATACGCACTACTAGATATAGGGAGCGTAAATGTGATGTTGTAGAGCTTACTAGAGGAAGAAGCAGCCTTGGTACATGAACATGCATCCCACTTATCGATGCTCAAGGGAAGCTTCGAGAGGATTACTATACTAGAGGCACAACTAGTGAGAGCACAAGGAGAGGCCTCTAGAGCATAATGTAGGACAGTCTTTAGCTCACACAACCCGAGCTACCAACACGACTCCATCGGCCAAAATCATCAAGAGATCCCCACATGGGGTGAGGGTGCTTGATCCTTATTGTATATAGGCCAAGTCATATACTATTTTTGTACCCTTTTATCGATGTATAAAAAAATTGATTCAAGACAGACAGACACACACACATATGTATATATGATTTTTTTATGTTGTTTATTAGATGTTTATGGTATATATGTTACTTTTCTTATCACTTTCCTATTTTCCACATACATGTATGTGATGATACTCATGGTACTTAGGAATAATGATAATTTCATTAGATAGGTAAAACCAATGGGAGGGGGAATCGGTAGGATATCCCAACCCATGTGATGTGAAGAATCCAAGGGGTGGAAAAAGGACAAGACATCCAATAATAGGATGTTAGGGTGTTTTCAGGTAAATAAATCCAAGCAAGGCCATAATCCTAAGAAAGGATGCACATAATACCGTGGAAGTCCCATGGGAAAGACCGAGGCATATTGAAGCCAAGATAGGTAGAATCAAGACCGCGGTACTTCAATAATATGAGGAACTAGGATGTAAATAGCCAAAATAGGTGGAATCAAGACAATGAAAATCCAATAATAAGAGGAATTATTACCTCATGAGATAAAGGAGGAGGTCAAAAGTGTATAAACTAGGGATTACAAATCCAAAATAGCTGTAATCAATATTGTAACACTCTAATAGTAGGAGGAACCAAGGCATATGGGATAAAAAAATCCAAGTAGGGAAGTTAGCCTAGGTGAGGATGTAGCAAGATAAAAGGAGGTGCATGAAAACCCAAGTGGGGGATGAGAGCCCAAGTGAAGGTGAGAGCTCAAGCTAAAGAAGGAAATAATATGTAGTTAAGGTATTATAGATAACTAGCCACGAGGGATGAAATATCAAGGTGTCGGCGACGATATCATCGACCTGGTGTAAGATGTGACTTCTAGATCAAGTAATGAAGTCCAATATGACTTGCTGTGTAATAATGACTTACGATAGACTTCAAATCTTGTGGTAAATAGAGTGTCATTGATATTTCCTCTATTCAAGTGAGAATTTCACACCAAATATTATCCATAGTGGGATGAGGATCAGGGTAAGGTGATGGTTTGTACGTAGGTTTAGGTATAACTAGTTAAGGCGAAGTTAGTTGGTTCTGAGAGGAATCAACCCCACACTTATGATTGTGGGAAGAGGTTTAAAGATCCTAACACTTGTTACACATAGCCTGATATTTAACATCGGTATGTACATAATACCCATGGAAAGAAAAAAATAAGGGCATTGGCGTAGAAGGTTGTGTAGCCTTTATAGTTTGGTCATGTTTGGCCTCAACTTTAAGATTCTTCATGTGTCGGCGATAATATCTACAATATGGCTCAGTCTTAGGGGATTGATATTCCATAAGGGAAAGAGGTAAGGAGGGAAGTCCTAGATATTGTGGAGGTCTAATAATAATAGGTGGGGAAGGCACGATGGGATGCAAGAAGATGAAACTGATTGAGAAATTCATCACTCATTCATTGAGGAATAGTAGATAGGATCATCAACCATTATGTTACTAAATTTGTAGTCAAAACCAATGATATGATCATATGCTTCTCTAAGGGAAATAGTTCACTAGATTGATGGTAGTGTGTGGAGTTGTAATCAGTGGAGTAGTCTAAGGCTTGGGCATTGGTTTTCTAGAAGAAGTATCAACCATACTTGAGGATTATTATTTTATGAGGGTGACATTGATGTCATGAGTGTGGTTGATGTGAAGCATCTCTTGGTAACCCATGAATTCTTTATCACAAATCTAGGCATAGCTAGCTAGGTGGGGATCATCTATAGTGTACTTGTCTTCATAATCTAGTATGAAGGAATCCATCGCAAATATTTTAATATAGTCTCTAATCGACCACATTTTCTAATGGATGTTGTGGTTTACATGACACAACATTGGGAACTAAGGAAACCTTCTTGTGAGAATGAGGCCATAAGGAAAGAGGTAACTAGGATATGATAAGCTTAGGAATATAAAAATTATTAACTCTAAGTGTGATCCCATTGGGCTCATCATAATTAGACTCCAAGAGATTGTGAGGTCACAGTGTGTTCATGACCCCTTTAGGATGACTGGAATTTCTGTGAAGAGAATCTATAGGGTATTTTAATCATTGATATTATAGACACAAAATCGGGTCACACTACCCTTTGTCCCTAGTCAAATAACCGGCTCAAACACACTCACCTAACTAAGGCCCCTTCCACCCCACACCACTATTAATTTAATTGATATATATCCTCACAATATTCATTATCTAATTATCTTAATTTCTACCCCACCACCTCACCTAGACACCTCATCCAACCACCTCACCCTAAACCTATTCTTGGCATGTTTCCATAACTAACAATAAGTAAGTCTTACTTTCCTTAATGAGTTAAGATTTTGTCTAAACCCTAAAACAAATCCCTAAATATCTCTAACCACATTCCCGCCCATTAGAAGGGATTTTTCCATTCTAATCCGTGAGAACAAACTAACTCGGGACCAATAAATTATAAAGATCTTCCCATTTTAGTAAACCTGTGGAGTCTCACCTTAACTCGACACTAGTCACCTAAACCACTATCACCAACTAGGAACCGTCGTTGATTACCATTTATTCACCTAAGAAACCTTGTTTTTGGGTTGGCACATTTTGAGAGTAAGAAGGATGAGAGGAGAGTTGCATGCAAGAAGAACCAAAGTCTTTTCATGCACCTAGGCATCCATAGCCAGCACCAGGATAGATCTAGAAGCATTGGCACTCATGGTAACATTTCGAGAAGCGTCACTACTGCACCAAGATCCATTACATCAAAAATCATCACCACCACCCAACCATTAGACCTACAACATTGGTAAGTGTTTTATCATTAATCATTTCCATTCTTGTTTTGTTCATAGATTTATTATCATTCCTATTATTATTCTTCTATTAACATTCCCATCCCTCCATAGCCTTCTTTCTGACAAACCCAAAAATCTCACCCACCCGTTTATTAGATCACTTATCCTAGCCCTTCCACCTCTCTGAGTGTTCTCAGTATCCCCACAGACCTTTCCATCTCCTTCTTTAGCCCCATCCAACCTCACCTAGCCTCTACAATAAGGTTTTCATTGAATTACTGTCACCCTACTATACCGACGCCGGTTACCCATAACCATCATTGGTCTCCCTTAACCATCATCGGTTATACCCAACCGACATTGGTCTCTGTGTTTTATACCCTACCCAAGAATAGAGCCAAAAACCATCTACTAGTTGAACTAAACAAAACAAAATCAGACCCTGACCAGTCCCAATACCTTGACAGACACCTCATCTTTTAGATCCAACTATATCCTAGCTTGTTGTGATTGGATTTTCTTATTGTACTTGAATGAGATACCTAAATCATATCAACTATAGTAGGAATTTACTTATTTCTCACATTAATTTGACTTAAATAGTGAATTGACACCTCTCTAGGAAGTATCACACTTCCCGAACTAGCATACACTAGGAATTCCACTATCATATATCATTTAACTTCTCTTTTGTGGTTTTTTTCTATTACAAGTAGTTACTCCTAACTAAAAGGAATCTCTCACAATTGGCATTGGGTCAAGAAGTTTGAACATGCACATCAATCTCCAACCAACCTATTTAACAGGTATTCCTCCTAGCCCTTACCCTTATTTGTTTCATCATTAAAAAAAAGGTAAAGAAAATGGTGAAACAAATATTCAAAAATGGGATGACAAATAACTTGTCTAGTGTTGTAGTTTATATATCCCCTTTTGTTGGAGTTTGTCATAGTTCCAAGGATTAGGATCCCCTTGAATCTTATAGATAACTCCTTGGTGAGAAAATTTCATACATTAACAAGAGAAGGAAGCAAATGTGCACATGTGATGAGTCTAGGGACTCCTAGAGAATATTATAATACAGATAAAGTTGAAGATCATGAATTTAACATGGATAGTTCTAGGAGGAAAAATAACAACTAACCGTATACACCCCATAAGAAGCATTTTTCAGTAGTCATACCATTGACAAGTGGTACATGTAGATTTTAAGTTATCTATATAGTAACCAAGGGCCTTAATAAAGTCTAATGAGGAGACACACATGCCAAATCCTTCATTTATGAGAGTAAGTTTGACTACATTATGGCCAATCAGAACTGAGATGAAAATATGTGGATCATCTACCATTTGCTTCATCGAATGTAATATTTTTGATTTGGGCTTAAAATTGATTGCATTACATTATAAATTGTTGCATTTAGTTCATAGTAAAATGAGGGCAACCTATATGTTGGAAGTCATGCCCAGCTAATGGTTGACATAAAGAATCATAGAAAGCACATTCTCTCTTTCTCTCTCTTTACGTGTCTTACCAAATTTACACAAAATTTAAATATACACATATTTCTTAAACAACATCTTACCTGGGAACACCTGTCCATGATCACATGATCAGATTGGTAGGTACTCCCCAGCTCATTTCTTCTGTCGAGTCATTATCTTAGAAGACGGCCTGCCCCCGCCATAACATACCTGAAACCTCTCCTTTTAGATATCCTTCTTCATAGGAAGCCTTCCTCACCAAAAAATCTATTCTAAAGTTCATGAGTCAGTCCTAAATAGCGTAAGCTGAACACACATAAATAAAAATCACTCTTAGGATTGTATTTTTATTAGTGTTATTCTTGCTTTGCGTTTTGAGGTGTGAGGACATGATTCCACATTTTGTTTTTTTCTTGCACACTCCCCATCATAGTTGGAGTATTCGACTTTATCTGAGTGTGTCAGGGCCCCATCTTCTCATTCTCAAATTCCTGAGTTTGATTCTTCACTTGATTTAAATCACAACCCAATTTTCTTCATTTCTATCTCAATTTCACAAGAATTCAGCATCGGTCCAACAACCATCATCGCTTTCATCGACAACAAGAATTAAACCTAATCGGTGTCGGCCTCCGATGTTTCTAGGTACTTTGGCCAAAGCCAATATTTATTCATCATTTTGTTCTCATTTTTGGCCCTTTGGGCACTAACATATTTTATTGATACTCTATTCTACTCTATTGATATTACCATCATATAGAAAACATCTCCTTATACTATCTATCAACCCTGTTTCATTTTCTAAAACTAGGGATTTTCTCGCAGTAACTGGCATTGGTTTGTGTGACCGACGTCATTTTTTCTACAACCGTCACCGATCAATATGAACATCATTGGTTTCTGTATTTATTTTTCATAATCCAAATCTTGACCAAATTCACTCTCCCAGCCTCATTCTTTTTTGTCCTGCTACTTTCTGTGTCATCTATAGAATACAATCTTACCAGGTCAACACTTGTTCACATGGTGTTGACTCATAGCCAGACTAACACCCTCATATTCCATGCTAGTCATCAACCACTCCCACCTAGTCCCTCATCACCCTCTGTCCTATCACCCATGGATCCAACCCTACCTACCACCATTTCCGTAGGTGACGAGGAATTTACACGACTCCTTGACCAGAATCCCGTGGCCTTATAGTTCTACCTCTCCCATTCTTCTACCTAGGATTCTTCAGGGTAGTTGATATATGGCATGCATGTATCTATCTCTCCTGCCCTTATTCCCGCTTCTGCATTAGCTCTTAATAATGCAACCTTACCTTCACCTACTTCAACCCCAGTGGTTTCAAAGCTAGGACCCGTATCTACTAGGACTGATCCGTTTGTAGTATCGAGTTGCACCCATAGTATCTATTGTCCTCTCATCAAACACCTAGGCAATAACCTTGTCTACACCTATTGTCTCACAAACACCCATTGCAACATAACCACCCGTGGTGTCGGTGACCCCTACTCCATTTCAGAATCTTGTCCTCTCCATCCCAAAAACACTACCCCCAATCGTAACTAGAGTCACTATGACCATCCCGCCTACATACACATACTATCAATAGCCCCCTATGTCATTCGTTACCCATTTGGGATACATACCCACTATATCATTCCCCTATTATCAACCTCCCTATTTTACATCACATTATAATATAATGCCCCCACATCACATGTTCGGTACTAACCCTCCTACTCCATAGGAAGATCCTTTCCATCACAACCTACCAATGACCTCATCAAGTTGATTTTAGTCATTTTTACACCCAAAAAGAACAAGGGAAACCCATGTGTGTCGGCCTATCACCCAATGGGCGTTGGTGCTCACCGAGGCACGTACGGGTGCCGAGTCTTTGTTTTATGTGAGTTGAGTGGGAAAACATCATCTATGATCCATACTTAAAGGAAGTGAGTGGAAAAGAGACTTGCAAGCATCATATATCTCGAATGGATTCTAGATCAATGCAGTCATTCCAAACAGAAAATTACTTAACCGATTAAGAACTAAATCAAATAGAAAGGGAAATGTGTAAGGATTCAGACTCATTCCATAAACATGCATAACACAGAACCATGAAGATATGTAAATGCACCCAGAATCATCACTGATCATATTCATATAAAATTGTAACCTCATTAAATTCATTATATTCATTACAAAACATCACAAAAAGGTAGACTGGAGTCATGCATAATAACTAGATTCCTATCCTTTAACTCTCAAAATGAAAATTTAAACATCCAATCCCTTGATACATCCATCTCCTATGGTTTATCTACCTAACCCAAATAGAATTCATTTGTAGCATTGTTGTAGAGCTCTACTCTCTCTTCATCTCTCTCTCTCTCTCTCTCTCTCTCTCTCTCTCTCTCTCTCTCTCTCTCTTTTTTCGAAGCTTGTAAATATAGGCATCCCGAAGTGCCAACTCATCCTTTTGTGGCCTCAAATCTGGCACCAAGTGTTTAAATGTGGTCCTCCATGGGCACATGCTCCTCTAGTCCCGAGCTCTCAAATCTTTGTCATGATGGTCTTCTAAGAGATTCCATCACATGGCATATTCCTTCCTAGGCCAACCTATCGCCAAGCTGGAACCTTATCCACTCCACATGCATAGTCGTCTCACACTTTTCTTGTGTCCTTCCCGATACGCCAAATACAACTAAGTCCTAAGACCTTTTCCTATGGGTGCGCATCATAGGTTCTACTAAGATCCTCCTAGAACCTTGCCTTGTAAACCCATTTCCTTGCACGCCCATTTCTTAACTCTAGTCTTGCATGCCCATGTGCCTTTTTGGACTTAGTCAATGTTTTAGGGGCCCAACATCACCCCACACTTTACCTATTCTCCGCCCGCAGGAACATTTCTCCAATGAATAAAGAATCACAATAGACTTAATGTCTTGGGAAAATAATAAGGGAATGAAGAATTTGGGAAAGAAGAAAGAATGGGGAAGTGATGGAATTATTGCAACAAGATAGGAAAATATTTTTGCAATTTGGCCTCCAACTTGTTCCAGGCATCGAATTCATTTTGTGCTCTCTGGTAGAGGTCGCCAACTAGGGCACTTACCTCCCAAAAGATCAGTCTATATCCTTGAGTGTTCATAGTGTCAACAATTTTTCCAACTCCTTTCCCACATCCTCAAATGTGTCCATCCTTCTAGTAATCTATGGGTATAGCTCCTTTATCTAGTTCTTGATTGTACTCCTTAGGGCCTCAATGGCTTCTGACTTCTTTTCAACCTTGGCTAGGATTTTATCTCACTCGCTCTATTCCCTTTGTTATTTTCTTATAACTCTTTAAGCTCTGCTTCATAGTTGGTGACCATAATACTCACCACTTTATCTCTATTTGCACAATTTTCATATGTAGCCTCAGTGGTATGGGCAAAATCTTTACATCAGCAAGGACTTTGTTGTATTCAGCCATGATTGCTACTACCTTTAATTTTTCCTCCTTCCCCAGGCATGCTACTACTTCTTCAATGGATTCTAAAACCGAGGTTGCCTTTCCATGGTGAGGATGCATGTTAAGTATTTAAGGCACTCAAAGGAAGATTCATACATTTACACAGGCGGTCTTTAGGTCCGTATGCTTCAAAATAATGACAATTGTGATGGATTCTACCTTCTTATGTACTTTACACACCCTTTCCTTTTCTTCCCTTAGTTCATGCTTTAGCTACGCGCTAATTAGTTCCTCTTGCTTTAAATCCTTGGTTCTCTCTTCTAGATCCTCTTCTCTCTTTTCTAGCTCTGCCTCTAGAAATTTTACTTTGTCATTCTCCCGCTAAATAACCTCGGCTTCCACTCAATCAAAAATTTATTCAATGCGTTACAGACCTATTCTTTTGAAATCTATCGAGCATTTACCAATGGGCTATCTCCTTTTGACCCAGAATTTCCATTAGTGCCCCTTGGATTACCTCAAACTCTAGCTTATCGATGTGGGACTTAATTTCCCAAGAGAGCATCTTCCTCATCCGAGGGTGTAACAATCCCATTTTAAGACTTTACAAAACAAGGGAATTTTTTTATATATATACATAATGTTCTTTGTTCTAGATAATCATAATTTAGAACACACATTCCATGCCAATCAATCTCATAACAAATAACCATATGCAGCTGTAAATGACTCGATAAACTACCGATCTCTCATTTCATGATTCAAGCCACTGATCGATCTCTAAAGTTAACTTAAGTATGGTATACTTGGTTCTCTTACGCTGTTTTGGGTATTGAGTGTTTTGTTTAAGAAATCTATCTAAATAATTGTTACCATATTCATCTGAAATCACATTTCTCAAACTAGATGACATAGGACAACACAACCATCAGCTTGCGATACTTTGGCCAAATATTTCCCACATACTATTCATGTTCTTGACATACTCATCTTAATCGAATGCATACTTCACCCCTCTCATCTATTATCTAGAATGGTCTTTACTAACTTCTATCAGTCCATTTGTCCAAGGTTTGACCCTAACCTAGGTTATTGATATAATTTGGTATAGGGAACCACTCACGATGACCTATGGTAATGGGCATACTCATTCAACCTAAGTCAATGAATGTGCCAAGTTACCCTAAGTCATTGAGAGTCATTTCATATGCTAAATCATATCCTTAGCCGGATCTAGAGAGAAACTAAGTTAAAGTCCAAGTTTGAGTAGATCTAGATGAACCAATGCTGAAGGGTGTTGCAACATGTCAACTACAACACTATATCCTTGTGAAGACCCAAGTCTTCATGAAGGTATAGTTCTACAGTTGGTGTGTTCCAACATCCGACAGAACTACTTCATCATGATTTACACACCTCAAGAGGTCATATCCACTTAATTACCATTGGATTAAGATTTAAATCACAACAACCTTACATAACCCTAATCCCAACAATCCTTGAGTTTTCCATCCTTATTTGAGTTGATTAAATAATATGAAACCTCATAACCTATGATTGCTTTTATATTCATTAAATTTTTACTTAATGTGTAATAAATCAAAAACAGAAACAACATCTATCATAAGATTTAATTAATGTGTCTCAACCATTCAAGGAATGTATAAGAACCAAAATAGGTTCTGTTATGATAGACTTCATAGATATAAAGTTTTAATGGTTATCGAACTCATATACCATTTGTTTATTTTGTATCCTTTTGAGAGAAGGAGAACCTTCCTCATTATGGTTAAGTATTAGGATTTATTATACCCTTATCTAATTCACACATCCTGATATTTTAACTATACGTTCATAATATCATAATAAACCATACAAGATTAGGTAAAGAACAACAATATATGCAACTTAGTAAGTTACACTCAAGTAAGGGAAATTGTACTAATTCCCATTTATCCAACCTATTCAATGAAAATAGAAATAAGGATCCAATAAGATATGAATGACAACATCAAAGATAGGATTACAAATTTCCTTCATATTATGAACAAGAGAATTGACATAATCAATAAAATTAACTTCAGTCTTTTCAATTCATCATGATAAATACACATTTTACAAGGCTATACATTACTAACATATTTCATGTCAACAATATCAAGATAATTTAAGAATACAACGTTTCTTCCTTCAATACATCTCAATATTAAATCAAAATTCTTATAAATGGCCAAGAATCTTAAATAACCAATTCAGCATAAAATTTATTTCCTTCCTTTTTCACTTACAAAGTCCATATGCAAAAATTGCTAGATGTGTCGAGTTCATTGAAGTGAGCATGATAAGCACTAAGCATTAAAATGATGTGCTTTCAACTAACTATTTCATTAAACCAACTCTGCTTTTATGAAACAGTGAGGTCAAGTAGACAAATAAATCATAAGTAGTATCAACCATAAAAGAAGAACAAATAATCAATTTGATTAACATTTAAGGAAAGATCATGATGAAATCAGAAATCTACTGTATGATATCAGATAAATAATGTTCCAAATAAAACACATATCTATATCAAAATAAAATTACCTTATAATTATTTCCATCACAATTCCTCGAATTTGAAATACAAAATTAACTTCACTACTTAACCCAAAATAGAGTTACTTTCAGAATTAGGAATCCTATAGCTCAACTTACAGAGTTTCATAAAAATACAACTACAGCCAAATTCATTCCTACTTCATAAAGGTTTTAGGATGAATCATCTACCAACATAATTAAATAAGAGTTTCATATTTCATATGTGACATCCTAAATCCAAATCCAAGACACAACCTAAGTTCTCAAGCTATGCCAAACATTAACATGAGGTAATTATACACTCAAAGTGCACATCATCTCTCATTAATCTACTATAAAAATATTAAAATCCCTTAAAACAAAACAAGTGAATAAGAAAGTAGTAATGAAGACTACAAAAAGACATTAAGAAAGTAATGCAATCAACCAATTAAATCTAAGATAAGATTTACCCAAAAGAAGAAGAACGACTGTGATAAAACAGTTTAGAACTTCCTTTACAATTCTGATAACCTGAATCCCCATTCACAACTAAGAAAAGAGAATAAAACACAAATCTCTTACAGTTTCCAAAGGAGACAATGATGACTCATTTCCTTAGGGAATAAAGAGAAAGGTTCAACTGACATGGTTAGAGAAGGATTCCAACATTCCTTTATAAGAAAGGATGGTCATAAAAACATTGGTACAGACCCAACCATAGTATCCTTAGACTCTTTTAAACATAAAAACCATGCACCAAAAATTGTTAAACTTAATCATATAGCTGTAAAAGGAAGACAAGTTTCAAAATGAGGTTCACCCAAAGATGAAGCAAAGGCAAGTAGTAGTGTTTCCCCTAATTTCTAAGTTTTCTGAGAAGTACTTAATGAAAAAGTAAGGTAAAGGTGGTAAGAGGAATACCTATTTTAGGATGGTTGAAGGTTGTATGCATGCATATCTACATTCTAAATCAAAGTGATTGTAATACCTTCCTTTTTCCTAGGAGGAACTACCTATATAAGAACCAAAACAAGACCACCAAAGAGAGTTAAACAATATATACAAAGTGGATTGCCTAGCATATGCTAGATCCTAGAAGTGCAATACTTCCTAGATGGTCACACCACTATTTTAAAATAATTCAATGCTGAAATAAAGTAAATATTGTCCTACCATAGTTTAATATGATTTAGGCATCTCATACAAAATACAATAGGCAAGATCTAATCTAACAGTGCTAGGCTAGAAGGAGATACAAAGGTCAAGTAGGTTGGTTATAGGTGAATATGAGCTAACAAAGCTAGGTTAGATACAGATCTGAAGGTCAAATAGGTGTTCAAGTAGGTATATGTCGAAAAATGAGGTTAAGTTAGATGTGGGTCACAAACAAAGTTGTTATTCGGCAGAGATCGGTAACATAGAGACCACCATGGTTTTATAAAACTGATGATGGTTTTACTATAACTAGCGATAGTTAGAGAGAACTAATGACTGTTAATTTGGGGGCTGGTGGAATCACACATTCTAGGTTTTGGAGTCTTTGGGGGAAAAGTGGAGTGGACGGAAGGCGGGATTGATCACAGAGGGTGTGTAGATTTGTCATTGCAAAGGTCCGAGACTACCGAGGAGGTCAAATAGGAAATTAGGCAAAGTATTAAGATTATTAGGTATGGAAGGTGGCTGCTAACTAGAGAGAGGGAATGGAAAGAGGGTAAAATACTAGGTTCCTTTACCACAAATACTACGATGATGATCGAAAAATGAAATAGATGGAAGGAGGATACTTACTCTTATGTGAGATACAAGTCTAAAGAATAATGAAGAAGTTGCTTTATGATGGAGGATGTCTTTGGGAAGAACTTTTCACTATTTTTCCAGTGTATTTGGTTGCCTTTGTTGATCAAAAATCAATCTTCGTTCTATTGTCGTGTCTAAAGAGATCAAACTCGAGATCAGAAGTTTTTCCAACCCGTATTTCAAAGTTGTAGATGGGTCTAAATAGGCCTTTTGGTCCATTCTGGTATAACCAGCCGTTGGTTTAGGTGTACCGACATCGGTTTAGGGTGAACCGACATTGGTTTAGGTGAGATATCTCGGGTTGTTAAAAAATTGCCTAGGAAGTTGCTTTGCGATTTGATAATGGTCTCCTCTTTTTCTTGGGGTGAAAAATGACCTTAGGAAGCTTTTAAATGTGAGGTGAGGGGATGGGTCTAATGTTACGTTTTATTTAGGACATTGGTTTAGGGTTTAGGTTAATGGGTCAAATGATGGGGGTGATTAGGTGAGGGGCATTTAATAAAGGCAATTATATTAAATAGGTGTGTGAGGGTAGTGAATTAATTTAATGTAAATAATTAAATTAATATGTGTGTGGAAAAAGGTCATTAACTTAATTAAATTAATTAAATTAATATGTATGGAGATAAATGGCATTAATTTAATTAAAGTAATTAAATTAATATGTGTTGGGTGTAGAAGGTAAGTGATAATGTGTTTGAGGATGAGGAAGTGATTATAGGGATGCGCTAGGGGAACAAGGTGATTACGACATGGTTTTCGTGTCTACATTTTGCCCCTTTTTGTTGCGTAGCTTGTATTGGTAAGCGATGCGAACAAAAATAAGATGTGGTTGCCCTAAGTGGGAATGAGGGTGATCCCTCTCAAACCAAGAACTGATGAGGTGGCGAGCACACATCGTAAGTGGTTTGATAAAATTGGATGCAAAGTAGGATGGTGAGAAATAAGGAATGGGGTAAGGAAAATCGGGCATATAGGTAAATGAGCCAAGGTCAAAGGTAGGGGCAGTTGAATGCATGTACACATATAAACTGCGACATGGTACTAGGTTTAAGAGCTTGCAAACTCTACATCGTCTAAGGTCGATAGGTTTATCTAAACAAGGTTGAAGTGAATCTGGTATCTAGGTATAGGATAAGGTTAGGAAACACAACATAGGTTAGGTGTAGGAACATTTAGGTGTGTTCTGTACACCAAAGGTAGGGCCAAGATAAACAAATATGGTAATAGGCTAGGTAAGGTCATTAGGTCAATCAACACAGGTAACAGTGCCGCAAGGTATAGCAAGCACATTGGTTCAAAGGTCACTAGTGATGGTCCATGTCCAAATATCTAGGTCATGACATGGGTAAGGCCGAGGTAGGGGTAAAATAATGAGGCTTCAATAGTTAACGAGGTGAGGTTGAAGAAGGTGGAGGGCCAGAGGGGAAGGTAAAGTGGTCCAGGTAGGTGTAGGGGAGGCAAAAGAAAGAGGAGGTAAGGAAAATGAGGTCAATGTGAGGGCAATGAGTATGCGGGGCAATGAGTATGCGGGTGGTGGTAATCGAGTCGGTATGAACCGATGAACCGATGATGATGTAGGGAACCGACGATAGTTATCTAGGGCAACAGAATGACATCAATCAAGGGTTAACCAACATTGGTTGAGTCGAGTAGGTTATAAAAAGTGAAAAACCCACATTTTTAAAATTCATTTGTGCATTGTGAAAAGGAGAAAAGGACAAGAAGAGAGAAAAGAGGAAGAGGAAAAAGAGAACATTAGAGAGCTTGGTGGCGAGCCACATAGGCAAGATTGATTGGCGAGAGGTGGGGCCATGAGATTGGATCAAGCGAGGTGATTGGTGGAGAGATTTGGAGGATTTTCTTGGATGGAAGAGGCCAGAGAGGGATCGAGAGGGGCGGTGCAGAGTCCAGAGGTTCCACCACGACGGCGGTAGTGGGATGTGGTACGTTTCACCTTTTGATTCATTGTTTGGTGAATTTGATTCAAAATATAAAAAGTATGAAAAATGGGGGTTTGGGGGAAAGAATTTCAAAATGGGAAAAAGAGAGGAAAAAGGGAATGGGGAAGGGTAGGGTTTAGAGAAAGAGGGTAATAGAGGGATATTTAGGGGTGTAAGGAGTGATTTGGGTGGGTAGAATGAGTAGGGAGGGACAAAGTAGGGTTGGGAAATCATGGCAAATGGCATGACAATGACTAACGTTAGTTGACTTATGGTCGACGTCGGTGGGTAGTGACCAGTATCGGTCACAAGAATAGTGACCGGTGCCGGTCAAGGGGAGACCGTGGTTAGTCAAGGGATAACCGGGGTCCGTTAAGTTGGGACAAAAAAGGGAATAGAGTAAGGGTAGGGTGGGAAAGTAGGGTAGGTGGGAAAGGATTAGGTGAGAGGGAAAAGGGTTAAAGGAGACGGGAAGGGTTTAGGGTGTTTTGGGTGAGGGGTAGGGTAGATAGTTTCTGGTGGATGGGTTTCGGGAGGTTTGGGTGAGGGTTAGGGTAGATAGGTAGGGTAGATGGGTTTGGGTGGATAGGTAGGGTAGATGGGTTTGGGTAGGTTGGGGTGAGGGTTATGGTAGATGGTTTTGGGTAGGTTGGATTAGTGATAAGGCCAACAGGATGGGGGTGTTAAAGAGATTAGGTTGGGATGTGGGGTAAAATAGGGTAAGTTAGGAAGATGCACTAATACATTATTCTTTTGGGATGTAGGCCCGAGACAAGTCAGTGGATGAGGGCTCAGTGCCTTCCTTATTATTGATAGTATGGGTGAGCACGACGCAGGAGGAGTGGAAGCATGTTGTAGAGGTGGGGTTAATAGGGGTGAGACACTACCGGCATGTAGTCTAGGAGGAAAGTCTGATGGTTTACCTCATCAATAGATGGGACTTGGTGAACAAAACCTTCCATATGCTGACAGGTGAGATGATGATCACCCTAGAGGACATCTACAGGATCCTGCAGTTGCACATATTGGGGGCCCAAGTTCATTCTATCTCTTCATAGGTATCTGAGGAGCTACTAGCACCAATTTTTGGTGAGGGTGTAGTAAACTTGATGTTCCATAGCACTAGCATGAGCTATGGAGTGATATATAGAGCTCATCCAGAGGAGATGAGGTTAGTGGTACTCTTGATGGAGGCAGTGTGCTGCTTCGCACTATTGGATGCAGAGGGTGGGAGATTCTTGAGGTCACTGATGGGAGTCCTTCATGACATGGTGATACAACGGACATGGTTCACATGGGAACCTACATTTCTGATACAGGTATATAGAGAGTTATGGGCCTATGGGTGACTATGGAGGTTCAACTTTCACTACGTCCGTACTTCTTGGATTGTTGGGCTTATGAGCACATTATTTGTGTTTGACTAGTGGGGATGCCCTAGGCAGATGCATTCCCATGGAGAGTTTTGAGAGTTGGGTACAGGCGGTGGGTACCAGCCATGGGAGAGGCCCAAGGTGCCAGAGCTACTCATGATGTAGCTTATTACAAGAGGTTGTTGGAGGGGTTATCTAGGGTGGACATCATTTGGAGGCCATATGTGGGCTTCCCGCATATAGACAGATGGCCACGGAGCTAGATGGGCTACAACTATATCTATGGATAGAGGGGAAGAGAGTGGGAGAGCATGAGTGGATACCCATAGAGTGGGGTAGGTGCCGCCACTTCGTGTTAGTCCAGATGTACTACCTTCATTCCCACAAGATAGTAGAGATGATGTGGAAATACCTATGTCTCCACCACGACCCACAAAGCTTACTAGACAGGAGGAACATCCTATAGATACATAGTTTAATGATGTTGGAGTGGCGAGATGGATACAGAAGTGGTGGAAAATACATTATAACCAGCATCGCTTTAGGGTGAACCGACATTAGTTTAGGTGAGATATCTCGGGTTGTTCAAAATTGCCAAGGAAGTTACTCCGCCATTTGATAAGGGTCTCCTCTTTTCTTGGGGCAAAAACGACCTTAGGAGGCTTTTAAATGTGGGTTGAGGGGATGGGTCTAATGTTACATTTTATTTAGGACATTGGTTTAGGGTTTAGGTTAATGGGTCAAATGATGGGGGTGATTAGGTGAGGGGCATTTAATAAAGGCAATTATATTAAATAGGTGTGTGAGGGTAGTGAATTAATTTAATGTAAATAATTAAATTAATATGTGTGTGGGAAAAATGTTATTAATTAAAATAATTAAATTAATATGTATGGAGATAAATGGAATTAATTTAATTAAAGTAATTAAATTAACATGTGTGGGGTGCGGAGGTAGGTGATAAGGTGTTTGAGGATGAGGAAGTGATTATAGGGCTACGCTAGGGGACCAAGGTGATTACGACATGATTTCGGTGTCTACAAGTAGTATTATTATTCTCATCAAGAAAGAGATGAAATAATTAGAATTACTAACAACTTGTAGGAAAATAATAGCCTTCATCATTCATTCAAAAACGTCAAAGTTTTAGTCAAAGGAACCAAAGACTATCCATTATGATTTGATTACAAAGAAGGTGCATTCCAAGATCGACATGACTAGCTACAGCACACAAGCTATCAACAGAGATGAAAAAGAGTACTTTTCATTACATTACTAGGGACATTTCAATTGCACACCTCTACCAATTGACAAGGTAAATTATCCCTTCCAATCTTACCTAGAGAACAAGAAATGGAAGAGTTCAGAAAACCCCTTATTTAGAATCAATTTAGTTAGTTCTAAATCAAGAAATGATAACCAAAAGTCTGAATAGCACCCCTAAAGTTTCAATATATCCCAATCTAGAAGGATTTAACAAGCTCACTCAAACAAGATACTCAAGGGATTAACCCAGTTCAGGGAAAGATATACAAAACCAACAACATCTACTTTAATAAGGAAGTAGATAGCATGAACAACATAATGAAAAATCAAACAGAGCTACAAGAATAACCCTAATTTTGACTCGACAAAGCCGACTCTCACAATGTCCCCAACCAATAGGACCTCAAATAATTATCCTTTAGTTCAAGTCAAGAACTTAGATAAATACACAAGTAAATATAAGATCGTAAGAAAAGGCTTCACACAAAGTATTCCCAACAAGATAACATTGAAATCTAAGGGTCCAAGAAACAACTATCTAATAGTTTCCATAAAAGAACTTAATTTGAGTGACTCAGTATTTAACTGAAAATTTTATAGGAATAATAAAAACTCTCTCTTGTTTCCATACAAGGTGAATATACAGAAATAGATATTCCAAACACCCAATATTTTCCCAGCTCCCATCGAATACCGAATCCAAAGAATTGAGAGATTATACAGTAAGTTCGAGAAGAAGGCACACATTTATTGTTTCTCTATACAAATTTGAGTTCACAAAACTCTGAATCCAAGAATGCATAATCATACAGTTCTAATAGGAGTAATAAAACTTCAACTAAACAAAGAAGTGACAACGAAGGGTATTCATTTACCTTCAACAACCCAAACTACAACTCAGTTCAAAACTTGAAGCCACATTTCATTTCCATAAACCCTTTTTTGAACAAACAAGAAAGATTCATGCATGCACTTCATTACTCAAATCACCACAAGATTTAAGGTGGGATTTAACATCAAATGAATAGGAAAACAACCCATCTCCAAACTTATCAAGCAGAGGTTCCACAAAAGAAAAACAAAGATTTATCAAGCAAGAAAGCATGATAATCATAACAAAATAAAAGACCCATATATTTCATGAGAGAATTTTTTTTTAATGAAGACACTTAGAGAAAAGTAGATAAGCTTAATTGATAGAGCCTATCATGCCTAAAAGTGCTTCAGTTGATTCAAAGAAGATTTCTAGCCGAGCCTTTACAACTCCTTCTCCAAATGAAATCAACAACCAAAAAATTCCATCTCAAATGCCTCATATACTTCCATTGGATCAAAATAAGTCCAGGGGAGTTAAAAATAGTAACAAACTAAAAATAGAACTACTGGTTTGAAGAACCGATAGCTCCATGCGCAGAAAAAATCGAAATGCATGAAAGAGAGTAAAACTCCCAACAATTTCTCTCGCATGGTTTCTAAGGCGCTTTTCTCACCAAAAATGATGACCATAAATGTCATTAATTTCCAATATCCCACCCATATATCCACACCACTACCACCTAAATTTGGTGAGTCCAAATGCAAAGAGAACATGCATTACTTAACTTTAGTGATGGTGCCAACTAGGATTCCCTCTAGTTTCCATGCCTCTTTCAAACCTATAGTACCAAAATGTTTTAAATTCAAAAATAAAATAAAATAAATGACTTAGAAACCACCGCCACCATCTCACACTTTCCATGTGACTCCCGTTAGGTCCCTTTCTATCCTTGCATTAGTTTAGGATAGATATCATTAGCTTAGGATCCAACCTTAGGTTAGTTTAGAAAGTATTTAATTTTTTTCTTTAAAATATTACCTTAGGTAAATTTTCCCTCTTAGGATAGACAATACCCTATACCAATTTAGCATTAGGTAGTGGGTTAGAAATAAACTTATAGTTACATTAGGTTATTTCCAAATACCCCACTTTGTAAACATACAACTTAGGTTAGGATGCAACAAGATTAGTGTAAACATAGACATAAGGTAGGTCTAGTTTACCTTAGGTTAGAATCCAGTTAGGATAGATCTTAAAGATCTAGGACTTAGGTTATTACCCTCAATAGTCTTGAAGTACAACTCTCTCCTCTATATGCCATTCAACGTTCTAGAGAAATTATAAATAAGATCCGAGAACACTACTTACAACAAAATACAAAGAAAGAACTTCCAATAAGATCAATGCAATCAGATAAATACAAGAGTTCATTCCTTTATTTCCTTCAACCTCTAAATGTTAGTTTACCTTATAGATTAGGTAATAAGAATTAAAAATACCTTAGATCAATGAAATTGATCAAGGTTTCGTTATTATAAAGAGATAATTTGAAAAAAACATTACCTGTTTACAACCTTTCTTATCTCAATAGAATGGATTCCTTGCATGTAACAATATTTCAAAAAATGAATCTAAGAACAAAAATAAGTTATCCATGGAAGGCATGATTTCTAGCAATCAAAAGAATACACCTTCTTAGGAAAAATCACATGTCAATGCTTGGAATGCAAAAGAGGAAAATTTAACGGTTTGCACACAGTGTTACATACTTCCTCCTAAAAGAATCATCGTCCCGATGATTAACTTATTTAAATAATTTGCATAAAGGAAAATCAATTTATTATATTTATTTTCATATGTTCAAAGTAGAACTGGATTTTTAAAATTCCCAAAATCAGCATTTACGTAGCTATTTATTTTAAAAAAACAAAATATCTGCCTGAAATTGCATTTTATTGTCATAAAAAGAATAAAATCACAAATTTTATCAATCAATAGAATCAATTCTATTCAAATAAATATGGAAAAGTAGTTTTCATATCTTCCAGATTTTCCTAGGTTGTACCTTCCTCATTAAATTGGTACCACTTTGGACCTTACATTGACTTATTTCATGATTTCTTAAGTGTAATTGACAAGTTTCCAGCACTCATATAGGCTTAACCACGATTATTCCTAGGTCTTGGACTTGTAAGGAATTCCAATTTAATACATGTGATAAATATGAAACGTATTTCTTAAGAAAATAAATATGGAAAACATCATGCATTTGTGACAAAGCAGGAGGTAATGCTAAACGATAAGCTACATGGTTGATTATTTCAACAATTTCAAAAGGTCCCACATAACGAGGTGATAACTTGGCAGCCTTGCCAAAAGTTATAGAACTCTTTTTCAGTTTAACCTAAAGAAATACCTTCTCACCAAGTTCAAATTTCCTATCAACCTACTTCAATTCAGCATAACTCTTTTGTCTATACACGAATCATTTTAACTTGTTGTTCCATTTCCGTAAGGATTTCAGGTCCAATTACCTCTCTATCCTCAATGTTGTCCCAACTAACAAGGGTTTTGCATTTCCTTCCATATAATACTTCGAAACGTGCCATCTTTAGAGAGGCGTGATATGTGTTATTGTATGCAAAATCAACTAATGGAAGGTACTCTTCCCATTTATATTGCTGATCCATACAATACATTCTTAACATATCCTCTAAAACTTGATTAACTCTTTTAGTTTTTCCATCTGTTTCCAAATGATACACAGAACTAAAGTTTAGCTTAGTTCCTAAAGTTGTGTTAAGTGTTTGCCAAAATCTTGAAGTCATTCTTGGATCTCTATCAAATATGATTAATTCAGGTACTCCATGTAATATGAAAATCTCATGAACAAACCTTTTTGCTAAAACAGGTGAATCATTCTTAAGATTACCAGCAATAAAGTGTGTTACTTTTGTTAGTTTATCAACAACAACCAGAATAACATCATGTTTATTTCTTGACATAGGCAACCCTTGTACAAAATCCATGCTTATCACTTGCCATTTGTATTGTGGTATGATGTGAGGATACAATGAACTAGTTCAATGAATATGTTTAGCTTTAACACATTTACATTCTAAGAAATGTGTTACAAACTCAATCACACCCTTTTTCATCCCTTTTGGAAATATTTTTTTATATCAACAAGCATCTTTGTAATACAAGGGTGTCTAGAAAAGGTGAATTGTGAAATTCAACTAATAATTTCTTTTTTAAATCATTTAGAAAAGGTATGTATACCCTTTTTCAAATTGTAAGACTCCTTCATCATCAAAGTGAAAACCTTTATGTCTCTCATCATTTGGATCTGTAGCAAGTGTTGATTTTACTTGTTGAAAATAAGAATCGATTCCATAAAACTCTTTACTTCATCCTTGAACTGATTTCTCTACATTATAAGAGAACAAATGTTCTTCCTATGACTTAGAGCATTAACTACCCTATTTTCCTTTCCTTTAATGTAACTTTTGTCAAAATCATATTCAGATAAAAACACTAACCATCTTCATTCTCTTGCATTTAGATTTGGCTGATTAAAAAATATACTTCAAACCAAGATGATCAGTTTTTAATTCAAAAGGTTTACCAAATAGGTAATGCCTCCAAACTTGAAGTGCATGAACAATGGCAGCAAGCTCTAGATCATGTGGAGCATAGTTGAGCTCCTGTAACTTAAGTTTTCTAATTTTGTATTCTATGACATGATCATTTTGTAACAAATACCTCCAACACCTTCCCCATGCATCCGTTACAACAATAAAGTATCTATTAGGGTTAGGTACAGCCAAAATAGGTGCTAAAGTTAATTGATCCTTTAAAGTTTTAAATGTAAATTCACATTTCTCATTCCACGCAAATTTCTTATCCTTTTTCTACAATGAAATTATTGGTGCAACAACTTTGGAGAAATATTAAAAAAATTCTTATAAGTAACCAGCAAGATCCATGAAGCTTCGACTTCATGTACATTCTTTGGTGTGGTCCACTCGATTATAACTACAATTTTAGAAGGATCTAAAACTATTCCATCTTTTATTATAACATGACCCAAATAGTGCACTTCGTGTCATAGAAGGAACATTTAGACAACTTACCAAATCACCGTCTTTTCTCAAGATTTCCAAGACTATCTTCAAATGCTCATGGTGTTCTTCCATACTTTTAGAATATATGAGAATGTCATCCAAGAATATAAGCACAAATTTGTCAAAGTATTCTTGAAAAATATTATTCATTAAATTCATAAATTTGCATGTGCATTTTTAATCCAAAAGCTAAAACCAAATTCATAATGTCCATACCTTGTTCTAAAAGTTTTTTTATGAATGTCCTCATCCTTAATTTATAACTCGATGATATCTAGATTATAGATCTATCTTAGAATATAAAGATACTCCATGCATCATATCAAACATATCATCAATTTTGGGAAGTGGATATCTATTCTTAATTGTAGCCTTGTTCAACATTCTGTAATCAATACACAATCTAAGTGTTCCATCTTTCTTTATCACAAAAATTACCGGTGCTCCCTAAGGTGAGACACTCGATCTAATAAAACCTTTAGATAAAAGTGCTTATAATCGAGCCTTAAGCTCTACTTGATTCACTAGTAATCATTTGTTAATGTGCCTTATAAATAGGCTCAGCCTTCCTTGTTTGATTTCAATTGTGAAGTCAAATTCCCTTTTGGGTGGAAGACCTGGTAACTCTTCTAGAAACACATCACTGTAGTTTTGTAATAATGGGAAACATTCTAAGAAATAACTATCTTCTTTAGTAGATTCATAAATTTTTACTACATACAAGGTACAATGTGTATTTTTGCCTTCTTAAGTTGCATAGCAGATAATTTCCTAACTGAAATTTCATGTTTTACACCCTGAATCTCTACTATTTTCTGCAGGTCATCTAAACAACTAATATGTTTTTCAAAATAGTCCACTTTTTCTTTATGCTCAGCTAGCCAATTAACACCTATGATTACATCATAAGACCCTAAAGGAGCAACATAAAGATCAACTTCCATGGAAAAACTAGGTAAATCAATGACTGCTCCAAAAAGACACATACTAACTGTATGAACAACATTATTCCCATAATGTACAACCCATGATTTATCCATTTTTCCATATTTTATTTTTAATTTTGATGTTAATTTACTAGAAATAAAACATTCAGTAGCTCCCGTATCAAAAATAATAGTTACAGGTATGCCAAATAACTTACCCGGAACTTCTATGGGTGTGACTTGTTTTTCAGCTTGTTTGTCAGCTACTGCAGCTGTGTATCTTGTGCTACTGATTACGGTCATCCTTTTCAAAGGAAATTGATTTGCATAATGATCCTTTCCACAATTATAATAGCCTCATACAAGTCCCTTTTTTAGGCTCAAATTTATTCCCAACCTTAAAGTTATCATTCTGACCTCCATAGGACTTTTGTCCATTATTATTGTTCTTGACAAAGTTATTGTGTACATTAGCAACAAGCTTATTTGTTGTTGTTTTCTTATTATTATCAACAAATAATTTAATTTTCATACAAAACTTCTTCCATGGTCCTTTCTTAGGTGTCATAAATTATGAAGAGGAGTTTGAAACTTTCTTTCTTACTTCCTCTTTATGAGTAGAAATCAGCTTTAATTTTTGTTCATGTGTTATGGATTTTTTAGCAACCCTTCCATAATGGTTGGGATGTGAACATCGACCTCTCCCCCTATAATGGGGTTCAATACCATGATAAATTTTTGTATCCCAAACTTCTCGTCAATTTGATACTAAGGTACATACTTAAAGAGTTTAGTAAACCACTCCCAGTACTCTGTTATAGTTAATTTTCCTTGGGTTAAGTTCTGAAAATTCAGTCATTTTCTGATCATAGTAAAGGTGTGGCAGCCATCATTGCCTAAAATAAATTTTAAATTGATCCTAAGTAATATTATTTTTATTAATGTTCAACTCAGCCTTACGGTTTTCTCACCATGAAGATGCTTCATGGGAAAGCCGATATGCTCTCCATATTGCCTTTGTTTCCCGAGAAATTCCTTATTGCAAAGTACTTAAGGACATGTTCCTTTGGTTTGTGAAGTCATGCTTGATATGGATTGTATCTTCTTTGCTCTTGAAGATCTTTGACTGAGCCAGAATATGCTTGGACTCTTTTGTTTCTTTCATTCTTCACACTTGAGTTCAATTTGATTTCTGGATGAATTGTGGATTTATCCATCTTTATGACTCAGCCTTGGATCAGTTGCATTGATCCAAGGGATGTTTTAAGCTTATTCAGGATGAACAAAATTTATTGACCTTACGAAAGTTACAAGGTCTGAATGAGTTGAATGATCAATCCCGAGTTTGACTCAGGCTGATCATGAAAAAAATGGACTTTGGTTACAGATATCGTAACATCAGGAAGGCCTAGACCTTAAGCCAGGTAAGATGTTCTTGTGTATACCGTAAGCTTAATTTAGTGATGCCAAATAGAATCCTTTACAGGAATGTTTAACCCTGTATGGACTCTAACTTTGAGTGGTCCTATTTTGGAGACCTAGATTTGATTCGTTAAGGTTAATAACCTTAACCTAAACTATAACCTAATGGTTAAAGTAATTGCTAATCCAACCTAGCCCTAAACTATAAGCTTAATGCTCCTAAGAGTTAACTACACCTAGCGCTATGGAAGGGAGACTAATGTCTTAACCCTATGATCTAACCTATCTTAACTAATGATAAGAATGGAGGGGGACCTATGAAGGGTCGCGAGTCATGGGTAGGGGTTTCCATGGCATTTATGAGGGTGGATAAGGTTGAGGGACTTGGAATGCTGTCAGGTTTGGTGGAGGTTGCAAATGGCTAATGTAACCCGACGTGGCAGTATCACCAAGTATGGGAATGGTTGTTTGTTTTCTTTTGCGATCACCAATTTTGGCGGTCGGTGGCAATGGAGAATAGGTGGGAGGATGGAAGTTAATGCAATTAATGAACTTTGGTTCCCGAGCGCGATTGCTTGGGAAGGCATGCAAATGGAATATTGTTTGGTTGTTTGGTTTTCCATGCATTCCATTTTTCACTCTGCTTGAGCACTGGTTCTTTGAACCAGTCGTCTACTCTGTGTTGCATGGCAACTTTGAGAATTTCTAGCTTCCTTCTCTGTCGGGGAAAGTTTATAAGGCATGAAGGTAACAATTTATTGTTGTTTAATCTATCGTGGAAGAAGAAGAGAAGGTGCGAGCACATTCAGAGGTCTTCTTCAAATTTTTAAGCGACATTATCAGGCATGATAGGCCCTAACTTTTAAAAATCTTGCTTTCCTTCAAATGCTTTCATTAGAACAACTCTGTTCGATGATGATTTTTTTGTACAGTTGGTTTGGTTGGAAACAATGTATTGGTTTTCTTCTTCTCTTTTTGATTTGGGAATCCCTGGTTTGACTTCTGTTGAAGTCCTTGCTGTGATTACTTTATGGATACGACTTCTTTGAAGTCCTTGCAGTGTTTCATATGAATTCAACTTCATTGAAGACCTTACTTGTGTTAGCATGTTGGTTAAACTTTTTTGAATCCTTTCTTTGAGTATACATATGGATTCAACTTCTATTGAAATTTTCATACTTGGATTCAACTTGTTGAAATGTTTGTTGTGTATACATATGGATTCGACTTCATTGAAATGCTTGCTGTGTTTACATTTTGGTTCGACTCTGTTGAAATGTTTGCTTGGGATTACATATGAACACGACTCTGTTGAAGTCCCTACTGTGTTTTCATGTTGGTTCAACTTCTTCATTGAAGTCCTTGTTGCTTTTGTGATACATATGGATTCGACTTCTATTGAAGTCCTTGCAGTGTTTTCATATGAATTCGACTTCTGTTGAAGTCCTTGTTGTGTTTACATGTTGGTTCGACTTCTGTTGAAGTCCTTGCTTTGTGTATACATATGGATTCGACTCTATTGAAATGTTTGTTGTGATTACATATGGGTTCGACTTCTTTTTATGTTGTTTCCTTGCTTCTTGATTAACTGAGGTAATAAGTTCCCAATCGTACCATGTTAGATGTTGCGCTTGGATGATTTCATGTTTGAAGAATGACATGGAAAGAATTGTTGTGTCTAATTTGGTTGGTTTATTGATTATTGCTTGGTCGCAAGAGCTCTTTTATTGCTTGACAGCTTCAGGGAATATATAGTTGAATTGTGATGAAACTGTAGTTCCTTCTTTTGAGCTCGACTGGTATAGTCACATGCGTAAGTAATATGTGGAATTTAAGCCTGTACCTCTGTGAAAAGGGTCTGGATGGTCAATGATTATGGGTTCGGTATGTGATGAAATATTAGAGTAACTATTGTTTTCTTTACGACTTTACCTGGTTAACGGGAATACAACCCGACCGAGAGAAATCTTGCTTTGAGGAACTCTGATTCTTCATAACGTGTGGGTAATCCTAGGTCTTCCTGGATGGAAATCAGGTTTTGTACTTGGAAGGGATGGGATTGTGTTGATTTCACCTTTAGTGACCTTGAAATCTATCATTAAAATCAACTAGTAATACTGGAAGTGCTATTTGTTTGGTATCCTTGAATCACAATAACAAATTATCCACTATAATGACTGAAATAGATAGTGTTACCTATCAGTAAATAATAATAGTGGGTACCCTAACTCGTAGTCTAGAATGATTCGAGTCCTGGGTGAAGGGAAGACTGTTTTATTTGGGCCATGATTGAATACGATATTGTACGCATATGTATTTCCGTTTATAGCAATCTGTGTCTTTTGTTAATGTGCAATTGTAAGACCCTTGGAATCTTAGGGTGACCTTTTTAAAATAGTTCTATCAGATTGGAGCTAATGGTAAACTTGGGTGTTGATTTTCTTGCTCTCTCTTCTTCCTTAATTGAAATCAAGATTGAATGTATATGCATTACTCCTGGGAAGTTGGTACAGTCCTGAACCTGTTTGGAAGGGAGATCTGAATGCATCTGTTTCTTTCTCCTAAGCTGTAAGGTATATGTTGATATATGACTTTTGGAATAAGAAAATATTCTCTCCCTTGTCTGGAAATTATGAGTGCTCTCTTCTTTTGTATCTTTATGTGAACTCTACGGTACGGGCATAAGAAGAATAGATTGTTAAATTTGTATGGAGAGACTGGTAAGTACTGACTCTTGACCGGGTCTCCTTCTTTATTGACGGTTATATTATCCTGTTTGAGTTGTTCGGTTATCCACTTTTATAAAAATAGTATTGTAGTAGAAGTTGGTATACTTATCAATATCATTGAAATAATGCTATGAATATAAAGGAATCCCATCAGTTGAGCTTGCTGGATGTTATAATCTGCTTTGCTTGAATTGTTAAATACACACCTGTTGGATACACGACCGATAGGAATTCATTCTTGAATGGAATAATTTGTTGGATTATTGTTGTCCTTGGGATTCAGATGGATGGATGTTTTGGATTCATTTTGTTCTTCTTAGTCTCTAATATATATGATGAATCATCTAAAAATATTTAGGTTTAATTGGCAGCTATAATATGAGTCATGCGTTAAAGTCATGTTAGAATTGTAGAAAGATGATTAGCCTGATTCATGTTTAAGGATTTGAAGAAATGATTTCATTTAAACAGGTTGTTTAATGAGAACAATTGGTGGAATGCAATTGTTTTAAGAATTAGTGCTTATCATGCTCAGCCACCGAACCGAATTGCTGCTAGCAATTTTTGCGAGATGGACATCGTAAGTGGTAAAGGCACGCAGATCGATATGATGCTCGATTGTTTAATCTAGTTTTTATGATGAATTTCAACTTGATTGTCTCAAATTGTATTATAGGAAGAAAGATATTCTTTCGATGTTGATTATTGTATCAAATGTGCCGAAGTGCATAAGTTGTAAATGTATGGTCTGGAAATGAATGAAATGGGGAGATTGTTACTTATGTGGCTGCATTTTTATTTGATGGATTGAACTTCTTAGGTCTGATTGAATGTAAGTGCATTTTTAATATTGTATACCATGGGAGTTATTGGATTTTCTAAGTAGGCCTTGTAAAAATTATGTGACCGAATACTTCGTGAATGAATAGTAATTCTTTTATGTTATGAATAAGGCTAAACTGGAAATTAGTCCACTGCCTTTCGAGAAGTTAAGGTTAAACTACACCCTAATAGGTAGCTGAAATGGGAAGAGTAATCTATTACTCCCTATCCATGATCTAAGTCAAGACAACGTAATTGATGGTTTTAAATCACTATATCTTAATAACAATAAGTAAGATATATTTCAGTCTTGGGAGCTGATATAAACCCATATGGGTTTAGTTAGCATCCTTATGAGAGGACTTAGGGCTATTGCCCAATTATGTAGAATAAGATTATTGGGAACCAATGATCTCCTTGATGAGATCTCAAATCTTATTAAACTTCTCTCTGTGAAATTGAACTTAATTGCGTAAGGCAACTCAAAGGTGTGGAACCCAGGGGTTGGGAAAAGACTACCCAGTTAGGAGAGTCTTAAATTTAATTTCAACTCAACTTAAGTAACTCCTTGAAGTTATGTAAATCTTTCCGAGGTGGTTTTGTAGGATGTCGACACATGTCAACTACGGGTTGTACCTTCGAGAAGATTAGGATCTTCTCGAGGATACAACAATGCAGGTGACCTATGGCGACACCCTTTGCATTGATCGTTAAGATTTACACCTTAAACTCGAACAAGTTTTTACTCTGGGACTGGTTAGGACCATGGTCATGTTATGAGGCTGCCCTTGGAGACTCGGGGTACCTTGACACACAGGGTTAACAGTGGTTGACCCAGTATGTCAGCTTACCCTAGTCCTCAAGAGCATCCTTATAACGTGTGTCATGTTATTAATCCATTCCTGAGTGAATGACTTGGGACAGGGGAGGCTGACAGAAGTCAGTATAAGACATTCTATTTAACATCGAGTGGGGTGAAGGACGTATTCCAGATTGACGAGTATGCCGTCAAGGAATACGAGACATGAACAATATGTTTCAAATCTTTGGCCAAAGTATCGCAAGCTGCTGATTGCGTTGTCCTATGTCACCTAGTCTGAGGGACGTGATGCCGATGAATAATGGTAACAATTATTCAGATAGGTTCCTTGGATAGAGCATTCTGAAATCCCAGATTAGGGAAGAGAACCGCAAGAGTGAAGTGTTAAAATAAAAATGCCAACTCTATGATACTCATGAATAGATCGGTAGATCACCGAGTCATGGAATGAATAGATCGGTGGTACACCAAGTCATTACAGCTGCATATGGTTATCTGATTATAAGAATGATTGTTATGATCTGATGAGTTCTAAATTATGTATTTAGAACTAGGAAGCACTTATCAAAAAAAAAAAAAAATCTTGTTCTAATGTACTAAAATGGGAATGTTACATCTTGGTATCAGAGCTGAAGGTTGCAGCTCTTGGACCTATTGTGTCCATAATCTGATAAAAACCTGAATTTTCTTGTAACAGAAAATGGTTAGAACAAGAGGGAACGTTGCGAATAATGCTCCACCAGAGGGAGGGGCAGCAACAACCCAAAAACTTGATGAGATCCTTGCTGCCCTATTGGACACAAGAGATCGTTTGGCTGTACTTGAACAACAAGTAATGGGAAATGAGGAGGATGATGAAGCTGGTAACAACAATCAGCTACCTCCTGAGGACAACCCCGATATGGGTGTTGATAATAACACTAGAAATGTACCTGTCCAACCATAAAAACAAAAAGGCCAGGTTGGCAGCAGAACTCACTAATGATATAAAAAGGATAAGTCCACCTAAATATGATGGCACCACATTAGGAGATGGAGCTGAGAACTGGCTCAGTGAGATGGAGAAGTACTTTGCAATAAGAAACTTCTCGGAGGAAACCAAAGCTATTTGGGGAGCCTATCAGCTTTCCCACGAAGCATCTTCATGGTGGGACAGCCATAAAGCTGAGCTAAATATTGATGAGACCAATATCACTTGGGATCAATTTAAAGGCTATTTTAGGCAACGTTGGCTGCCACAACTTTTCTATGATCAGAAAATGATAGAATTCCAGAACTTAGCTCAAGGAAAGCTAACGGTAACTGAATACTGGGAGCGGTTTACGAAACTCCTCAAGTATGTACCACAGTATCAAACTGACGAGAAGTTCAGAATATGGAAATTCATCATGGGACTAAATCCCATGATAGGAGGAGAGGTCGATGTTCACAGCCCAACCACTATGGAAGGGGTTGTTGAAAAATCCATAAGGCAAGAACAAAAATTAAAGGCTATTTCTGCTCATAAAGAGGAAGTGCGGAAAAAGATTGTAAACCCTTCTTCAACTTCACTTGCACCCAAGAAGGGGCCATGGAAAAAGTTTGGAAACAGAAGTAAGTTTCCAGTGGATAATAATAAGAAAATGACAACTGAATAAGCCTGCTGGAAATATAAGGGATAGTTTTGCCAAAAATTATAACAATGGGCAGAAGCCCTATGGAGGACAACGTGATAATTTTAAGGCTGGAAGTAATTTTGAGCCTAAAAAGGGACCTGTAGAGGCTTCTATAATTGTGGCAAAGACCACTACGCAAATCGCCCTTTGAAGAAGGATGATCGTGTAATCAAGCAGCATAAGATACATGTTGCCGCAGAGCGCAAAGCAAGCTGAAAAGCAAGTGACACCTATAGAAGTTCCGGGTAAGTTATTTGGCATACCTGTCACTATTCTTTTTGATACAGGAGCTACTGAATGTTTTATTTCTAGTAAACTTGCTTCTAAACTTAAAAGAAAAGCTGGAAAAATGGATAAATCTTGGACTATATAGTATGGTAATAACTCTGTTCATACAGTGAGTATGTGTCTTTTTGGGGCAGTCCTTGACTTACCTAACTTTTCCACGGAAGTTGACCTCTATGTTACACCTTTGGGATCCTATGACATTGTCATCGTGTCAATTGGTTAGCTGACCATAAAGCAAAAGTAGACTACTTTGAAAAGAATATAAGATGTTTAGATGATCGGCTGAAAGCAGCAGAGATTCAAGGTGTGAAACGGGAAATTTCAGTTAGAAAACTGTCAGCTATGCAACTTAAAAAGGCTAAAAACAAAGGATGTACCTTATATGCAGTAAAGATATCTGAATTTTCAGAAGAAGATGGTGATTCCATGAAACGATTTCCACTGTTGCAAAGTTTCAAGGATGTATTTCCGAGGAATTACCAGGTTTACCACCCAAAAGGGAATTTGATTTCACCATTGAAATCAAACCAGGGATGGAACCTATTTCTAAGGCACCTTATCGGATGACTACTACAGAGTTAGTCGAGCTTAAGGCACAATTGCAAGAACTTTTGTCTAAGGGTTTGATTAGACCAAGTGTTTCACCTTGGGGAGCACCAGTAATATTTGTAAAAAAGAAAGATGGAACACTTAGACTATGTATTGATTATCGGATGTTGAACAAAGCAACAATTAAGAACAGATACCCACTTCCAAGGATTGACGATCTATTTGATCAGATGCGTGGAGCAGCGGTTTATTCCAAGATAGATCTTTGATCTGGTTATCATCAATTAAGGATTAAAGAAGAAGATATTCATAAAACAACTTTCCGAACTAGGTACGGACATTATGAGTTCACGGTTCTACCCTTTGGATTAACTAATGCACCCACAACTTTTATGAACTTAATGAATAATATCTTTCAAGAATATTTGGACAAGTTTGTGCTTGTATTCTTGGATGATATTCTCATATATTCTAAAAGTATCGAAGAGCACAATGAGCATTTAAGATAGTTTTGGAAATTTTGAGAAAAAGAAAGTTATACGGTAAGTTATCCAAATGTTCTTTCTTTGATACTGAAGTTCACTATTTGGGTCATGTCATTAGTAAAGAGGGAATTGTAGTAGATCCTTCAAAAATAGTGGCAATAACCGAGTGGCCTGCACCAAAGAATGTACATGAAGTAAGAAGCTTCATGGGCCTTGCTGGTTATTATAGAAAATTTGTTAAGGATTTTTCTAAAGTGGCTGCACCGATAACTTCATTACAGAAGAAGGATAAGAAATTTATTTGGAATGATAAGTGTGAAACTACTTTTAAAAGTTTGAAAATCCAGTTGACTTCAACGCACCTATATTAGCTGTACCGGACCCTAATGGAACTTTACTTGTTGTAACGGATGCTTCTGGGGAAGGCCTTGGAGGTGTTTTGTTACAAAATGATCAAGTCATAGCATATGAAAGTAGAAAACTTAAGTTACATGAGCTGAATTATGCCCCTCATGATTTAGAGCTTGCTGCCATTGTTCATGCACTTCAAGTCTGGAGACACTATTTACTTGGGAAACCTTTTGAGTTAAAAACTGATCATTTAGGGCTGAAATATATTTTCACTCAGCCTAACCTAAATGCAAGACAACGAAGGTGGTTAGAGTTTTTATCTCAATATGATTTTGATATTAGTTACATCAAAGGAAAAGAGAATAGAGTAGCAGATGCTCTAAGTCGTAGGAAGCACATTTCTGCTCTTATAACATTAAGAACTCAGTTTAAAGATGAGGTAAAAAGTGCCTCAGAATCTGATATATACTTTCAGCAAGTAAAAGTAGCACTTGCTGCAGAACCAAAAGATGAAAGGTATAAAGGTTTTCATTTTGATAATGAAGGAATCTTACGTTATGAAAATAGAGTATATGTACCTTTGCTAAATGATTTGAGAAAGAAATTGTTAGTTGAATTTCATAATTCACCCTTCTCTGGACACCCGGGTATCACAAAAATGCTTGCTGATCTAAAACAACAATACTTTTGGAAAGGTATGAAAAAGGATGTTATTGATTTTGTGACTCATTGTCTGGAATGTCAACGGGTTAAGGCAGAACACATGCACCCCGCTGGTCTATTATATCCCCATAGCATACCGCAATATAAATGGCAAGTCATAAGCATGGATTTTGTACAAGGGTTGCCTATGTCGAGAAATAAACATGATGTTATCTTGGTAGTTGTAGACAAACTAACAAAGGTAGCTCATTTCATCACTGGAAATCTAAAGGATGATTCTCCAGTGTTAGCAAAAAGGTTTGTACATGAAAATTTTCAGGTTGCATGGAGTACCTGAATTGATTATATCTGACAGGGATCCTAGAATGACCTCAAGATTTTGGCAAACACTTAATACAGCTCTTGGAACGAAACTAAACTTCAGTTCTGCATATCACCCGAAACGGATGGACAAACTGAGAGAGTAAATCAGGTGTTGGAAGATATGTTACGAATGTATTGCATGGATCAACAGTATAAATGGGAAGAGTATCTCCCATTAGTTGAATTTGCATACAACAACACATATCACTCTTCTCTTAAAATGGCACCTTTTGAGGCACTTTATGGAAGAAAGTGCAGAACCCCTGTTAGTTGGGATAGTATTGAGGATAGAGTGGTAATTGGACCAGAAATCCTCACTGAAATGGAACAACAAGTTAAGATGATTCGTGAGCGATTGAAAGAAGCAGCAGATAGGCAGAAGAGCTATGCTGACCTAAAGCGGGTTGATCGAAAGTTTGAACTTGGTGAAAAGGTTTTCCTTCGTGTTAAACCTAGAAAGAGTTCTATAACTTTTGGCAAGGCTGCCAAGTTGTCACCTCGTTATGTGGGACCTTTCGAGATTGTCGAAATAATCAATCCTGTTGCTTACCGATTAGCATTACCACCTGCTTTGTCTCGCATGCATGATGTTTTCCATATTTCTTTGCTTAAGAAATACGTTTCAGACTTGTCACATGTTTTAAATTGGAATTCCTTGCAGGTCCAAGACCCAGGAATAATCATGGTTAAACCCACACGAGTGCTGGAAACTCACCAATTGCATTTGAGAAATCATGTGAAATACAACAATGTAAGGTCCAGTGGGACCAGTTTAATGAAGAAAGTGCAACTTGGGAAAATCTGGAAGAGATGAAAATTGCTTTTCCCTTTCTTTTTGAATAGAATGGAATCTGTTGACAAAAAAATTAATTATTATGAACTTATCTTTTTCATGTCTTTATGTAAGCCAGCTTTGAGGCAAACATTATTCAGGTTGAATAAATTGTATCATGACATTGATTTATGGAATTATTCAAGTTGGAAATAGTCTTTTGTATTGTGAACTAATAAATTGATTGACCTGAAGGTAAATCAAAAGATGTAATCATCGGGATGATGAATCTTTTAGGAGGGAAGCATGTAACACCCTGAACTATTGTTACTTCCTCCTGAGCATTCAAGTGTTGATATATGATTTCTTCTATATAAGGACATGTTCCTTTGGTTTGTGAAGTCATGCTTGATATGGATTGTATCTTCTTTGCTCTTGAAGATCTTTGACTGAGCTAGAATATGCTTGGACTCTTTTGTTTCTTTCATTCTTCACACTTGAGTTCAATTTGATTTCTGGATGAATTGTGGATTTATCCATCTTTATGACTCAGCCTTGGATCAGTTGCATTGATCCAAGGATGTTTTAAGCTTATTCAGGATGAACAAAATTTATTGACCTTACGAAAGTTACAAGGTCTGAATGAGTTGAATGATCAATCCCGAGTTTGACTCAGCCGATCATGAAAAAAAAATGGACTTTGGTTACGATATCGTAACATCAGGAAGGCCTAGACCTTAAGCCAGGTAAGATGTTCTTGTGTATACCGTAAGCTTAATTTAGTGATGCCAAATGGAATCCTTTACAGGAATGTTTAACCCTGTATGGACTCTAACTTTGAGTGGTCCTATTTTGGAGACCTAGATTTGATTCGTTAAGGTTAATAACCTTAACCTAAACTATAACCTAATGGTTAAAGTAATTGCTAATCCAACCTAGCCCTAAACTATAAGCTTAATGCTCCTAAGAGTTAACTACACCTAGCGCTATGGAAGGGAGACTAATGTCTTAACCCTATGATCTAACCTATCTTAACTAATGATAAGAATGGAGGGGGACCTATGAAGGGTCGCGAGTCATGGGCGGGGGTTTCCATGGCATTTATGAGGGTGGATAAGGTTGAGGGACTTGGAATGCTCAGGTGTGGAGGTTACAAAAATGGCTAATGTAACCCGACGTGGCAGTATCACCAAGTATGGGAATGGTTGTTTGTTTTCTTTTGGCGATCACCAATTTTGGCGGTCGGTGGCAATGGAGAATAGGCGGGAGGATGGAAGTTAATGCAATTAATGAACTTTGGTTCCCGAGCATGGATTGCTTGGGAAGGCATGCAAATGGAATATTGTTTGGTTGTTTGGTTTTCCATGCATTCCATTTTTCACTGCTTGAGCACTGGTTCTTCAAACCAGTCGTCTACTCTGTGTTGCATGGCAACTTTGAGAATTTCTAGCTTCCTTCTCTGGTCGGGAAAGTTTATAAGGCATGAAGGTAACAATTTATTGTTGTTTAATCTATCGTGGAAGAAGAAGAGAAGGTGCGAGCACATTCGAAGGTCTTCTTCGAATTTTTAAGCGACATTATCAGGCATGATAGGCCCTAACTTTTAAAAATCTTGCTTTCCTTCAAATGCTTTCATTAGAACAACTCTGTTCAGATGAATTTTTTTGTACAGTTGGCTTGGTTGGAAACAATGTATTGGTTTTCTTCTTCTCTTTTTGATTTGGGAATCCCTGGTTCGACTTCTGTTGAAGTCCTTGCTGTGATTACTTTATGGATACGACTTCTTTGAAGTCCTTGCAGTGTTTCATATGAATTCAACTTCTGTTGAAGACCTTGTTGTGTTAGCATGTTGGTTAAACTTTTGTTGAATCCTTGCTGAGTATACATATGGATTCCTTTTTGTTGAAATGTTTGTGTGTATACATATGGATTCGACTTCTGTTGAAATGCTTGTTGTGTTTACATTTTGGTTCAACTCTGTTGAAATGTTTTGGGGTTACATATGAACACGACTCTGTTGAAGTCCCTGCTGTGTTTTCATGTTGGTTTGACTTCTGTTGAAGTCCTTGCTGTGAATACTTGATGGATTACGACTTCATTGAAGTCCTTGCATGTTGTTTTCATATGAATTTTTCATATGAATTCAACTCTGTTGAAGTCCTTGCTGTGTTTGCATGTTGGTTCGACTTCTGTTGAAGTCCTTGCTGTGTATACATATGGATTCGACTCTATTGAAATGTTTGTTGTGATTGCATATGGGTTCGACTTCTGTTTATGTTGTTTCCTTGCTTCTTGATTAACTGAGGTAATAAGTTCCCAACTGTACCATGTTAGACATTGCGTTGGATGATTTCATGTTTGAAGAATGACATGGAAAGAATTGTTGTGTCTAATTTGGTTGGTTTATTGATTATTGCTTGGTCGCATGAGCTCTTTTATTGCTTGACAGCTTCAAGGAATATATAGTTGAATTGTGATGAAACTATAGTTCCTTCTTTTGAGCTCGACTGGTATAGTCACATGCGTAAGTAATATGTGGAATTTAAGCCTGTACCTCTGTGAAAAGGGTCTGGATGGTCAATGATTATGGGTTCGGTATGTGATGAAATATTAGAGTAACTGTTGTTTTCTTTACGACTTTACTTGGTTAATGGGAATACTGAATACACCCCACCGAGAGAAATCTTGCTTTGAGGAACTCTGATTCTTAATAACGTGTGGGTAATCCTAGATCTGCATGGATGGAAATCAGGTTTTGTACTTGGAAGGGATGGGATTGTGTTGATTTCACCTGTAGTGACCTTGAAATCTAACATTAGAAATCATCTAGTAATACTGGAAGTGCTATTTGTTTGGTATCCTTGAAACACAATTACAAATTATCCACTGTAATGACTGGAAATAGATAGTGTTACCTATCAGTAAGTAATAATAGTGGGTACCCTAACTCGTAGTCTAGAATGATTCGAGTCCTGGGTGAAGGGAAGACTGTTTTATTTGGGCCATGATTGAATACTGATATTGTACGTATATGTATTTCCATTTATAACAATCAGTGTCTTTTGTTAATGTGTAATTGTAAGACCCTTGGAATCTTAGGGTGACCTTTTTAAACAGTTCTATCAGATTGGAGCTAATGGTAAACTTGGGTGTTGATTTTCTTTTCTCTCTTCTTCCTTAATTGAATTCAAGATTGAATGTATATGCATTACTCCTGGGAAGTTGGTACAGTCCTGAACCTGTTTGGAATGGAGATCTGAATGCCTCTATTTCTTTCCCCTAAGTCTGTAAGGTATATGTTGATATATGACTTTTGGAATAAGAAAATATTCTCTCCCTTGTCTAGAAATTATGAGTGCTCTCTTCTTTTGTATCTTTATGTGAACTCTACGTATACGGGCATAAGAAGAATAGACTGTTAAATTTGTATGGAGAGACTGGTAAGTACTGACTCTTGACCGGGTCTCCTTCTTTATTGATGGTTATATTATCCTGTTTGAGTTGTTCGGTTATCCACTTTTATAAAAATAGTATTGTAGTAGAAGTTGGTATACTTGTCAATATCATTGAAATAATGCTATGAATATAAAGGAATCCCGTCAGTTGAGCTTGCTTGGATGTTATAATCTGCCTTTGCTTGAATTGTTAAATACACACCTGTTGGATACACGAACTGATAGGAATTCATTCTTGAATGGAGTAATTTGTTGAATTATTGTTGTCCTTGGTTTTCAGATGGATGGATGTTTTGGATTCATTTTGTTCTTCTTAGTCTCTAATATATATGATGAATCATCTGAAAAATATTTAGGTTTAACTGGCAGCTATAATATGAGTCATGCGTTAAAGTCATATTAGAATTGTAGAAAGATGATTAGCCTGATTCATGTTTAAGGATTTGAAGAAATGATTTCATTTAAACAGGTTGTTTAATGAGAACAATTGGTGGAATGCAATTGTTTTAAGAATTAGTGCTTATCATGCTCAGTTCACTGAACTGACCTGTGCTAGCAATTTTTGCAGATGGACATCGTAAGTGGTAAAGGCACGCAGATCTGATATGATGCTCAGATTGTTTAATCTGTTTTTATGATGAATTTCAACTTGATTGTCTCAAATTGTATTATAGGAAGAAAGATATTCTTTCGATGTTGATTATTGTATCAAATGTGCCGAAGTGCATAAGTTGTAAATGTATGGTCTGGAAATGAATGAAATGGGGAGATTGTTACTTATGTGGCTGCATTTTTATTTGATGGATTGAACTTCTTAGGTCTGATTGAATGTAAGTGCATTTTTAATATTGTATACCATGGGAGTTATTTGGATTTTCTAAGTAGGCCTTGTAAAAATTATGTGACCGAATACTTCGTGAATGAATAGTAATTCTTTTATGTTATGAATAAGGCTAAATTGGAAATTAGTCCACTGCCTTTCGAGAAGTTAAGGTTAAACTACACCCTAATAGGTAGCTGAAATGGGAAGAGTAATCTATTACTCCCTATCCATGATCTAAGTCAAGACAACGTAATTGATGGTTTTAAATCACTATATCTTAATAACAATAAGTAAGATATATTTCAGTCTTGGGAGTGATATAAACCCATATGGGTTTAGTTAGCATCCTTATGAGAGGACTTAGGGCTATTGCCCAATTATGTAGAATAAGATTATTGGGAACCAATGATCTCCTAGACGAGATCTCAAATCTTATTAAACTTCTCTCTGTGAAATTGAACTTAATTGCGTAAGGCAACTCAAAGGTGTGGAACCCAGGGGTTGGGAAAAGACTACCCAGTTAGGAGAGTCTTAAATTTAATTTCAACTCAACTTAAGTAACTCCTTGAAGTTATGTAAATCTTTCCGAGGTGGTTTTGTAGGATGTCGACACATGTCAACTGTAGGGTTGTACCTTCGAGAAGATTAGGATCTTCTCGAGGATACAACAATGCAGGTGACCTATGGCGACACCCTTTGCATTGATCGTTAAGATTTACACCTTAAACTCGAACAAGTTTTTACTCTGGGACTGGTTAGGACCATGGTCATGTTATGAGGCTGCCCTTGGAGACTCGGGGTACCTTGACACACAGGGTTAACTATGGTTGACCCAGTATGTCAGCTTACCCTAGTCCTCAAGAGCATCCTTATAACGTGTGTCATGTTATTAATCCATTCCTGAGTGAATGACTTGGGACAGGGAGGCTGACAGAAGTCAGTATAAGACATTCTATTTAACATCGAGTGGGGTGAAGGACGTATTCCAGATTGACGAGTATGCCATCAAGGAATACGAGACATGAACAATATGTTTCAAATCTTTGGCCAAAGTATCGCAAGTCTTGATTGCGTTGTCCTATGTCACCTAGTCTAAGGGACGTGATGCCGATGAATAATGGTAACAATTATTCAGATAGGTTCCTTGGACAGAGCATTCTAAAATCCCAGATTAGGGAAGAGAACCGCAAGAGTGAAGTGTTAAAATAAAAATGCCAACTCTATGATACTCATGAATAGATCGGTAGATCACCGAGTCATGGAATGAATAGATCGGTGGTACACCGAGTCATTACAGTTGCATATGGTTATCTGTTATAAGAATGATTGTTATGATCTGTGAGTTCTAAATTATGTATTTAGAACTAGGAAGCACTTATCAAAAAATAAAAAATAAAAAAATTTCTTGTTCTAAAAAAATTCTCTTGTTCTAATGTACTAAAATGGGAAGTTACTGGTATTAAGTGTTTTGTTTAAGAAATCTATCTCGAATATTTATTACCATATTCATCCGAAACCACATTTCTCAAACTAGATTACATATGACAACGTAACCAAGAACTTGCGATACATTGGCCAAATATTTCCCACATAGTGTTCATGTTACTATTCTTAGACGAAATACTTGTCTTAATTGGAATACATCCTTCACCCCACTCATTTGTTATCTAAAATGGTCTTTACTTGAATTTCAATCACACCACTTGTCTAAGGTTTGACCCTAACCCAGTTATTGATATAATTTGGTATGGGGAACCACTCATAATGACCTAGGGTAATGGGCATACTCATTCAACCTAAGTCATTGAGAGTCACTTCTTATGCTAAATGATATCCTTAGCCTGATCTAGAGAGAAATTAAGTTCAATTCCAAGTTTGAGTATATTTAGATGAATCAATGCTGAAGGGTGTTGCAACATGTCAACTACAACATTGTATCATCGTGAAGACCCAAGTCTTCACGAAGGTACAGTTCTATAGTTGGCATGTGCCAACATCTGACAGAACTACTTCATCATGATTTACACACATCAAGAGGTCATATCCACTTAATTACCATTGGATTAAGATTTAAATCACAACAACCTTGCATAACCCTAATCCCAACAACCCTTGAGTTTTCCATCCTTATTTGAGTTGATTAATAATATGAAACCTCATAACCTATGATTGCTTTTATGTTAATTAACTTTTTTCTTAACGTGCAATTAGTCGAAAATAGAACAAAATCTATCATAAGAATTAATTAATGCGTCTCACCATTCAAGGAATGTATAAGAACCAAAACATGTTCTATTATGATAGACTTCATAGATATGAAGTCTAAATGGTTATCAAACTCATATACCATTTGTTTATTTTATATCCTTTTGAGAGGAGGAGAACCTTCCTCATTATGGTTAAGCATTAGGATTTATTATACCCTTATCGAATTCTTACATCTTGATATTTTAACTATACATTCATAACATCATAATAAACCATATAAGATTAGGTAAAGAACAACAATATCTCGAACTTAGTAAGTTGCATTCAAGTAAGGGAAATTTTACTAATTCCCATTTATTCAACCTATTCACCGATAATAGAAATAAGGATCCAATTAGATATGAATGACAACATCAAAGATTGGATTACAAATTTCCTTCATATTATGAATAAGAGAATTGGCATAATCAATTTAAGTAACTTCGGTATTTTCAATTCATCATGATAAATACACATTTTACAAGGCTATGCATTGTTGATTTATTTCATGTCAACAACATGAATATCATTTAAGAATACAACTTTTATTCCTTCAATACATCTCAATAATAAATCAGAATTCTCTATAAATGGTCCATACTTTTAAGCAACCAATACATCATAAAATTTATTTCCTTCCTTTATCACGTACGAAGTCCATCTACAAAAATTTCTAGCACGGGTCAATTCATTGAATTGAGAATGATAAGCACTAAGCATTAAAATTATGTGCTTTCAAATAACTATTTCATTGAACCAACTCTGCTTTTATGAAATAGTGATATCAAGCGATAAATAAATAATAAGTAGTATCAACCATAAAAAGAAGAAAAAATAATCATTCGATTAGTGAGTTAATTCCTGCTTCATAAAGGTTTTAGGATGAATCATCTAACAACATAATTAAATAAGAGTTTCATATTTCATATGTGACATCCTAAATCCAAATCCAAGACACAACCTAGGTTTTCAAGTTAGGCCAAACATTAACATGAGGTAAGTATACACTCGAAGGCACAACATCTCTCATTAATCTACTACCACAATATTAAAATCCTTTAATACAAAACAAGTGAATAAGAAAGTAGTAATGAAGACTACACAAAGGCATTAAGAAAGTAATGCAATCGAACCAATTAAATCTAAGAAAAGATTTACCCAAAAGAAGAAGAAAACTTTGATAAAATAGTTTAGAACTTCCTTTACAATTTTGATAACCCGAATCCCCATTTACAACTAAGAAAAGATAATACAACAAAAATATCTTACGGTTTCCAAAGGAGACAACAATGACTCATTTCCTCGGGAATAAAAAGAAAGGGTCAATTGATATTGTTAGATAAGGATTCCAACATTCCTTTACAAGAAAGGCTAGTCATAAAAAGATTGGTACGAGACTCCAACCATAGTATCCTTAGACTCTTTTAAAAGTAAAAACCATACACCAAAAATGTTAAATCGAATCATACATTTGCAAAAACAAGTCAAGTTTCAAAATGAGGTCATCCCAAACATGAAGAAAAGGAAATAGTAGTATTATTATTCTCATAAAGAAAGAGATGAAATAATCAGAAATACTAACAACTTGCAGGAAAATAACAACCTTCATCATTCATTCAAAAATGTCAAAGTTTCAGTCAAAGGAACCAAAGACTATCCATTATGATTCGATTACAAAGAAGGTGCATTCCAAGATTGACATGACTAGCTACATGCACACAAGCTATCAACAGAGATGAAAAAGAGTACTTTTCATTACATTACTAGGGACAGATTCAACTACACACCTCTACCAATCAACAAGGTAAATTATCCCTTCCAATCTTACCCAGAGAACAAGAAATGGAAGAGTCCATAAAACCCCTTATTCATAATCGATTTAGTTAGTTCTAAATCAAGAAATGATAACCACAAGTCCAAATAGCATCCTTAAAGTTTCACGATATCCTAATCAGGAAGGATTTAACAAGTTCACTCAAGAAATATACTCAAGGGATTAACCTAGTTTAGGGACAGATATACAAAACCAACAACATCTACTTCAACAGGGAAGTAGACAACATGAACAACATAATGAAAGCTCAAACAGAGCTACAAGAATAACCATAGTATTGACTCGGATAAATTTGAATCTCGCAATGTACCCAACCAACAGGACCTCGTCTAATTATGCTTTAGTTCAGTACTCAAGAAATTAGAGAAAGACATAGTAAATATAAGATCAGAAGAAAAGACTTCACACACAAGTATTCCCAACAAGATAACATTGAAATCCAAGGGTCCAAGAAACAACTATCTCATAGTTTCCATAAAAGAACTTAATTCGAGCGACTCAATATTTAACTAAAATTTTTATAGGAATAATAAAACACTCACTCTTGTTTCCATACAAGATGAATCTACAAAAATAGAGATTCCAAACACCCAATATTTTCCCATCTCCCATCAAATACTGAATCCAAAGAACTGATAGATTATACAGTAAGTTCAAGAAGAAGGCACACATTTACTATTTCTCTATACAAATTCAAGTTCACACAACTTTGAATCCAAGCATGCATAATCATATAGTTCCAATAGGAGTAACAAAACTTCAACTAAACAAATAAGTGATAGCGAAGGGTATTCATTTACCTTCAATAACCCAAACTACAACTCAATTTGAAACTTGAAGCCACATTTCATTTCCATAAACCCCTTTTTGAACAGACAAGAAAGATTCACACATGCAATTCATTACTCAAATCACCACAATATTTAAGGTGGGATTCAACATCAAATAAATAGGAAAACAACCCATCTCCAACCTTATCAAGCAGAGGTTCCTCAAAATAAAAATTGAGATTTATCAAGCAAGAAAGCATGGTAATCATAACAAAATAAAAGACCCATATATTTCACGAGAGAAAAGTTGTTTTGATGAAGACACTTAGAAAAAATCAGAGCAACTTAATGGATAAATCCTATCATTCCTTATAGTGCTTCAGTCGATTCGAATAATATTTCCACTCGAGCCTTCACAAATCCTTCTTCTCCAAATGAAATCAACAACCAAAACTTCCTTCTCAAATGCCTCATATAATTCCATTGGATCGAAAATAGTCCAAGGGAGTTAAAAATAGTAACAAACTGAAAATAGAACTAATTGTTTGAAGAACCAGATCTCTCCATGTAGAGAAAAAATCAGAATGCATGAAAGACCAAAAACTCCCAACAAATCTGCTTGCATGGTTTCCAAGGCGATTTACTCGCCAAAAATGATGACCATAAATGTCATTAAGTTTCAATCTCCTACCTATATTTCCACGCCACTACCATCTAAATTTGGTGAGTCCAAATTCAAAGAGAATATATTTTACTTAACTTTAGTGATGGTGCCAACTAGGATTCCCTCTAGTTTCCATGCCTCACAAACCGACAAACCACAATGTTTTAAATTCAGAAATAAAATAAAATAAATGACTTAGAAACCATTGCCACCATATCACACTTGAATGTGACTCCCCTTAGGTCCCTTTCTATCCTTATATTATTTTAGGTTAGATATCATTAGCTTAGGATCCGACCTTAGGTTAATTTATAAATTATTTACCGTAGTTTTTTTAAACATTGCCTTAGGTAAATTTTCCCTCTTAGGATAGACCATACCCCATACCAATTTAGCATTAGGTAGTATGTTAGAAATAATATTATAGTTACCTTATGTTATTTCCGGATCCCCCACTTTGTAAACATACAACTTAGGTTAGGATGCAACAAGATTTGTGTAAACATAGACATAAGGTAGGTTTAGTTTACCTTAGGTTAGAATCCCATTAGGATAGATCTTAAAGATCTAGGAATTAGGTTATTACCCTTAATAGTCCTGAAGTAGACCTCCATCCTATTTACGCCATTCAATGTCCTAGAGAAATTAGCAAGAATATCCAGCACACTACTTACAACATGAATGCAAAGCAATAACTTCCAATAGTATCAATGAAATTGTATAAATACAAGAGTTAAGACATTTATTTCCTTAAACCTTTTGATGTCGGTTTACCTTACAAATCAGGTAAGAACAATTAAAACATACCTTAGATCAATGAAATTGATCAAGGTTTATTATTATATAGAGATAATTTGCAAACAAATTACATGTTTACAACCTTTATTATCTCAATAGAATGGATTCCTTGCAAGCAACAACATTTCAGCAAAATTAATCCAAGAACATAAATAAATTATCCATGGAAAGAATGATTTCTAACAATAAAAATAATACAAATTCTTAGGAAAAATCGCATGTCAACACTTGCAATGTAAAAGAGGAAAATTTAACATTTTTTCATAGGTGTTACAAAGGGTAAGCACCTTCTTCATCAAATGACTTCATTTCAGGATTTGATCTGTTAGGACGGTGCTTATGAAGCGCATGCACAACACCTTGTTTGGATCATCAATGTAGCTCATTCTTGGCCCCTGGATCTCCATGCACTTTCCTCCTGTGCGTGTGCCCTTAGGAATAGTTATAGTTAGAATGAGGCCTCCCATGCTATCATGATATTTTCCTACACTCTCTTCCTTATCTTCATTCATGATAATTTCAGCGCTACGCTCCAAATCTTGTTCCACCAAGGCCTTGATGATTTTTATTTCTTCTCTTTCTTCCGCCACCTCATTTATTTTCTCCTTGGTGAGGCTTGGATTTTTTTATTCTACATGCCAACCTCTTCACTTTTCCCCATGTTCTGGGTGCCTTCCTTCTCCTGGCTACCCTTGCATCATATGAGAAGGAACTCTTATTCTTCTTCTCCACCCTCTTCTTTTGAATCATGCACGCTGAAAACAAGTGGTTCATGGCCTCCTTTAGATTCATCCTCTTTATCATTATCCCTCTCACCCATGTATCTCTCCAAGCTATCTGTTTCTTCCGAATCAACCTCCTCCATCACCTTCTGTTTCTTCGTAACTAGGGATTCCAATGTATAGGATATTATAATTTCTCTTGTTCCTCCTTCATTGATTTCTCCTCTATGATAAGATTTCCTTTTTTTGATGCCTCCTCTTTGACTTGTGAGCTCTTCCCGCATGCGTAATTACTTGTTCTAGTGTTTGTTCCTGGGGCACCTATTGCTTGTGTAACTTTGGCACTTGGTGCCTTTTTCTACATTTCTTTTTCCTTCAACCTGAGCGTGGGATTCTTCCTACCTGTTTGGTCCTTAGGTATAGATACTTTTCTTTCAAGACAAATGCCCTTCTCAAACTTTGGCCTTATGCGAAGATATACTCACACTGTGGACCTCCCCGCAGTGGGAAGATTCAAGGGTTTTACCATTTGGACTTCATGCGACATGTAATTTTCCACATACACACACTTATTAGGGTAGACCAATGTCCCGCATCTCCCCTGTGGTCCCGGTTCACCTCACTAAGGTCAAACTTTAACTTCTTGGACTCCTTGAATCTGTTAACTCCCACCTGGAAGTATTGAGTTGTGAAGGTGAATGGGAGCTTGCACCATGGGCTCATGGTTTCATTAGTCAACTTGAACCTACCAATACAAAAGTGTTGGTATATAGTGAACTCAACTTCTCCTACTGTAAGCGCTGGCAGTTGTTTCAGTGTTCTCCATTATACACCGAACACATTCCTTAAATGTGTATACCACTTTTCAGGACATGCCTTGTGAACGGGCATCATGTTATCACAAGTGTATTTCTCAAATATTTTTGCAAGTGAAGGGTCTTCCTCTAGGTACTCCTAAATGAACTTGTCTGCTGCATCTGGTACTCTAATCTTTGAGAACACAATGGTTAAGATGAAATTACCAAAGAGAATCTTCTCTCCTTCCCGTGCGCTGGTGATAATTTCATATATAATGTATGTAGACAGATTATAGATGGTTCCCTCTGATATTCTTCTACAAACATTCAACCAAGACTTATTTACCTGCGTTCATCTCTCTTGCATGTTGAGTTTTATTATCGTGTGCGTGACCATTCTCATCACTAGGTCTTGGATATCCACGATATCAAAATACCTTGACCCCTTCTTATACACATACATGGCCACTATTTCCTTAATTGCTTCCTTGTCACACAGGTCATCCTCTAGGATTTCTCCCTCACAGATAAGGCCTGTGAATCTTGAAATTAGCTGAGGGGTTATGCACATCTTGTACCCCACGAAGTGAAAGTGATCTTCATGTACATGCAACATTAGCCACTGATAGAGGTGCTCTAGCTTTCCAAAGTAGGGCAACTCATAGAGTTGTAATAATCCCACCTTCTCTAACTTCACCTTGACTTTGTCGCTATAAATTGGTAACCCCTCGGTGTTCTTTGGTTAGTCGGGTGCACTAACTCCAATTCCATTTCCTTTTCAATCATGTTCATGCAATGATTTTAGTCACTTACTTGTCATTTTTCTTAAGTGGGATTCCCATTCCATCCCGAGAAAAACCCCATCTAGGTACTACATTTCGCATACCATTCCTCGTTGGTACTTGTGGTAATCTCTTGTTGTTTTCCCTTGCCCTTGCCCTTCTTAGGTGTTACTTATTGGTTTCTTAGGTGCCATTGCTTGGGTTATCACTTCAACTTATCTTCCTAGCTCTGCTCTTCTATCTTTTCCAAGTTCAAATCTCAAACTTGTGAAGAAAATCCTTTCCAACCCATGCCCTAGCTGTCAAACCCTAACTGGAATATTCCTTTCATAAGACGATGCTTCTCCACAACCTTCTCTATGCCCGTGAACTACTTCCCTTCTAGTTTATAGATCCAAACTAGTCACTCACGGTTTACATATTTCCATTTTTTCTTCGCACGAATCAACTCTAAAAACCCTAGTTTGTAAAAGATCTTCCTCTTTTTATTCACAAAGTAAACAAATGAAGTGCCCAACCTTCTATTTATAGTTTTTCTAGCTTTAACATTAAATTCCACTTCACCTACCACTATACTTTAACACTTAATGCATCTTTTTCAAACAAACCTATCTTTAGCAACTTAACTCACGCGCCCAACCTTCCGTGGAAAAATCTCCAACCTTCTAACGTGTAACCAATCCATCTTGACAAGAGACTCTTACGTGTGTGTAACCAACGCCGAAGGTACTTTTGTCATGATTTTTTTTTCTCTCACTTACCTTGTGTTGCATTTGTGCTTCTTCCTCTCTTATACATGGATCCACAATGTAGCCTTACCCTGACACCAACCATCCTTTTTCACCTTTCCTTGCATGCACTTCCTTCCATAGGTCCATTCAACTCGGGATTTCCGATGCAATACTTCCTGGCGCTTAAAACTTTGCATTTTCTTCCACCTTACTCTACCCCACACTAAAACGATGTGCGGTCCTCTGTACATTCACAACCTTCAAAAATTAATGAGGTTACCAGTGCACAAGGTGCAAAACAAAACAACAACGAGAAAGGGAAACACAAGAAAAGGAACATGTAATAAAGGAAATCCTAAACTATCTGGCAATACTACCTTATTAAAAACACCAAGAAGACTTATTTATAGTAGGACTTCAGCCTACTCCCATTGAAGTGTCCTAGAAATCTTATCCCATCCAACGCTTACAATTGGCACACACTTGAATCAAGGATGTACGAGATGATGTAGGGACCCAACCAATGCACCTTCAACTTCCTAGGATGGCACAAAAACTTTGAATCATATAGTAAGACCATCTTCCCAACCTCAAACTTCTTGTTCTTAATGTGACAATCATGCCATGCCTTTTGTTTTGATTTTTCAATTTTCTGCTCCACCTGGCTAATGATCATCTCTCATCCAATTACATTAACTTTTCAATTCTCTCTTCCAACACTTTTTCATCATCTAATCCTCCTGCATGCGTTATACACAGAGAAGGTAACATGAATTCAACTGGAAGGATAGCCTCTGTGCCAAACACCAATTGAAATGGTGTGGCCTTATTCAACCTCTTGTAGGTTGTCATATATTCCCAAAGAACGGATGATACTTTGTCATCTCAATCCTGTCTACCAACATCATAGATCTTAGTCAACATATGACTAAGTATTTTGTTAAATGCATCGCCAGCCCATTTTCCCGAGGGTGATAGGGAGTAGTATTGTGATGGGCCACCATGAATTCCCGATAGCGAGAATCCCGATCGTTTCATTGAGGAAGTGCATACCTATATCAATTGTTAAAATTAATGGGAAACCATACCTACTAATTATGTTTTCCCCTAAAAATATAATAGTAGTGGCCATTGTATAATACATTGTAGGTGTTGCCTCCGCCCACCTTGTCAAATAATTAGTACAAGTCAATGAACCAAATCCTTCACGCTACTACTAAGATTGGTTTGACAAATTTGATAGCCCACTTCTCAAACGGTTTCACGCTGGCTATTGGTCGCAAGGGCATTTCATCCCTTTTCTAGGTTTTCCAAGGCACTAGCAATGGTCACAGGCCTTGCAAAACTCAATGAAATCTTGATAAATGGTCTCCCACCAAATCCTTGCAAGTAGAATCTTCCACATGGTTGCATTTATTGCATAGTGTCCTCTTGTAATCCCACCATGCACCTCTTCCATAATTGTAATGCACTCATGTTCTAGTATGCATCAAAGACCACAGAACCTCATTACGACCCATTTTTTATAGATCCCCACTAATTAGCATGTAGGGCGCAATGCGTATAGCCAACTCCTTCTTCTCCAAGGCCTTCATTCTGATTGACACCAACCCATTTTGAGAAATACTTAATATATTCTAACTCTGAGGGCATGCACCACAACCTAAATAGTTGTGCATCCGGCATGGTATCCTCAATGCTTTGCGTGTCCTTCCCTAATCAATCCTAGATAAATGATCATGTCTAGAGTTACTTTTTCCCCGGTTTGACAACCATCATGAACTTGAATTCTTAAACAATAGTACCCACCGAAATATGCACCCTTGTATAACGGGATTCTTCACCAAGTATTTCAATGCCATATGGTTAGTGTAAAATATAAAAGGGATTGTAAACAAATACTGTCTGAATTTATGAAGTGCATCGATCATTGATAATGTCTCGCACTAAGTTGTAGTATAATTCCCGCTTCACTAGTGTCAAATTCCTACTTACAAAGCACAAAGGGTGATCAATAATCCCTTCACTAGGTTGTGTAAGTACTAATCCAATGGCAGTTCCTGAAGCATCCACATGAACATGGAAAGGCTTATCCCAAGAAGGGAATCATAGTATGGGCATGGTGATAAGCCTATCCCTCAAAGTGTTGAATGCCTTCTGTTGTACCTCTCCCCAATGAAAGACACTTTTATGTCTAAGAAAATATTCTAAGGGTGTGGTTATCTTGGCATATCCCTTAATGAACTTCATATAGTACCTCGTATGCTTAAGAAATCCACACACTATGCTTTGAATAGTAGGTTCCCTCAATCTCACAATTACTTCAAATTTTACGGGATCTACTAGTAGGACCTCCTTACATATGATGTGTCCCAATAATGTTCCAAATGGGGTAGAAAAAAAATATTTATTAATGTTGAGGCATATCCTCAACTGTTGACACCTCTCAAACATCAGCCTTAAATTGTCACAATGGTCCTTTACCAACCCATATATTGTCGAATCATCCAGATAGACTTGAATAAATTTATGGATGAAGTCCTGGAAATCTTACACCACAATGTGCAAGAACATAGTAGGTGCATTCTTCAACCCAAAAGGCATGACTGTATAGGAAAAACTTCCCCACTCAGTGGTGAAAGTTGTCTTCCTTTGGTCCTCCTTTTTCATCCTTACCTGGTGATAGCTGATAATCCATCTATTAAAGAGTAGATCTCATGTCCTACCAATCCTAATATTTCTTCAGTAAATGGGGTTGGGAAAGGATCAATGATACATACTACATTTAGGTCCTTGTAATCAACATAGATCCTTATCCTTCCATCCTTCTTGATACTAATCACCATTGGACTTATCCATTCCAACTCTTCAAAAAATTCAATAATGCCCGACGCTATCATCTTATCTATTTCTTCTTTGACCCTCACGCGTAGGTTAGGATTCATCCAGTATGGTATTTTCCTAACTGGGCATGCACCTTCCTTTATCTTTATCCTCATCTCCCCCAAGGAATGGTGGACGCCTTTAAGCTCATGATACCCACATGGGAATAAATCCTCAAACTCACGTAAAGATAAATGATCTTAGAGACTTCTTTCTCCAACCAATAGTCTCTAATGATTGCCTCTTTAGGCTCTTCTTATGAGCTGATGTTAACCTTCTTTGTCTTTAAAGTTTCATGATAGGCACACACCCATTCATCAACACTATCTATGACTTTGTGTGTCCCTATAGAGTGGTTAACATCCAAGTTATTTGCTTCTTCTCCATCAATAACATACACCATCTTCCCCTTTTCTTTCTCTATACATGCATGCTCAAACTGTATCTCTTCTATTTCTTCCTCCTTAAAGCGTGCTTCCAGTGCCAGTTCTCCTAGAAAATATTGTATTATGCCTTCCGCCATAGCACTATCCCTTGATGTAAGGTGCTCGAAAACCTAAAACACCTTATGTACAGATGGATTTGTACTCTAGTACTTAAATGTTTGAATGAGGTTAGCCACCAATTCTAGCCAATTACCAGTTTAGTGAAGCATCCCTGAGTGGATATACCACACGTGTGCACAACCTTGCAAGGTGGAGTACAAATTGTGAACCCATAATGAAGGTGGAAATGCTTCTGTGCTTCCAATCTAGGATATTTCACATGCTTGGATATGGAAGGAAGTGGTCTCTTTACCATGGTAGTCTTTTATAGCTATGGGAACGCTTTCTCCCAAGCAAAACCTTATAGAGAAGGAAATTCTCACCTCACACCATTCCAAGAGATTATCCCGATGCATTTCCCACTAGCGCACAATAGTTCTGAGTAGGACGTAACTTAACATCCCTCTTTGTTTGTTCTCCTTCTTCCACCGAGCTTCAACTCTCCCGCAAAAAGACCTCAGGGAAGGCTCCTCCTGAGTACTTAGGTATCTCCTTTCCCCCTAGGTGCCGGACTATACGTGCCTTTATCACCTTTATTACCAATCCCCTCAAATGTCATCGGATTAACTCATAGGTTCCATGCACCCAATTATCACACACTATGTACTGGTGGTGTCACTTAGGGATTGAGCATCCTCAAATTGGATGACTCCTTCGTGGAATGAATTGTCTCTAGATCCCCGATTGAGTACACATATATTCTATCCAGGACCTCTTCTCCCAAAGGTTTAGTATAGGGTGTTTATGTAACACCCTTGACAATTGTTATATTCATACTTTGCATTTCAAGTGTTGACGAAGTGATTTTCTTTTAAAGATGTGTTCTTTTGATTGATGAAGATCATGCTTGATATGGATAAATCTTTTCTACTCTTAAGATCATTAGACTAAAATGGAATCGATTCCTTGAATCCATTTTTCACGTATTTTAGATGAATTGCAATCTAGTTTAAGATTTGTAAGCTTATCTATCAATCGACTCATCCAAATTGATCCAAGGAATGTTTTAAATCTACTCTATGGAATGAATGGTAAATTGAAATTCCATGAATTAAGAGACATATTGACTGAACTTTGTTGTTATAAGTTCTTTGATTTTTGTGTGAATGTATTTCCATTCAATTGTATGTTGTGCTTGGGTCCTTGGAGATCGATCATGGAAGGAAATTGCTGACGAACATGATAATACATCCTGTTCATGACATAGGAAGGATTTGGGATCCTAAAAAGGACTATCCTATGGAATCCTAAGCTAGGTAAGAATATTTTCTACCTAAGCTATGTCACTTAATATAATTCTTATTCTAACCTAAAGCTTCCTATTCTACTTTGTTGGCTGATTGACATCCTAACCTAAGCTCTATGCTAAAGGATATGGAAAGGTTACTAGGCTATTAAAATTAACCTAGAACCTAATACTATAAGGTTTTATGATGATCTAACCTAATTCCTAAAACTATTATGTTGTGAATTAATCTAACCTATGTGGAAACTACCTAAGGCTATGTGTTAAGACCTATGGTGGAAATTTGTTGTTAGGGTTATATCCTAAGGTATATATTATAAAATACCTAAGGTCTAACCTAAGAAAGTTGATCTATCCTAAACTAATGGGTATGAAAGGGGAATTAGGTAGTCGCATGCATTAAGGGCGACGGTTCCTATGGCATCTATGTTATTGCTAATGTTTTGAATGCATAGGGTATTGCCAGTTTTGGCAGGGGCTAGTTGACTTGGCGGAGGCTTATGTGGAAGTGTTACTAAAATGGAATTTCATGTTAATTTTGATTTGGCATTTGCCGACTTAGAAGGCGGTGGCAAGGAAGGATAGGTGAGAAAATTGGAATTAATGAAACTTATTCTTTTCAATTTTAGTGCGCAAACCTCTTGGAAGGAATGCAAGCAGGTTTGTCTAGGGTTGTTTCACTTTGCATGTTTTGTGATTTTTTCTCTGCATGCTCTCTAGTTTTTGAATCAAGAGATTTAACTCATGTACTTAATGGATATTTTTGAAGTCTTAGACCTATATTCGGTTCGTGGGATGTATACAAGGCATTGTGGAAAAATAATATGGTTATTTGATCTTTCATGGAGAAGAGGAGAATTTGTGAGCTCAATGGAGGTATCCTTTGATTTGCGTAAGAAGCACTATCAGACATGATAGGTGTAATCTTTAAGATCTCTTGCTTTCTTCTAAATGTTTCATTAAAACGAGTCTACTCTTTTGAGATTCTTGGCTTGCATGTTTTATCTGGTTATTTGCTTCTTTGGGTTTAATAAATCTTGTGATCTTGGTTATGAATCCATGGTAAATGATGTTCTAATTGGAAACTTACCTTGTGTTAGTCCTTTTAAAAAAATTCATGTAAAATGTATTTCTGTAACTTTGCTTGTCATTCTGGAACTGGTAATTGAAGTGTTCTGTTTTAAATGACCTTCGTTGCTATTTAAATATGGTTTTGAGTTTGTGGGAACCTTGAGTTCCATTTGAGCTTGTATTTGGGCTTCATGTTTTGATATGAACTTGTGTTGGAGCTTCTTGTTGTTCTGAACCAGTGTTTGGAATCCTGGGTAGCTCTGGACTGTTGTTCGAAGTTCGTATATGGCTCTGTACATGTATTTTATTACTTGTGTTTCTCTAAATTGTTATTGAAGGTTTGTGTTTTTACAATCGCACTTGTATTTTGTTAATTGTATAGTTCGAACTCTTGTTTGAAGCTTGTGTTTTGTTTTGAGATGGTATTAGGGATTCTTGTTTAAAATATAAATTGGAATGAGAACTTCGTGTTTCCCTGAACCTATGATTAGAGACTCGTGTAGCTCTAAACTGTTATTGGAAGATCATATTTTATACTTCCCTCGTATTTAAATACTTGTGTAGTTCTGAAATTTTGTTGAGACTTTGTGTTCGACTCTGTTCTAGTATTTTGAGTTGGGTTTTACTTGTATTAAAATTTTAAAACTTATAACTCTTTTTTTGAACTATTTCTCAAAGAAAACTAGGAGAATAGTTGGCTGAGTTGTTGGGTAAACTCTTTGAGATCTTAACTAAAAACATCTTTGTTTGATGAATGGATTTGGTAATTCCTTTTTGAGAACTGTTTCATCTTTTCTGAGATGGCAATGGAATTTTATCGGGGTATTATTTTCCCCTCTATTTTGTGGAAACCCACATCTTCAGATCTTTTAAAATAAGTTTTGGGTTTCGTTTAAAAGAAGAGTTTATTACTTTAGTGCTCTGAATTGTTATGGAGGGATTACTTGTCTCTGTTTAAATTGTTTTTATATTATAGTACTTATTGAATTGAAAACTAATTGCTCTCTTGTAATGCAATATTGAAAGTCTGACAATGGGATTTCAATTTTTGAGTTTGTTGATAATTTTGAACAAGTTTAGCTTCTCGATCGGGTTTTTTCTATCTCTTGTTGGATATAGTAAATAAACCACGTGTATTTGTAAAATAAAGGAAAGTGATTCCTTTGGAATAGATTTTTTTTTAGGACTATTATGTGTATTTCATTTTGAGATTGGAATTGAAAATTGTGTATATTGAAGGTAAAAATTGTAAGGAAAATGGCGGTGTGCTTTTTTCTTACCGTGAGTTGATTTTGTTCTCTCTTCCGGGAAATATCTTATGAATTTCTAAGTATGAATTAAAAGCGGAATTAATTTGTTAGTATAATAAAATTAATTATTGATTGGATCATTTTCTAATTAAGATCCCTTTCTTTCTAATGTTGGGATAAGTTCATTGGTTGAACTTTTCTATTTTGATTCTCTTATGAAATGGATATTTCTATATTAGTTGTTTGGTCTTCCTTGTTCAAATCATTTGTTGAAATGATGTAGGAAGAGATTAGATGATTCAATTTTGTTGAATAGAAAATGTAAGCTTGTTTAGCATAATCGTTTATTTGACAAGGCTTTGCTTTGTTTGGTTTTAGATGAGTAAGTTTTTGTCTCTTTTATTCTATCTTTTTATGGATCCTCCTTGGATGGAATCGAGTAGATATTAACTCTGTATGAGTCTACTTTGATTTGTGAACATTGGTTTCAGATGTTTAAATGTTAACTTCTAACATGTGGAAGTAGATTTAGACTTACAGGTAGAATTTTGATTCTATATTCCTTCTTGGATTGAAATGGGATTTTGTTCGATGAATATCTTAAATGTTGAATTTTAAGGTAGTTATCTTTTAAATGAAATAGTTAATTCATGTTATGAAACTGTTTCTATTTTTGGATGTTTTGTGTTTGGGCATGGTTTGTAATAGTTCTTCTTCTTTTTCTTAAGATTTAGATGAACCATCCTAAAGAGAACCATGTTGTAAACCCTTATTTTTGCTTAAAGAAAAGATAAATGTTGTATTCTATTATTATAGAATTGAGAACAATGAGATGATATGATCTATTGTTTGCTTAAGGATAATTGATAGGATCAATTAAAATTTAATTTTTGTAAGGAAGATATAGTGGATTATATTTTGTTCTTCTCTTGGAAGTGAATTCAATTGGTTAAATGTAATTATTTTTCATTTTCTTTTGCTTATATTGATATTTATGATGTAATAATTGTCTCATTAAAGAAGAGTTGTTTTAATGGAACAATTATTAGAATGCACTTCATTTTAAGGCTTAGTGCTTATCATGCTCAGTTCATTGAACTGACCCGTGTTAGCAATTTTTGTAAATGGACTTCGTAAGTGATAAAAGAAGGAAAAACTTATATGATGCATTGGATGAATTAAATCTGATTCCTTATGAAGAATTCTGATTCGTTCTTAAGATTGTAATGAAAAATAAAAGTAGTATTCTTTTATAATGAAGATAGTTGTTATGTAGTATGCCTAAATGCATAAGTCTTGTAAATGTATAAGTTATAAAGATGAATTAAAAGTTGAGAGTTTACCTGTATTGGTTGTGTAAATTATTTTGTACTTGTATGGAAGAGATGGATTCTATCTTGTTGATATTCTTCATATTATTTATATGCTTAATTGGTTATCCTTGATAAGTTGGATAAAGGGATTTAGTTCAATTTCCCTACTTATGATGCAACTTGTTAAGTTGCAGAATATGATGTTCTTATCTAAACTATATTATATGGTAATGTAATGTGTGTTGAACATACATTAAGAAATGTGGATACTGGGTAGGATATACCCTAACACTTAACATGTAGATAAAGACTCTTTATCTTTCTTAATTGAATATAAACCAAAAAGGTATGTTAATGTGATTACAAATTATTAGACTTCATTTTGTATGAAGTCTACTTTATATTGGATATATGTTCGGGCGTTGAACTTTTCTAAAAAGTTATTGTACTTTTTAAAGAAGACACATTATAACATTGACTGCATTACGGTTAATTGACAGTTTAACTATGTGATCAAATATTAAAAGTGACCTTGAAAATAACAAAGTTCTTAATGGGCTAAATGAGGCAAATTTAGGAAAGAACTTATTGAGCATTGGATTAGGGTTTGGCAAGGTTGTAATCAGGTTATAATCCAAACTAACAATGTATTAACAAACTCCTTGGGGGTATGTACATCTCGATGAGGTAGTTTTTGTAGGATGTTGGCACATGCCAACTGCAGGGCTATACTTTCAAGAAGGCTTAGGTCTTCTCGAGAATACAGTGTTGTAGTTGACATGTGGCATCACCCTTCCACATTGATCATCTACATCTACACACATCTGGAACTCAGACTTGAACCTAGTTTCTCTCTAGGTCTGGATAGGAGCATATTTAGGATAGGAATTAGCTTCCAAAGGCTCAGGGTATGTTTGCACATTTGAATGACTTAGGTCAAACGAGTATGCCCATCTACCCTAAGCCTTTGTGAGCGTCTTACTATAATATGTTATGTTTCTATCTAGGGCTAGGGTAAAACTTGGAACAAGTGGACTGATGGTAGTTAGTAAAGACAAATCATGATAATATAAGAGGGAGGTGAAGGATGTATTGCAAAATGACAAGTATGCCATCTAGGAATAGTGACATACATAATATGTTATAAATATTTGGCCAAAGTATTGCAAGTAAACTCGTTGGTTGTGTTTTCATATGTCACCAAGTTTAAAACAACGTGATATCGGATAAATATTGGTAATGATATTCGGATATGTTCTTTAAATAGATCACTCAAGACCTAGTGTAGGGTAGGATGAAAAAGTATATGAAGTATACACTATGTATTCAATACATAAGATAACATAAATAGATCGGTGAATCACTAAGTCATTAAAACTACTATGTTTATCCATTGAATTTGATTGGCATGGAATGTTTGTTCAAAATATTGATTTATTTAGAATAGTGAACATTATTAAAAAATTAAAATTCTCTTGATTCTAAAGTCTTAAAATGGGAATGTTACATCTTGGTATCAGAGCTGAAGGTTGCAGCTCTTGGACCTATTGTGTCCACAATCTGATGAAACTTAAATTTTTCTTGTAACAAAAAATGGTGAGAACAAGAGGAAACATTGCAAATAACCCTCCACCTGAGGAAGGAGTGGCAACTGCCTAGAAACTCGATGAGATCCTTGCTACCCTGTTGGAAACAAGAGATCGTTTGGCTATGCTTGGAATAACAAGTAATGGGTAATGAGGAGGAAGAAGAAGCTAATAACAATAATCAGCCACCTCCATGACACAATGCCAATGTGGGTGTTGATAATAAAAATGTTAACATACATGTTTAGCCTGAGAACAAAAAGGATAGGCTAGCAGCAGAACTCACTAATGACATAAAAAGGATAAGTCCACCCAAGTTTGATGGCACCACATTAGGAGATGGGGTTGAGAACTAGCTCAATGACATGGAGAAATACTTTGCAATAAGAAATTTCTCAGAAGAAGCAAATTTGATATGGGGAACATATCAACTTTCACACGAAGCATCTTCGTGGTGGGACAGCCACAAGGTTGAGTTAAAAATTGATGAATATAATATCACATGGGACCAATTTAAGGGTTACTTTAGGCAACGATGACTACCACAACTTTACTATGATCAGAAAATGACTGAATTTCAGAACTTAGCTCAAGGAAAGTTAACGAATCGAGTATTGGGAACGGTTTATGAAACTCCTCAAGTATATACCTCGATCAAACCGATGAGAAGTTTAGGATATATAAATTCATTATGGGATTTAATCCCATTATTGGGGAGAAGTTGACATTCACATCCAGGATATAGAAATTCATTATGGGATTGAATCCCATTATTGGGGAGAAGTTGACGTTCACATCCCAACCACTATGGAAGGGGTTGTTGAAAAATCCATAAGGCATGAATAGAAATTAAAGGCTATTTCTACTCATAACGAGGAAGTAAGGAAGAAGAATCCCAACTCATATTCATCCTCTCTTGCACCCAAGAAAGGACCATGGAAGAAATTCCGAATAAAAAGTAAATTTTCATCCGATACAAATAGGAAAACAACAATAAACAAGTTTACTAGTAAAACACGGAACAACTTTTCTAAGAACAATAAAAAAAAGACATAAATCCTATGGGGGTCAAAATGATAACTCTAAGGCTGGAATTAAACCTGAGCCTAGGAAGGGACATGTAGGAGGTTTTTATAACTATGGCAAAGATCATTATGCAAATCAATGTCCTTTGAAGAAGGATGATCGCAATCAACAAAGATAAGATACACGCCGAAGAGTGGCCGACAAGCAGTGCCACACCCATAGAAGTTTCGGGTAAGTTATTTGGTTTACCAATAACTATTCTTTTTAATACTAGAGCTACTGAATGTTTTATTTCTAGTAAATTAGCATCGAAATTAAAAATAAAATCTAGAAACATGGATAAAACATGGACTATATAGTATGGTAATAATGTTGTTCATACGGTTAGTATGTGTTTTTTTGGAGTAGTCCTTGATTTACCTAACTTTTCCATAGAGGTTGATCTTTATGTTGCACCTTTAGGGTCTTATGATGTAATCATATGTATTAATTGGTCAGCATAACATAAGGATAAAGTGGAATATTTTGAAAAACACATTAGTTGTTTAAATGACCTATAGAAAACAAAATAGATTCAGGGTGTGAAACGTGATATTTCTATTATAAAATTGTTAGCTATGCAACTTTAAAAGGCCAAAAATAAAGGATGTACCTTATATGCAGTAAAAATTACTGAATCAACAGAAGAAAGTAGCAATATTATGGAACGATATCCACTTTGTTATGAGACTTCGCTATGTATTTCTAGAAGAATTTCGTGTCTTCCACCGAAAAGGGAATTTGATTTCATGATTGAGATCAAGCCTGGAAATGAACCTATTTCTAAAGCACCATATCAAATGACTACTATAGAATTAGTAGAGCTTAAGGCTCAATTGCAAGAAATTTTTTCCAAGGGTTTGATTAGACCAAGTGTTTCACCTTGGGGAGCACCCATAATTTTTGTGAAAAAGAAATATGGAACACTTAGATTGTGCATTGATTACAGAAATGTTAAACAAGGAAACAATCAATAATAGATATCCACTCCCTAGGATTGATGATTTATTTGATCAGATGCATGGAGCATCGGTATATTCCAAGATAGATCTTCAATCTAGATATCATCAACTACAAATTAAGGATGAGGATATTCATAAAACAACTTTCAGAACAAGGTATGGACATTATGAGTTTACGGTTTTACCTTTTGGATTAACTAATGCACCTGCAACATTTATAAATTTAATGAATAATATATTTCAAGAATACTTGGACAAATTTTTGCTCGTATTCTGGATGACATTCTCATATATTCTAAAAGCATTGAGGAGCATCATGAGCATTTGAAAATAGTTTTGGAAATTCGATAAAGAGACGGTTGTTTGGTTGGTAAAAATTTGTCCAAATGTTCCTTTTATGACACAAAAGTGCACTATCCGGGACATGTAATAAGTAAAGATGGAATTATTGTAGATCCTTAAAAATTATAGCTATAACAGAATGGCCTTCACTAAATAATGTACATGAAGTTAGAAGCTTCATTGGACTTGTTGTCTACTATAAGAAATTTGTGAAAGACTTTTCTAAAATAGTTGCACCAATAAATTCCTTACAAAAGAAAGATAAAAGTTTGTTTGGAGTGAGAAATGTGAAATTTCATTTAAACCTTGGAAGGAACATTTAACTTCAACACCTATCCATGTGGTACCATATCCTAATGGAGATTTTATGGTGGTAACCGATGCATCCTATGTGAAGGTCTTCAAAAGGGTTCTTGGAGAACCAAGGATGCGCACGCGCACGCGTGAAGAAAAATTTTCGGGAGACTTAAACACATGAAGAACATGTTTCCATTTGGATAAGGTTCCAGCCTAGCGATAGGGTGTCCTGGAAGGAATATACCTTGTGATAGGAAGATCCAAAAAGTTAATCATGACATGGAGAGGCATGCGCTTGGGGTGACCCACACCTTGACACTTGGGGCCAGATTTGAGGTTGCAGAGAGAGTTTGTTAGAGCTCAGATGCCTATTTATATGTGCACCCTTGGCAAAGAACAGAGACACAAGTGAGGTAGTAGGAGCTCTATAGAATTACTACGAGAACTATGGGATAAAATGGGTAGATGATTCTAGGAAGAATGTAATGAGGAAATGGGGAATGAAAATTTTATTTTGTGAGTATACATGTATGGATCCAGATATGGCGCATGACTATGGTCTGCCTCTCTGTGATGCTTTGTAGTAAGACTATGAATGAATATGATAAGGTTACCACTATGTTTATATTAAGATCTCCTTCTATATTATCTGCATGTTTTTACTCTACTTTTGATCTTGTATAATCATGGACCTTACTTGAATGATTGAGTATATTTGTGGATTTACAACTTCTTAGTTCTATTAATTCTATTGCGTGCTTTTTTTTTATGACTGAAGGGGTGTAGAAGCCATCCTAAGCTCTATAGCTTCTTCATGTCTGTTAAATCACTAAGTCAGAATCATGAATTATGCCTTCCACTTGAACTCACATAAAAGAGAGACTCGGCTCCCTCTCATGTGCCTCGGGTGAGCACCCAGCACCCGCTGGGTGATAGGCCGACATGCATGAGGTTCCCTTGTTCTTGGTGGGGTGCAAAAATGACTACATCTTGGTTCCATTGTTTTGGGACCTCTTTTTGAAGTTGTAGTGGAACATGGCATACATCATGATCTGTGCAAAAAGTGATGGCGGAGCACTTAACACTTGAAGGTGTTGAAGATTGGTTTAAAAGCATGGAGGATGAATTCACTCAGAGATTCAGTACTGGACTAGTTTGATACGCGAAGATGGGTGGAAGACACTCTTTATCATGAGTTGTATGAAACCTTCTTCTTTGTTTCCCAGTAGAGTTATTTGAATGGCTCTCGGCTTATACATCTAGATCGGGGTGGTATTATAAGTCACACCCTTGGACCCAAGAAACATATCAAAACTTGCAAGATGTTGATCTAACGTGGACCCATGCTATAGATCATTGGTGGAAGGGAGTATTGACTAGCTACACTCTGGAATACGCCATTTCCACGTATTCCTATCCAGAAGTTGCTTGAGTTTGAGTTCTTACGAGAGCCCAGAGGATCATTTCTGCGTGTTATCCCCTTGGCAATCAAAATCTTGATGGTAACCATGGGTTTAGAGGCATTTCCTATGGCCGCTAAACCACCCTGAGCACTTGGTGAGGAAGCCAGGTTGGGGAAGGATGGCTGATCTAACGACTGAACAGGAAAGGGAGGAGAGATGGCTCAAGTATAATGAAGCGCGTGAAAAGGAGATCGATAGACAACATGGGATTACAAGTGGGTTATGGAGCCAGACATGGTGGAAAGGAGTTGAGGTTCACGTGGAGGATGTGGAACCCAAATAGTCTGTGATACCCCATCTTGGTAAGCGCGGGAGAGAAAACCTTGCGGCTTCTGATGAGAGTCCATCACGTAGAGAGAGAAGAGTCATTGGCATGCATCTGACCCCACCTAGTGACCAAACCTTGGCTTGGTTTGTTTGAATGAGGGAAAAGTATAGTTGATCCATTTGATATCAGTAGAAGCAACCGATCGACACCCAGAGATACAATTTCTCATTTGGGACTTCTATGGCTTCACACACTATTCCAGTATTTGGTGGAATGTTTGGACAAGGCACATATACAGCTGGTTTTGGAAGTGCATTAGGAAGTGGTGGAGGAAATACGACTGGGAGTGGTACTAGTTCACAAAATTATCGGTGCACAATTTAGTGGGATGATGGGAGCATTCGGCATGACAAACACAGGCCCTGTACCTAACACAGGAGGATCTAGAGGTGGAAGTGGTGGAGCTGGTGGCTCAGGATCTAGTGGGTCCGAGGAGGAGGAAACACGGAGGAAACCAAGGGACTGGATCGGGAGGACAAGGACCTCAGCCACCTCCTCAAGTCTTTTTTGAGATGTCTCTACACTTACTAGATTACAGTGGGATAGAAGATGCCATGAGCATGTGCATAAGTGTGAGTTGCTATGGCAGCGCAAAGGGGATCACGACCCAGGATCGAAAGGCTAGTCAATTTGTGACAACTTTACAAGGACGCGCACATAGTTGGTATAGAAAGTATGACCCTCATCGACTATTGTGGATTATACCACATTTGAGAAATGCATTCTTGGTAGAATTCCACATACCTAAGTTTGAACAAAAGAGCATTAGCTCTCTCAAAGAAATCCAGCAGGGCATGGCAGAGAGCATGAGGGAATATGATGCACACTTTAAAACTCTATTGTCTAAACTATCTTATGATATCCACCCTTCACAACATGCTCAGTGGTTTTCGGAGGGTTGATCACACCCTTTAGGAGGGCTTTGTCTCATAAAACATTCACGGACCCACGTGCGAAGCGTTAGAAGCCACGCTTTTGCACTGCTGAGGTAGTTGGTAGTGTTGACACTGGTATTAGCCCATTTTGGAGGCTCAGATTGCTGCCATGGCTAAGCAATTGGAGAAATTATCTACCAACACAGTTCCAGAGATTCACGGTGGGATGTGGTGCATGATTATAACATGTAGAAGGCACACAAAGGATAATGGTGGGATATGTACTTGGAAGGTGGTATGCGTGCATGTAGTGGTAAATTATGAAATATGTCACGAGGACCATGATGCAAGTAGGTGCCCCCTACTACAGTGCGTGATCCACAAAAATGTATCTTGTTATTGTAAGATATGTACCTCAACCACACATGACACCAAGGATTGTAGATTGATTGACCAGATTCATGAGGTAATTGATCTTGGTGTGCGCCAGACTAGCATTGCCAGTAGTTCCAAAGGAGATGAACATCGGTATATGAAGAGCAGAGATGGAGATGTGCATGTGGAAGAGGGTTTCATGGAGAGGATTTCGTGGTCATGTGGTAACCATGGAGGAAGAAGTGAGTTCCCACGTGGGACATGTTTTAATTGTGGAGCCACAGACCATTATAAGCGTGAATGTCTAGATCTTCTACAATGCTCATGGTGTGGAAAAAACATAAGTACGAAGAGTGCCCAGTTATACGAACATATGAGTCAGCAATACTAGAAGGATAAGGGTGCTTGCCATGGTGAGTATTAAGAAGGCTGACGTGCAATGGCTCCCATGAGTAATACGTGAATCAAAACTAGAACCTGTTATGGTAACAACAAGGGTGGAGTCCACACACGTGTGCAAGGGAAGCACCTAGGCAGAGACCTCTGGTTTTGAGAGAAGAAGTAGTACATGGGAAGTATCCAAACCCGGCTCACCAGAAAGAAGTCTACCAGGAAACCATGGACGTAATTCAAAGCTTACAAGGGGAGATCCAATGCTTAAAAGAAAAAACTAGAAAAGATGAGCAAAGAAGACCAGTAGAAGCACCAAAGGATGACTTGGATGAGGTTAAGGAGGTGTGTAAACTGCTTGAGGTAGGAGAATATTATTCCCTTGCTAGGAGCATGGTTGAGAGAAAAGGTGCCACGTGCGGGGAAGAACATGAAAGGCAGATCTTGCATGCAAACCTCCCACCTCACAACCTTGATTATGACAAAGAGATTACCTTGAATGTAGTAGTGGATGGATGGTTGCTTAGCAACATCCTCATTGACATAGGCACGAGGTTAATGTTCTCACTCTGGATGCCTAGCATCAAATGGGAAGACCTGCATTACAACCATCTTCAAATGTGTTGTATATGGAAAATAAGACAAAGGCAATGCCCATAGGTGTCTTGAAGGATGTGACCATTACCATTCGGGGACTAGGTTCACTTGGGGATTTTGAAGTCTTGGCACTTTCCAAGGTAGATAATTTCCCAGCTTTACTTGGGCACCCATGGTGTTATAAGAATAATGTAGATCTCTGGTTTAACAAGGGGTACATAAGCTTTGAAAACAAGGAAGAGAGGGTGATTATACCACTTGCTGATGGGGGAAGTCCACCCCTATACTGAACCCCTTGGAGAGGAGGTCCTGGACAGAATATATGTGCACTCCATAAGAGATCCAGAGACCATCCACCCTATAGAGGAGTCATCTAGTTTGATGATGCTCAATCTATCAGTGATACTACCAGTATAGCATGTGATAATTGGGTGCATGGGACTTATGAATTGATTGGGTGACATCTGAAAGGATCGGTGACCAAGGTAACAATGATGTATATAGTTCGGCACAGGAGGAGGAAAGGCAATAACCAAGTATTATGGGGATGCATACCTACCCTGAGGTCTTTTTAAGAGAAATGGAAGCTCAATGGAGGGAGGATGAGTGATGAAGTATGCTAGGTTATGTTTTGATAGGCACAACAGATGAGGTGGTGGGCCACATAGTGAAAACTTGTTGGAATGGCACGAAGTTAGGATTGCGCTCACTGTCTGATTCTCGAAAGAGCAACATACCCACCACTATCAAGGATTACAATGGCAATGGACCCACCTCTTCCCACATCCAGGCATGTGAGAGGGTCTAGGGAGAAGGCACTGGAAGCTTTACCACCCTCCCTTTGGGTGCACAAGATGTATTCAACACTACAAGGTTGTGCACGTGCTGCACAGGTACATCCATTCTAAAACACACCGCCAAATAGGGAAATTGGCGGAGGAATTAGCGGATGACTTGGTTCACACATTCGAGTACCGAAGTACCATGCAACCTAGTTGATGAGGCATTGCAGACTATCAAATGCCTCACTCTGGGGATTGCACCATGGTGGAAGATAGATTAGTAAACTTACTTGGTGGACCTAGCTTGGAAGCACGGTGTTTCGAAGAGGAGGAACCAGAAGACCTACAATTCAAGCACGTGTGTGCTGAAAAGGAGAAAGGAAAGATGGTATATGTTATTGATGGAGAGGAGATGGAAAGCCTAAATGTCGACCATTCGGTTGGAGCATGCGTGAAGTAGTTGACTGTGTGGATGCATGTGCATGTGCATATCATGAACCACTCAAAACCAAGAAAGTTAACATCGGCTCGGAGAAGGAGCCCAAGGAAGCTATCATTGGGGACTACTGGTTAGACAAGGAAGTATCAAAGATCATCGATCTCTTGCATGAATTTGAGGATTTATTCCCATGTGGATACCATGAGTTGAAAGGCATCCACCATTCATTGGGGAAATGAGGATAAAGTTGAAAGATGGTGTGCACCCGGTCAGGAAGAGGCCTTACAGGATGAATCCCAACATGCGCGTAAGGGTTAAAGAAGAGCTAGACAAAATGATAGCATCCGGTATCATTGAGGTTGTGGAGGAATCAAAATGGATAAGTCCAATGGTGATCAACATAAAGAAGGATGGGTGGATTAGGATATGCGTGGATTACAGGGAATTGAATGTTGTTTGTATCATAGATCCTTTTCCCACCCCCTTCACTGAAGAGATTTTGGAGGAGTTGTTGGGCGCGAGGTCTATTCCTTTACGGATGGATTCTCGGGATATCACCAAGTAAGGATTGCCAAGGAAGACCAAGAAAAGACAACTTTCACCACCGAGTGGGGAAGCTTTGCATACATGGTCATGCCCTTTGGATTGAGGAATGCACCGTTGTATTTTTCACGCATATAGTGGTACAAGCATTTAAGGACTTCATCCACAAGTTCCTTCAAGTGTATTTGGATGATTGGACAATGTATGGATTGGTAAGGGACCATTGTGATAACTTGAGATTGATGTTTGAAAGATGTCGGCAGTTGAGGATTTCCCTCAACATCAAGAAATGTATCTTTGCAACTCCTTTTGGAATGTTGTTGGGGCATATCATATGCAAAGAGGGCTTACTGGTGGATCCCACAAAAGTTGTAGTTATTGTGGGGTTAGGGAGCCTACCAGCCAAAGCATCATGTGTGGATTTCTTGGACACACTGGGTACTATAAAAAGTTCATTAAGGGATATGCCAAGATCACCGCACCTTTGGAAATATTTCTCAGACATAAGAGTGCCTTTCAGTGGGGAGAGGCACAATAGAGGGCATTTGACACTCTAAAAGAAAGGCTTATCACCACACCTATTCTATGATTCCCATCCTGGGATAAACCTTTCCATGTCCACGTGGATGCCTCTGGTATAACAATGGGAGCCATTCTTGCTCAACCAAGAGAGGGGATTGTTGATCATCCCTTGTGTTTTGCAAGTAGGAAGTTGACACCAATAGAATAGAATTATACAATGACCGAGCGCGAGGCATTGTCAATGATCTATGCACTCCACAAATTTAGACAATATCTGTTGTGACTCCCTTCATATTCTACACCGACCATATGGCCTTGAAGTATCTAGTAAACAAAGTAGTATTACAAGGGCACATATGTCCATTGGGTACTTTTATTTCAGAATTTGAATTCAAAGTGGTGGTAAAACCAGGAAAGAACAATTGTGGGCCGGATCATTTATCAAGGATTGATTCGGGAGAGGATGTGCATGCGTAGTATATCGAAAAACCATGCCGGATGTGTAACTATTCGAGGTTGCGGCACGCGCACCCTCGGAAATTAGAAGACATTTTGTTTTTCTCAAGGAAGGTGTGGTGCCCAAGGGATGAATGCTCTGGAAAGGAAAAGGTTAGCCATACATGCCACGCCCTTCATGTTGATCAATGGGGATTTGTATAAAATGGGCCACGATGAGGTTTTGCACCGGTGTGTATTAGAACATGAGCACGTAGCTATAATAGAAGAAGCCCATGGTGGGATTGTTGGAGGACACTATGCGGGGAATGCAACCACATGCAAGATCCTAGTCACGGACTATGGTGGGAGATGATTCACCAGGATTGCATTGAGTTTTGCAAGGCTTGTGACCACTGCCAGTGCCTTGGAAAACCTAGGAAGAAGGGATGAGATGCCCTGCGCCCCATCACTAGCACAAAACCTTTTGAAAAATGGGCAATAGATTTTGTCGACCAATCTCACCAGCTTGCGAAGGACTAACTCACGGTATATTATTACCTGTACTGATTATCTGACAAGGTGGGTAGAGGCCGCGCCCACTAAGGATTACACCATAGCCACGACTACTAGATTTTTGTGGGAAAACATTATAAGTAGTATGGGTGCCCATTAAGTTTAACAAGTGATAGGGGCACTCACTTCTTAAATGAAACCATCAGGATTCTATTGGTAGAATTCATGGTAGCCCATCACAAGACTACCCCTTATCACCCTCAGGAAAATGGGACTACGAGGCATTTAACAAAATCCTTAGTCACACATTGACTAAGATATGTGATGTGGGTAGGCAGGATTGGGATGACAAGGTATCAGCAGTTCTTTGGGCATACAAAACAACGTATAAAAGGTTGAACAAGGCCACACCATTTCAACTGGTGTTTGGCATGGAGGCTATTTTTCCGGTTGAATTCATGCTACCATCTCTATGTATAGCGCACGTAGGGGGGTTGGATGATGAGCAAGTGCTGGAAGAAAGAATTGATGAATTGATAAAGTTGGATGAAAGGCACTCACTAGCAAGATGGAGCCAAACAACTGAAAAAGCTAAGCAAAAGGCATGGCATGACCACCACATTAAGAACAAATAGTTTGAGGTTGGCTAGATGGTATTGCTATATGATTCAAAATTTCTATGCCATCCTAGAAAGTTGAAGGTGCATTGGTTGGGTCCTTATGTAATTTCATACATCCTTGATTTGGGCGCGTGCCAGTTACAAGCGTTGGATGGAACAAAATTACCTGGACACTTCAATGGGAGTAGGTTGAAGCCCTACTATAAATAATGCTTCTTGGTGTTTGTAAATAAGGTAGTTTTTCCAGTTAGTTTAGAATTTCCTTTTATGCTTTTCCTTTCTTGTATTTCCCTTTCGCGTTGTTGTTTTGTTTTGCACCTTGGGCACTCGGTAACCTTATTACTTTTTGACTTATGAATGCGCAGAGGACCACACATCATTTTAGTGTGGGGTGAGGTGATAAAGAGAGGCATGGAGTTATTCTACAGGAGGATTGGGTTGGTAGACCATTTGAATTGGCCTTGTTTGAAAAGATGCATTAGGAGAAAAGAAGGCAGATGGATGGCAAGATAAGGTTACATTGGAAATCCACGTACAAAGGAGAAAAAGTGCAAAAACATGAGGTAGGTGAAAGCAAGAATCATGAGGATAGAAGAGGTGCCTTTGGTGGTGGTAACATGCATGCAAGAGTCTTCTATCAAGATGGATTATTTGCATGCCAAAAGGTTGGAAAAAATTTTTTGCAAGGATTGGGTGGAAACAGTTTTCACGCGGGCAGGGGCATTGGGTGGAAAAATTTTCACGCAAGGATTTGGCACGTAAGGAAAAGCACTTGAAGTCGGGTTTGTTTGAAAAATGCCACATTAAACATGGTGTATATGGTGTAGGTAGCCTAGCCTTAAATGTGTAAAAGTGGGAAAAGCTATAAATACAAGAGTGGGCATTTCATTATTTTACTTTGTGAAAAACAAGAAGAGTGATTTTCTTTCAAGAGCTAGGGTTTCAAAGACTGACTCATGTGAAGGAAAATCCCAAAAACTTAAGCACAACTCAGTCCATTAGATCTACAAACTAGTGCAAGTGATTCACGGGTGTGAGGAACATTGTGAAGAAGTGTCGTGATCGAAGGAGAAAAGTCTGAGATTAGGGTTTGTGTTTTAGGGCACGGGGCATGCGGGGAAAATGTTCAAACAAAATCACAAGTTAACCTAGGAATGAAAGCAAGGGGTAAAATGATGGCCACAAAACCAGTTGATAAACCTACAGTACAATCCAAGAGGGGAAAGGGTAAGGGAAAAGGAAAGAAGAAAGAAGAAGAAATCCCCTTGGATACCAATGAAGAATGGTACTCGGAAATGCAATACCCGATGGGGTTTTGCTGGGGCAAGAGTGGGAGTCCCACATCAGATAGATGCCCATGATTGACTACAATCACCGATCAAGCACAATCACGAAGGAAATGGCACTAGAGCTGGTGTGCCCTACAAATAAATGAACACCTGACGGGATGCCAATCTACAATGACATGTAGTCAAGGTGAAAATGGAGAAGGTAGGGCTTCTCCAGCTTTATGAGTTACCATATTTTGGGAAGCCTGAGTGCTTGTACCAATGGCTGATGACATGCATGCATGAAGACTTTCTTCTTCTTCTTCAGGGGTGCAAAATGCACATAACTCCCCAGTTAATTTCACACTTTACAGGCCTAAGCTATAAAGGGGACTCATAGATGACCTCCTAGATGAGGAGGTAATTAAAGAAACCATTGCATCCTAGGAATATAAGAAGGGATCAAGGTACTACGACATCATGGATATCAGTGATCTGGTGATGAAGATGGCCATGCACCTTGTTTCCAAGTTGAATGGACAAGAGAGGTGGACCCAGGTGAGCAAGCCTTGGCTGAATGTCTGCAGGAAGGTCACGAGAAGGCACCATGTACAACATCTCCTAGTACATAGCAGATGAGATCATAAGCAGCGTGAGAGAAGGGAGGAAAGATATTATTTGGGAACATCCTATTAACAATTGTGTTCTCAGAAGTCGGGGTGTTGATGCATCTGAAAAGTTCGTATGGGAGTACCCCGATGAAGACCCTTCACCTGCGGAGAGGTTCCAGAAAGTATACATGTGAATCAATGATAGGGGTGCACAAGGCGTGCTTGGATAAATGGTATACGCACCTCAGGAATGCATTCGGGGCTGAATGGTGGATCCCAGAACAACTCCCCATGGCAACTGAAGGAGAAGCAGAGTTCACGGTATACCAACACTTCTACATTGGTAGATTCATCTTGGTGGATGGCAGTTGGAGTCCCTGGTGCAAACTCCCCTTCTCATTTACTACCCAATTTTTCTAGGCGGGAGTGAATAGGTACAAGGAGTCGAAGAAATTAAACCTTGACCTATCCACCCTTGATAGTGAACATAGGGAAATGAGAAAGAAGTTGGTCTACCTCGGGGAAGCACACATACGTTGAAAGATACGTATCACAAGATGTGCACATTGTAAGGCCCATGACCTTACCTATTGCTGAGAGTGATGCTTTGCTAGGATCTACCTACGCATAAGGCCAAAGTTTGAAAAGGGTGCATACATGGAGAATGAGATATCCATCCCAGATGACCCTATTGGAAAAAAGCCCACGCCAAAGCGTAAGGAGAGAGAAGAGAAAGAGGAATGGAGGGTCGGTGGAGGAGCAGGATGTAGGTACCATGGGCCAAGTACCTACGTCCGGAAGAAGAAGAGGATGGTAGTTAGGGAGAAGACCCCAGAACCAGTAAAGCCACCATCTCTTGAGGAGCCCTCGGATGAAGAGAAGACCACATCTCCCAAGCTGAGTCTTCAGCAGAAGAAGAAGAAGAAGAAGAGAAGGTAGAGAGAAAAGGCACAAGCACTTTTTAGGCAAGAAGAATGTTGGCGAAGGAGAAGAGCTGGAGGTGACCCAAGGGAGGATAAGTATAGATGACTCAGGGGAGGGAGGAGAGGAAGACATTGATGCATTCATCTTTGCATGGAGGAAGAGCACCCAGGGGGAGGAGGAGGACTCATAGAGAGTGAAGAAAGGAGCGAAGGGGCAAGCACCAAGGAGCAAGAAATGCCCAAGCTCACCCAGGAGGAGATAGATGAAAAAGTGACAAGGGAGGTGGAAAAGATGATTGATGCCTTGGTCGATGAGGAGTTGGGGCACAGCACGTGAGCTCATGCTTGGTGAGTTCAAGAAAGAACAAAGGGAGAAGAGTGGAAGTAGCACAAAAGGCCCAACTCTTTCAGTGACTATTCCAAAGGGCATGCACACGGGAAGTAAATGCACGAGGAAGGAAGATCGGTGATGGGGTATGTTAATGACCCTAACAAAGTTTTGCGCACATGTGCTTCTAGAGTACCATGCCCACCAAGGAGCTCACCACCATGGAGTCCTTTGATCCTGAGGGTGGATACCCACGCATGAGGAAAATGCTATCATGGGCATTTGACTCCCACATTGATGAGCCCGAATTCAAAGTTAACCAAGAGGCAATACTGGAGCTCTCTCGAGACAAAGGGGGCAACCCCTCATAAATGCACAACACTTGTCGGATGAGCAAGTGTGTAATGCACTCAACAAGGTCTCCATGGAGGTAGAGGCAAGGCTCTTCTATAGAAATGACAAGATTAAAGCCTTGGAGGACCTGTTGGAAAAGAGGAAGGAAGAAGTAGTTAAGTTGACAAAGGAACTCAGCCTTGAAAAGTTGATCAACACTCAACTACAATGGGAGTTACAGGAGGAGAAAGCTAAAGTGCGTGAAGTCTCCAAGAAGGTGGAGCTCATCTCCCAGGCTATTATCACAAAGCACCCAGACCTTAACCCTCCCACGCAAAAAGTATGGTTCCTCCTGGAATGTCTTGAGGACTTGACTCGGATCCTCACCATGGAAAGGCAGCCTTTGGCCTTGGAGTCGGCAGAGGATATAGCTACATGTTTGGAGAAGGAGGATAAGCTGAAGGTAATCACACTCATAGCTGAATACAATAAGGTCCTGGCTGATGTAAGAGTAGCTACACAAACCACAGGGGTCACCTATGACCACTGCGCGGATCAGGACAAGGTGATAGGCATGCTACTTGCAGACAATGAGGCCGAGCTAAAAGACTTTAGGGAGAAGAACAAAGGCAATAGAGCAGAATGAGAAAATATTTTAGCCAGGTAGAAAGAAGAATAAAGCTATTGAGGCCCTTCGGTCTCAATCAAAACATGGCTTAAAGAACTCTACAAGACCATTACAAGGAAGATGGATGCCTTGGAGGATCTTGCGAAGGAACTGAAACCATGGTGGAGACCATCACCACAAAGGGGGAAGGGTTAACCTTTGATGAGGTGAGCGCATTGTGGAAACCTTTGCAAAAGGGCATAGGATGAGGTCAGTGCGTGGGATACGCTTGGAGGCCGACCTACGGTAGAATTTTCCCCTTCTGCTTCTTTAGGAAATTTTTCCTTCTATTCTTTCTCTTCCTCTCCCCCCATTCTTTATTCTTTCCCTCCATTCTTTTCCAAGGCAAGGCCTTGCATTTTTGTACTATTCTTTGAAAAGGTTCCCGAGGGTAGAGAACAGGTGAAGTGTGGGGTAATGTTGGGCCCCTGATATAGCTTCCAAATCTTAAAGGCATGTAGGTGCGCATGGCCGGAGGAAGCGCAAGTGAAGGCGCATAAGGTAGAATTCAAAAGGGTTCTTGGAGAACCAAGGACGCGCATGCATGTGAAGAATAATTCGAGGACTTAGCCATTTTTGCCTTTTGGATAGAACACATGAAGAACGTGTTCCATTTGGATAAGGTTCCAGCTTGGCGACAGGTGTCCTAGGAAGGAATATACCTTGCGATAGGAAGATCCAAAAAGTTAATCATGACATGGAGAGGCATGCGCTGGGGTGACCCACACCTTGACACTTGGGGCCAGATCTGAGGTTGCAGAGGAGTTTGTTAGAGCTCAGATGCCTATTTATATGCACGCCCTTGGCAAAGAATAAGAGACACAAGTGAGGTAGCGGAGCTCTCAGAAATTACTACGAGAACTATGGGATAAAATGGGTAGATGATTCTAGGAAGATGTAATGAGGAAATGGGGAATGAAAATTTTATCTTGTGAGTATACATGTATGGATCCAGATATGGTGCATGACTATGGTCTGCCTCTCTGTGATGCTTTGTAGTAAGACTATGAATGAATATGATAAGGTTACCACTATGTTTATATTAAGATCTCCTTCTGTATTATCTACATGTTTTTACTCTACTTTTGATCTTGTATAATCATGGACCTTACTTGAATGATTGAGTATATTTGTGGATTTGTATTCTTAATTCTATTAATTTTGGACCTTACTATGGCAGGGGAGGTGTAGAAGTCAGTTCACGAGCTCTAACTCACATAAAGAGAGACTTAGCTCCCTCTCACGTGCCTAGGGTGAGCACCCAAAGCACCCGTTGGGTGATAGGCCAAAGGCATGCGCATGAGGTTCCATTGTTCTTTGTAGGGTGCAAAAATGACTACATGATTCGAGGTATAAAGGTTTTCAATTTGATAAGGAATCTTATGATTTGAAAATAGAGTCTATGTACCTTTGCTTAATAATTTGAGAAAGAAATTGTTGACTAAATTTCAAAATTCACCTTTTTCTCGGTCACCCTGGCATTACTAAGATTCTTACTAATATAAAACAACAATATTTTTGGAAAGGAATGAAAAAGGATGTTATTGATTTTTTGACACATTTCCTTGAATGTCAATTTGTTAAAGTGGAACATATGCACCCATCTCGGTTTATTGTATCCTCATAACATACCACAATACAAATGGTAGGTAATAAGTATGGATTTTGTACAAGGGTTACCTATGTTGAGAAATAAGAATGATGTTATAGTTGTTGATAAAATAACAAAGGTAGCACATTTTAATGCTGGAAATCTAAAGGATGATTCTCCTATTTTGGCAAGAAGATTTGTACACAAAATTTTTAGATTACATGGAGTACCCGAGTTAATCATTTCAGATAGAGATCCTGCAATGACATCAAGATTTTGGAAAACCCTTAATGCAACTCTAGGAACTAAGCTAAATTTCAATTTCATATCATCCGAAATAGATGGGTAGACTAAAAGAGTAAATCAAGTTTTAGAAGATATGTTATGAATGTATTGCATGGATCAACGGTATAAGTTGGAAGAGTATCTTCCATTAGTTGAATTCACATATAATAATACATATCATGCTTCTCTTAAGATGGAACCTTTCGAGGCATTATACGGAAGAAAATGTAAAACCCCTGTTAGATGAGATAACATACAAGAGAGAGAGGTAATTGGACCTAAAATTCTTACTTTGAAATGGAATAACAAGTTAAATTGATTTGTGAACGCTTGAAAGAAGTAGCAGAGATAGGTAAAAGAGTTACACTCGACTTGAAGAGGGTTGATAGGAAATTTGAACTTAGTGAGAAATTCTTTCTTTGGGTTAAACCGAAAAAGAGTTCTATAACTTTTGGCAAGGCTTCCAAGTTATCACCTTGTTATGTGGGAACTTTTGAGATAGTTCAAGTAATCAACCCTGTAGCTTATCATTTAGCATTACCTCCTGCTTTGTCACGAATGCATGATGCTTTCCATATTTCTTTGCTTAAGAAATACGTTTCAGATTTATCACACATGTTAAATTAGAATTATTTTTAGGTCCAGGACCTAGGAATAATCGTGGTTAAACCCATACGAGTGCTTGAAACTCATCGCCTTGCATTTGAGAAATTGAGAAATAAGTCAATGTAAGGTCCAGTGTGACTAGTTTAATGAAGAGAGTGCAACTTGGGAAAATATAGAGGATATGAAAAATTATTTTCCATATCTATTTGAACAAAATTGATTTTGTTGATTAATAAAAAATTATGATTTTATCTTTATATGACAATAAGTATGCCAGTTTTGGGCAGATATTTATTTGATTTGAATAAACAACTATTTAATGTTGATTTCTTGAACTATAAGGTTCTAATATATTTTGACTTATGGTATGAAAAGTGAATGAATTGATTGTCCTGATGTAAATTGTTAAAAAAGAGGTAATCATCGGGATGATGATTCTTTTTAGGAGGGAAGCATGTAACACCCTTGACAATTGTTATATTCCTCCTTTGCATTTCAAGTGTTGACAGGTGATTTTCTTTTAAAGATGTGTTCTTTTGATTGATGGAGATCATGCTTGATATGGATAAATATTTTCTTCTCTTAAGATCGTTAAACTGAAATGGAATGGCTTCATTGAATTCATTTTTCACTTTTTTTAGATGAATTGCAATCTGGTTTAAGAGTTGTAAACTTATCTATCAATTTGACTCATCCTTGGATCAATTTCAGTGATCCAAGGAATGTTTTGAATCTGCTCTGTGGAACGAATGGTAAATTGACATTCCATGAATTAAGAGACATATTGACTGAACTTTGTTGTTACAAGTTCTTTGATTTTTGTGTGAACGTATTTCCATTTAGTTTTATGTTTTACTTGGGTCCTTGGAGATGGATCATGGCGGACATTGCCGTGACGAACATGAAAATACGATAATTGCTCACTGGCATAGAAGCATTCAGATCCTAAAAAGGACTATCCTATGGAATCCTAAGCTAGGAAAGAATATTTGATACCTAAGCTATGTCACTTAATAGAATTCTTATTCCAACCTAACACTTCCTATTCTACTTTGTTGGTTGATTGGCATCCTAACCTAAGCTCTGTACTAAAGGATATGGAAAGGTTACTAGGCTATTAAAATTAACCTAGAACCTAATTTTATAAGGTTTTATGATGATATAACCTAATTCCTAAAACTATTATGTTGTGAATTAATCTAAACTATGTGGAAACTACCTAAGGCTATGCTATGGCGGGAAATTAAGACCTATGGCGGAAATTTATTATTAGGGTTATATCCTAAATTATATATTATAAACTATTCGATATTCCCCAACAATTTTCCCTAGTCATTTCCCTGCAATCCCCTGATCCCGATCGATGCCGACTTTCTATAGTCGACACCGACCTATCCCAATCAACACCGATTTTTATAATCGACAATCCGCCGCAGACAGTAAAATAATTCAGTAACACAAATCCAACATTGTTTTCATAGTTTCCTATTTTTCACTTTACTTTCTATCGCTTATATACATTATGTCTATCACTTTTAATCGAAAATATAGAAATTTATTTACATTCCTTTATCATGTATGCTTCTTTATTTAATTGAAAATGTGGACACATCCGCCGAGGGAGCTTATCACTTCCAAGACCCCGGCTTTTGGCAGTCCACCCAAATATCTTTTAACGTTGTCTTTTCTCTCAAGTATCTGTCTTACTGAGTTTCTCGGATCTACTTTGTAGGATTGCTCGTGTGTTCCCGCTTGTCTACATTGACTTTATTTTCCATCTACATCTTTGGATCTTGTCTTATCTATCGTATCGATTTCATTTGAGTTTTTCAGGGTTTTTGTGTTTAGTTTGGTACATTAACTTGAACAGGTAACAAGCAAAAAAATTCTTGATCTACATTCTCGCATGCCGGTGGGACACAACCAAAGTCCCCTATTGGTAAGTTCATTTCTTTTCCAGCTTTTGAGCTTTTGTTCTGCTTTCTTCACCGCTTTTCATCAGTTCTCCTTAAGCATTTCCTTCCTCATTTTTCTTGGTCTTCTTTTCATTTATAATTTGTAAAGTCAAAGTTTTTTTTTCTTGTAAATCTAAATTCAAATTTCTATTTCAAAGATTAGAAAATCTTTCACTTGATTTCTAGATTGCATTTTGATTCATCTCTTTATGCAAAATTGTTATTTCCTTGAAAGTTTTCTAGTTCCTTAAATAGAAATTTTCATTCTACTATTATCTGGATATATCTTTCTCGATTTGTTTTGCTTAACCTTTTCTTGTGTAGCACTTTTGCTTGTTCACGGAATTTTTGAGGGGAAGAGCTCAACAACGTGCTTTTTGAATTCCACACACCTCGAGAGAGCTAAATCTATAGTATTCCTCTTTTACGGTGTTTTCTCCTTTTTAGGAACTTAAAAAGAACTTTTTGTTTGTTTTCTATCACATTCAAAATTTTGATTTTGGTGCTTAAAAATAATTTAATCACATTTGGGAAAGAACTTGTTTGACTTGTCTTCATCGAAATCAAACACTTCATCTTTATTGCTTAAAAAGAATGTTTTCTTTGTCATTTCATTGTATGTTCTTCATCTAGTTTTCTAAATAGGTTAGAAAATTGATCAAAATTGGTAGTGACACTATTTGATTTTTATTTTTCACCCTTGCACATAAAGCCAAAATCACTAGGTATTGAGAATTTAAACAAAATTCCTTCCCCGGCCTCGCCTACTGGAAGTGACATCCAAGAGGAAGAGCCTACGCGGTACTCGGGCCGTACTATAAATTCACGGAAGTTCTAGTATATATTGGCAAAGAACTCGACTCCCTTATCGTAGTGGTGTGTGAAGTGTGGGGGTAGGCCCCTATATCAAGCCACATACCGATATTTTACTGAAGTGCCTTTGGGACTCCTCACCAAAACATTCCCCAAACCATCCTTAGTTTGGCTATCTCGAGTAGTTCCTGTTCTAAAAGCCTTCCCTAACATTTTTTTCTTAAAAGAATGAAAAATTAAAAGAGATAATCACCTATGCTACTTAAATTGTTTGTACATTAGTTAAGACAATCTCCTTTTTTCTATATTTCTATTTTTTATGACGGTCATCACCTAGTTACAATCTAGAAAAATGGCTCAATTGGCCCCTTCTTCATCCAAGATCACCACTAATGTGGATGTTTCGGCACCCCTCGGGTCTTCCTCGAGACCACCGCAGTTGGTTCCCCATCTTGGTCATATAATTCTTTCTATCATCCTAAAGTGATCCCATCACGTCCATCTTCCCCAATCCTTCGTAGAGATCATCTCGCTTCGATATAGAGTATGTTCCTCATGGAGATCCTAAATTTTAGGTGCTCCTTGATCACAATCCGGTAGCCCTTATGGACTATCTAGTGCATAAGTTTGTTCAAATATCTGATTAGGGACCACCAATCTAGCAAGTTTATGATTATTCTCATGAACCATCTCAGGATTTTATAGAATAGTTAGCATAATTTTTCTCACCTCGAACCACGGAAGAGGGTGGCACATCTATGCCTCCTTTTTCTCTACCACCAACCATGTCAACTGGTTCCCAAATGGTCATGCCTATCCCTAGTGCCGCGGCTACCTCAGCTACTCCACAACCTATTTTTGAGAGGTCCTCTTCTTTAGCTATGATGGGTGCATCCACACTCTCACAGATTGCTGTTAATTCTTCTATGTCATCCATTGCATCTCAAGGTCAATACCTCTTTATGAATCAACCCCCTTCTATGAGTCAGTTGGTTCCTTCTTCTCATCCTCCAGTTGGTCTTTCTTCCAATGCTCTAGCAACAGTGACCTTTACCCATCCTCTGGCATCGGTGCCCTTAATAACCAATCTGGCAGTCAAAAGCCTCATTCAGACTTTGTTCCCCACCATGTCCAATCAAATCAACACCCATGCTCCTCAATCCATTCTGATTCAATCGACAAGTGTAGGAGCCCACCAATCACAGGCTCCATCTTTCATTCAACCACCTTTCTCTCAACCACTTGTCATCTCACAACCTATTTATACACAAGCTCCTTCATAACAAATACCTCACCAAGTGTCACCTAGAATGCCTAGTTATTCCTCTTATCATCCTATTAATCAACAGATGAATCCCCATTAACGCCTCAAAAAATCCACCATTCGCTTCTTATGCAGGACATACCAACATGCCTCCTCCTCAGTCTGACATTATCCAAATTCTTTTCAAGAAAATCACAGCCTAAAGCCTCCAAAGAAAGGGGCTCACCCTTCATACTCTTTTTAAGAAGTGTGTAATGAACCGATTCATCCATCAGTGGCTTTTAAGCCTTATCCTCCCCAATGGGAACTTCCTAAGTTCTCAAAATTTCATAGTCGAGGATCCTCAACAACACTTGCAAGCATTCAAACACACTTGCTACCTTATAGTCCAGATCGAGCTTATGCTCGTACTTTCCCTATGTCTCTAGCAGGGCCTCGCTTAGACTGGTATAATAACATTCCCAACACTCCTTGTTTTCTTTCTCTCAATTAGCTCAGATGTTTTTTGAAAATTTTTCAATAAATATCACACATAAGATCTCAATTACAGATCTTTATAACATTTGTCAATTCGATGACGAGTCTATTGTAGACTTTGTCACTCATTGGAGAGGTATAATAAATCAATTATCTTTCTCCCTCCCTCAATCTCAACAGATCGAGTTGTTTACTCGATCTTGTGCTAATCATATTTCTTCCACTTTAAGGATCCAAACCTTTCACACATTTGAAGAAGCCTTTACGATGGCACGCAAACTTGAGTCCCATGCCATTGAACAAGGGAAGTTAAAACTTCACTCTAAATCTAAACTAGATTTTTCTCGGTTTACAAAATCAAACCCTTCCACTTCTAACAAAGACAAGAATCAGGGATCCACCAATGCCATCGTATTAAAAACACCACGAGCTGATAACACTTCTAATCAAACACCACGAGAGACTTTTCATCTTCTCGAAAAGGACCCTCATCATCTCGATCTTTTACTTCATGGGGGGAATCATATGCATCCATCTTAGAAAAAATGTTGGAAGTTCACATGATCAAACTTCCCCCTATTAGAAATTTTGATGAGAGCCAAGAACGACCATTCTGGTATAGGGAAAATGACTTCTGTCATTATCATAGAACCAAAGGCCATGACATCAACGATGTCGACCTTCAAAAATCTTGTCCAAAAATTCATTGATAAAGGCGAGCTCATTCTAGATAACCCAAATGCTCCCCCAAATCATGCACTTGATGTCTTTAAACAACCTTTTCCCAATCATTCCCCAAACAATGACACTTCAGTGGTCTCAAAACCAAACACTCATACTATCAACTTCATCTCTACTGAAGAATCTTCTTCTAAAACTAAGCCATCTACGAACACGTCGACCGAATCGAAACTTCCTCCCACTCCATTAATTTTGAGATTCCACCATCTTCGACAATTTGTCTTTAAATATTTCTCCATCATTAGAGATGGATTCATCTCTCCTCGTCTCTTTATCTCGATCTTCCATCCATGCTAGAGAATGTCATCCTCATCTATCTCATCGTCAGACATTCTTTCGATGCTGGAAACATTTACATCCCTTCAAGTTTCCACAACAAATACATCTACTTCTGTTTCTCCCATTTTTGCCACGACTATGCCATTGGTAAATATACCTATAGTCGTACCAACTTCTCTACCAATGGAAGCATCTTTGATTCTGACTCTTCCATTTCCTTTCCTATAGTAGTTACACCCACAACTATTGTACTAGAAGTATCTCCCTCACAGGGAACCACTTCTTCATCATCCACTTCTTCCATCACCGACGCTGCCTTGCCTATTAAGGAAAAATCTAAAGAAATAGCACTGACACCTACACTTTCGGTTCCTAACTTAAACCGAGACAACTAAAGTCTAATGTTGTATCATCAGTACCGCACCATCTCCTTCCCCCGAAAAGGTTACAATCACCTTATGCGGTTGAAGTTGTCACCATCCCCGAAAAAGGAAAACCAATATTTCGACTATTAAGACTCTTGGTGCTTTCCCTCAAAAATCTCTCTCCACGCCTCATAGAAGATTGGATTTATCCACTGAGAAGGCATCTTCTTCTACAACACCATCAAAACCATCATCTTCTTCTACAACACCTTCTTCACCGGTGCCTCGTAAAGTGGATTTACCCACTAGAAAGGCATCACCTCTTTTATCAGACCATCATCTTCGTCACCAAAAGCCAAGGCACCCTTTGTTCCTCCTATCAGACCTATTTTGGGAGCTCCTCCCTCATCTAAGTCAGTCTTATCTAAATCATCATTTGTTTCACCAAGCAGCCTTCTTCATCTCTGAAGACCACAACACTTGTCACATCTTCATCTTCTTCAAAATCTATCTTAGGAGCTCCTCCTCCACCAAAATCAATCTTGCCTCACTTACTTCCATCTCAGCACCCAAGGCTACTTCTCCCGATATCCAGAAAAGAAAAATGATCCCTAAAAAGACTGTCAAACCAAACATGCAGATTCTTTTACCTCGGTAGTCTATTGAGGAAAAAGAGGCACCTTCGTCATCTCTGTCCTCATCTTTGTCTACCGGATTCTATACTAAATTCTTCACCAACTTATCCAATCTTCATCCATATCTCTTCCTCCGATCAAACCCTATAATCCTAAAGGAGTAAAACCTTCCTGGTTCAACTCTGATTTGATTTGTGCTTACCACCGCACTCCAGGACATGACACCGAGGGATGTAAAGCCCTCCAATCTGTCGTGAGCAGTCTTTTGGAAGAAAGTGATCTTCTGCTGGAAGAGGAGGAGGAACAAGTATCTCCTATCATCTCAACTACATCTAAGCCTCAATGATGTACTCAGGCCTCTAGTTCTATTAATTCCACTCCGATGATCTTCCACCTTCTCAAATCGACACAATTCATATCGCCACTAGAGCACAACAATATGATAATCTATCATCATCTACATCTCGGCCATGGGTTGTCATTTCTATAGCCCCTGAAGGAGTTCCTCCTTCCTCATCAGCCTCGAGACCTCAGGTCTCTATTCATGCTTCACCTCGGGCTCAGATTCTCGTATCAGTTGAGGAAAGTGTTATGAAACAACTTACCCATGCTCCGGTCAAAATGTCTCTTTTTGACCTCATTCAATCATCTCCACAACATCACCAAGCTCTGATTGATAATCTGCACTGTATCGTGGTGAATTCAGATGAGCCCCAGCCTTTTGAGATGGTTTTGGGTTTAATAGACCATCAACCACCATTTCCTTTAAGGATTCTAAAATTCCTCCCCTTTCTTCTGAGGATTTAGAGGCTCCCCTCTTTATCACAGTTCAAATCAACAATACTACATTAAAGCGCACTATGATCGAAAATGGTGCTGCACTCAACGTCATTTCCTCTCACACATTCGAGCAACTTAAGTTACCAAAGAATGTAGTGTCACCACCACCTTTTTCCCTTCGATCATTTAACGATCACCGGCGGCGACTTTTAGGAATCGTGGTCCCGCCATTCGGGTGGGTAAGAAACTACTTCACGAGCTTTTTACATTGTTCAAGGAAATTCCACTACAATATGATCCTCGATGCTCCTGATTCAATGCAATGCATTGTGTCCCATCAACCCTCCATCGATGCTTAAAATATCAGTATGAGGGAAAAATCTATACTCATCCAGGAGATCCTTTTCCTTCCGCACAATGCGACATGACCACATGATCTACCCCTCTAAAGGAGAATGCTTGTTCTCCCGATGAGGCTTCATCCTCTTCCATACCTACAAAAAAACTACCAGATTTACAAAATATGGAAGAAACGTTGCAGCATTTTTTCGCTAGAGAGCTTCCTCTTCTCTCTTTTAACACCCATCTCAAACCTAATGAGTATGGTAGACCGAAAAACAACCTAATATCAGCCAGCCAGGTCTTGGTCGCATCATCACCATTGGTCTACCCAATCAATAGACTAACTTCATTTACGGTGGTCTTGATACACCTCACTATCACCCGATTCTCCCCTAGGGCCAAACCCTATTCAACAGGGTTTGATTGTTTACAGAATCCCACATTCACAAAAAAATTATTTATATCGATGCACGTGGAAGGGCTTTGGCCTGGGAAAATATGAATAGGGTATACATGACCTCGCATCCATTCCAACTCTTAAACCACATCAAAAATTTGGTTTAGGATTTAAACCTCTCTCAAAAGCCACCATCACCATTCTCGATGAGCCTCTCTCCATTGAGGAACCATCTTCTCCCACCAAGTCAAAAGCATCACTTGATGTGGATGATGCCATTTCCATCCCGCCTAACTTTTTTTTTTAGTCAATACCATTTCCATAGGTCCATTGACCTATAAAACTAATGGCGAATCCACTTCCATACCATTAGTCTTCCCTGAAATAATTGGAGACGACTCTCCCACTATCAACACTATCCACTGTACGGATGATGATTCTGTCCTCACCTATCTGGGGCAGAGAGGATTCTTATCTTCCTAAAACCATTCCTTCTAACATGTCTACGCTTCTCAACGAAGCCACTGTCGACCTTAATATAGGACTTCAAGACCTCGCATCATTAAGGTCGGCCAATCTCTTAATCCACAGAGTTAGGAGACTTTACCACATTTCTTTCCAACCATCGCCAAGCTTTTTGCTTGGTCATACGAAGATATGCTAGACTCGATCCTCGATATTGTGGTCCACAATATCATTACTCTTCCGTACATCAAACCGTTAAACAAAAATTGTAAAATGCACCTCGTAGCCCTTCTTGTCAAAGAAGAGTCAGTAGCACTTTCTTTTTCTAACTTCATCCAACCCATTGATTATCCACAATGGGTTTCAAATGTAGTACCAGTAACTAAAGCTACTAGGAAAAATTCAAATTTGTACCGACTTCCGGATCTTAATCTCACTTGTCCGAAAGATGATTTTCCTCTACCTAATATCGATCAACTCATGGATTTAACTACAGGTCACGAGATGCTTTCTCTTATGGATGGTTTCTCTGGATATAATCAAATTCTCATCACACTAGAGGACCAGCATAAGACTTCCTTCATAACTCCTTGGGGGAATTTTTGTTATCGTGTCATGCCTTTCGGTCTTAAGAATGCAGGAGCAACCTATCAACGAGCAATGACCTACATCTTCCATGATCTCTTACACAAAACTATGGAAGATTATGTCGATGATCTCCTTGGTAAATCCAAATGCCATCAGGATCATCTTTTCATTCTTACACCTCTCTTCGAGAGGCTCATTCATTTTTGTCTTCACCTAAATCCATCTAAATGCGTGTTTGGCATTCTCACTGGTAAACTCTTAGGCTTTATCATTTCTATTAGGGGCATTGAAGTCGATCCCACAAAAATAAAGGCTATCCTTGAGATGCCTCCCCCTTCTAACTTAAAACAGCTCCACAGTCTTCAAGGACATCTTCAATCAGTACGTCATTTTATCTCACAACTATCAGACCATTGTCAACCTTTTCATCATCTCCTCCATAAGAATGTTCATTTTGAATGGGATGAGCATTGCCAAAAGGCCTTTGATGATCTCAAAGCTTATCTTCTTTCTCCACCTATGCTTACACCTCCACACAAGGGGGAGCCATTCTATCTTTATATTTCTATGACTGACCATGCTCTGGGAGCCATGATCTCACATCGGATGCTAACGGTAAAGAACAAGCCATCTATTACATCAGTCACACTCTTCATGAGTATGAAACACGCTATTCTGAAGCTGAAAATTGTGTTGTGCTCTCTTCTTCGCAACTTCTAAGCTTCATCACTACCTCCTTAATCACAAGACTTATATTGTTACAAGTGTCAATCCACTCAAGACAATGCATGTGAAACCTTATCACAATGATCGTATCACTCGTTGGCTCATGCTCATGACAAAGTTTGATCTCGAGTTCATCTCACAAAAATCTATCAAGGGTCAGGTCATTGCAGATCAATTAGCTGATACTCCTCTTCCTAGACACTCAAATTCCCCTTGCTCAATTCCTAGATGAGTGCATTCAACAAATTGATTTTGGTCTTTCTCCATTTAAAATAAAACTCTTCTTTGATGGGTCCAAATGTCAGCAAGGGGGAGGTGCAGGTTTTGTCATGATTCCTCCTTGGGGTGCACCTATCCCTGTCACACACAAACTTAACTTTGAGTGTACCAATAATATGGCTGAATATGAAGCTCTTGTTTTAGGTCTTCAAAATGCCATTAATCTTGGCACTCACCATATCGACATCTTTGGTGATTCTGAGCTCATCATTAATCAAGTCATGGGTGTCTATCAATGCAAAAATGATATTCTTCAAAAATATCACGATATCATTCTCTTTCAACTTCAAGATTTTGATAAATTTACTATCCAAGCTATCCCTCACACTACGAACTAATTCACGGATACAATGGCTTCTTTAGCCTCACTTATTCTACCTTTTACCAAAGACTCACAACTTTCTGTGGTTATGCAGTGTTTAGACCAACCCTCTCATCTCGGGCATTTGACTTCAATCAACACCGTCACAACCAACACTCAAGATGAGTGGTATCAGCACATTTTTTATTATCTATCTCATTCAATGCTCCCTCCAGATCTGACATCCAATGGCAGAAGATATTTTATCCTACGCGCTAATCGCTATACTATTCTAGGTGGAATCCTCTACAAACGTGGTTTTGATGGTATTTTTTTTTGGTGCCTCAAAACCCCTGAATCATCTAAAGCTATCCAGGAGGTCCATGATGGTATCTGTGGTGGACATTTTAGTGGCTTGGCATAGCTAAATGCATCTTACGTTTAGGTTATTATTGGCCTTCTCTTAATCGAGACTAGAATACACTAAGAAATGTGTCAAGTGTCAACAACATTCCAATCTTACACATATCCCTAGTCAAGCTTTGCAACCTACAGTAGATTTGTGGCCTTTTTCACAATGGGGTCTTGATCTCATCGGTCTCATCAATCCCCGCTCTTCACAATGTCATCATTCTATCATTACTACCACATAATACTTCACTAAGTGGGTAGAAGCTATTCCTCTTTCATCAACTAAAGCTAAACCCATTGTTGATTTTGTCTATCAACACATCATTTGTCACTTTGGTGTCCCACACAAACTCATCACAGATAATGGTAAATCTTTCAAAAACATCGATTTGTAGAACCTTTGTGATGATTTTCAATATCAAACTCAGCTTTTCTTCTCCATACTATCCCCAAGCTAATGGCTAGCCGAGGCTTCCAATAAAACTTTGCGTAATATCCTCACAAAGGTAACTAGTCGAGCTGGTAGGGATTGGCATTTACATATCCCTTTTTCTCTCTAGGCTTATCAGACTAGCATTCATACTCCTACTGGTGCTACTCCCTTATCTCTCATCTATGGGTCTAGGTTTCCTTCCTTTTTGGAAGTCCAAATCCCATCTCTTCTTGTCTCTCTCAAAGAATTTATCTCTGATGAGGACTATCATCAAAATCATCTAGCTAGCTTGAATTGCTCGATGAGTGACGTCTCAATGCTCTCGAGCATCATCAAGTCTATCTTGAGCATGTCAAACATGCTTATAACAAGCACTTACAACACCGTGACTTCAAAGTTGGTGATCTTGTTCTTAAAGAAAACCAAAATGTCACTACACTAGAACGAAGTCAACGTGGTAAGTTTGCTCCTAACTGGATGGGTCCATACGTAGTCACTCATAAATATGGGTCCGGGGCTTATCATCTATCTTCCATGGATGGTGTACCTAAATGGAACCTCTTAATGCTTTGCATCTAAGGCCCTTCTACTGTTAAAATCTATCTTACATGATCTTGGTCACAAAACGGATCTTTCATCCATCTACAACTAGTCATGTATTTTTGTAAGTGATTTGGAACTATGTGGTTCTCCACGTTATTTCTTTTCTATACCTTAAAAATGAGTACCGCGGCTCTACTCATGGCATTTTTCTTATGGATATGTTCCTCCTCATGGTAGGAACACCTTAATCACTATTTCATCTGTCCTAAGTGTTTATCTTAATCGAATCTACTCGGGGCATGAGTACGTGTTTGTATACATTTTCTTCCCTCTATCTGATCTATCTAGGTCTAAACTCAACTTCTTTCAAAGCTCAAAAAAAAGAAGAAGATGCTATCCTAAAATTCCAAAAGATAGACTGATCCCTCGAAGGACAACTATCCATGCCTTATCAAATAAATCAAAAAGTATAGACCATTCCCTTGAAGGATGGCTATCATCAAATTCAAAATACAATCGCTCCTCAAGGACGGCTACTTATTTCATGGAATTTTCAAGGCTTCTCGCATTAATCAGCCTTTACAAGAATGACTTCCTCTTCCAGCTTTGTTCACTTTTAGCATCATTGAAAGACTTCCCATATCGATCGGGCTTTTCTATGTCTGGAAAACTTCCCGCATTGATCAGCTTTTCTTCTATCAAAACAAAAATCATGAAGCTGAGATATAAGACCTTTTTTGATCATATGGAGACCCTATTTTCCCAATATGAGCACGTATTCTATCCTTCATACATTTCAAAAGATACATACTTACTTACTTCTCATTCCATCTATCTCTTAGATCTGGTTTGTGACTGACTAGTGTCAGGTTCATTTTATCTGTATCTATGGCCTTATATGCATCGTCTTTCAGTTTCCTACCAAAGTCTCTATTTGTGGTCGGTTAGGGGCCTAACTTATCATTCTTTTTCCTATCTAGGTGTATTGATTTTTATCTTCTAAACTAAGATAATATCATTACATCCTTTGTCATCACAAGGAGCATTTCCACTCATTATGTTAATTTAGTCAAAATCTATCATCTATCTATACTCATCTTATCTACTTTTTCTAAATACATATCAAAGCATGTATTGCAAACACATGTGAATCTACCTATCTATTTCATCAAAATTAAATTAACATCTTAAATATATCAAATCTATCAATCACAAAATCACATCACATCTATCTATCCTCTATCAAAATATGTCTATGACCATCAAACTTACACTACATCTATCTATATCTATTTCATCAAATTAAATTAACATCTTAAACATATCAAATCTATCAATCACATCAAATCACATCACATCTATCTATCCTCTATCAAGATCTCTATGTCCATCAAATCAATCATCTATCTATCCTCTATCAAAATATATGTCTATCCATCATTACATCTATCCATATCTATCAAAATTAAAATGCATGAGTACAATCACATAACACAAAAATGATGAATCTATATATATATATATGAGTGTCTGTACAAAAAAGAATGGATGGCTTTCAATCAAGCCATCTATATCATACATCAAAAATGCCTTCAAATCGAGGCTACATCAATATATCGATACAAAAATAACATATCTATATCGTAAAATCAGATAGGTGGAAGACACTATCTCCTCCACCCTCCTCTGGTCCAGGTTGTCTCTCCTGGCCACCTCCTATCGAGCTAGAAGCACCTACTATTGGGGCCTACCGCCACCTCTCGATCTCTCCCGGTGCTCCCACCCTCCGATGCACCACTAGCTGCGGCTATCGCTGATCTCCTCCTCGCACCATAACGAGGCACATCAGGGGCATGTTGTGCTAGGGCATCCTCATAGTATCTCACCTCGGCGAGGAGAGCCTGATAGGTGCTCAGACTCACCATACTGGTGCTCATAATGGCACTGCTGCTGCTACTAGTGGTGGCCCTCCTGATGTCGCACCCTATGACCTGACTCTGAAAGTGGTGCCTGTATCACCGTATTTGGCCCTGAGGGCCTCTCTATGCCGATGGTAGCGATCCCTCTACTGGATCACTATATCTCACTCCTGACATGTTGTGTCTCTCTCTAATATCAGTGCATCCCTCTCCTTCTCCCAGAGCTCTAATCTCCTCGAGGGCAGCCTAGTGTGTATGCGTCAGGGTAGCATGCTCTCCCTCCAGCCTCTCTAGCACTATAGCTATGTCCTCCTCATCTGCATCTATGGATGTTGGTAGGTGTCATGGTAGCTCTGTAGAGTACCATGCCACATAGCCATCATCTACTCCTACGCATCATCATCACTATCTGTGGAAGGTGGGGCCTCCCTCAATGGATCTTCCGGGATCAAAATCGGCAGATCGGTCTCTCTCTATCCCCGCTCTATGGCATGTCAGTGGTCGGGACTATCTATACTAAACCAAACTACCTCAGTACCCATATAAACAGGATGCTCCCCATATCTCGGCCTCGCAGCCCCTAACCACCCTGCTCCATCTCAACTCCACCAGGTGAGCCTCCTGACCATCCCATGTTAGGTAGACCCGATATGGTCTCCAAATGACCTACTCTGGTGTCAGCATCCTGAATCGCTCAGTATACCACTCACAGATCTCCCTGTATCTCCTAGGGCCATGTCTTCCCGCCATCACCGAATCCATAATCAAGGGCCCCCTCTACTACTGGCATCCATGGAAGCCCTGATGGCCTAATCACTACTATATGCTCATATGCCCAATAATGGAGCACAAAGCTAACATCGATACCTGTCCACCTACCTATGGTGTACATCCATAACTCATGATATATCTATGCTACTAGGGCATCGAAAAACACAACACCTGCCTAAACTCTAGATGTCACAAACACAGTCTAGTAATAACAATGGAAATCTCCCACCTCCTGAATCTGGTAGAGAAAAATAAGAGATCGCCATCTGAATCAAGCTATCCGTCTACTCCTAGCATCATCCTATCTATAATGTGAGGCTATCCTCACCACCCTAGACACTATCTCTAAATCATCTTCCCTATCTCCATATAATCGTCCTAGGGCCCTCTGCTGCTGCTCTCGTGGAGTGGTCTCTATAGGGTCCCTGGTGATCGGCAACCTCAAGATCCTATATATGTCCTCATGGGTGATGGTCATCTCACCCGCCCCGAACCGTAAAAGTGCATGTCCTACTATCCCATCATCCATATTAGTGCTCGCATCAACTCTACGTCTCGGGGCACCCATCGGTAGTAACGGAAGCCCCCAAGCCCGCTAGCTCTCTGGTGATGCCAATCAATGTCTATCACATTGGGAGAATGGTCTCTGAAGCTCGGAATAGCATCCCGCATATGTAACGCCTCTCGTGCCTGCATCCACGACATCAAGGGTAGTGTTAGCTTCTCATTTATCCAAATCGAAACATCAAAAACACATTCTACCACTTTCTTAAGTCTAAAACTCTAATCGGCGTCGATTGAGTTCAATCGACGTCGATCTTAATTTAGTCGACGTCGATTGAAATTCCAATCGGCACTGATTGATTGAATTCGTAATCGCGCGATTTTTTCAAATCGACGCCGATTGGGAGGTAGAGTGTCCAAAATACTTCTGCCTCCCATTTATCTCCCTTTTTTCCTAAAAACTAGCATCCTAATATGCTATTTAATGATAAATGTACATATACAGATTAAGGTGATCCACTTACCCTGGTCGTATGTCCTCTTCTACTTCGACCGCCTTCCCCCGCAGGCTTCCATGTTGCTCAAAATCAATTTTTGACTCTCTCTAAATCAATCGTCGTGGTGTAAATAAATCGTTCATGTTTTCCTTTCTCATATTTATATGTTTGTGTACGGTCAACACCAATTTTTATGGTTGGAATTGATTGGTTTAGTCAACGTTGACTTTGGCTTGATCGACGCCGATTTAGGCCCATCATTGCCGATTGGTTGCAATTTTACCTTCCACATCACTTTCTTCCATCTCCTAATCTTTTTGCCATAGTGTTGATGCTTGGCTTATTTATCTAGTCATTATTATGCCCTGAGTGTTGCCTTTTGGCACATACTTTCGATATTATCACCCATTTCGAGTTTGTTCCTTGTACATGGGTCACTCACATTTGTGGCAGCTTAAAGATAACGGGTCTATAGGCACTAACGTCGTCTACTTTGCAGACCATCTGGTTGTCCCTACCAATGTGTCACTCTTTAGGTGCTACTATTTTGTAGCCCTCCTTACACTCACGGGTCTGTAGGTACTAACGTCATCTCATGCGAAGACCATCTAGTCTACCCTACCAATGTGAGTTCCTTAGGTTACTACCTTTTTTATTATTTTTTGTTGCATCATAAATGATCGATCTACTCCAGAATCTAGCCGGGGCATCCTGCATTTTCATCTACCTTTTTCAAACTTGGGATCGGTTGTTCTTTCGGGATCCATCCCATCCCTAGTTTGAGGGGGATCACATCATCACTTTTTTCTTCCTTTCTTCCAACTCCTTGTTTTTGTCTTGCAACTTTGCTTATCGCAAGTTACTCGAAAAAAAGGGGAAAATGTAGACACCTAAAATTGGTTACCCAATTTAGTGTCCCCCACGTTCGCTACCTTCTCGCAACCTAGGGCACCTTTATATCACCACTTCTCCTTAGGTATTATTTAAATATTTGATTTAAACATCTATCCTAAGTTTATTATACCCCATTATGTTTTACCCATGGATAATTAAATATTAACTATTTAATTACACTTTTTACATGTATCTTAACCACTTATCTACCCCATATCAATTCCTAACCTCCCATATCAATTCTATCCATCTATCCCCCCTATTTCTCCTCCCCCAAACCATACAAAGGGGATATTTCCCATATTTGAGTTGAGGGATCACTTACATCTTTCCAAAAAGTTCCTTTTGCCATTTTGGGAGTCGTTTCCCTGATCGGTGCCGAATGGTACTCGTTCGACACCGATTTTTCGGAACGGCACCGACTATACACCGATCGGCGCCGATTACAAATATAGGGCTAGAATTTAGTTCTTGTTAGAGATAGAAAGAATGATAGAGAGTTTTGAGCATCAAGCCTGAGCATTATCTATCAAGTGAAAGCAAATTCTTTCCAAATCAATCCCTAAGAGGAGTACCATTACTCTGCTACTACCACATTGACATCGTGAGCCTCCATCGATCTCTCGGTGACTCTATTCCTGCATCTAGCGAAGGTGGAGCTTTTTTAGTATCCCTACGGATCCTGTAGATCTAGCGAACATCGATGATCTAGCTTTCATTTTCCGTTTCTCAATCTTCCTGCAATTTTCCCCTAGTCGACGCCGACCGATCCTGAATCGACGCCACTTTCTATAGTCATTCTGACCTATCGATCTAACGCTGATTTTTATAATCGACGCCGATTATCCCAATCGACGCCGATCAGATCGTACAGACAGGTAAAATAATTTAGGTAACACAAATCCAACATTATTTTCACAGCTTCTATTTTTATTTGCTTTTTCTCACTGTATACATTTTGTCTGTCACTTTTAATCAGAAAATCTAGACATTTATTTACATTCTTTTATCATGTATGCTTCTTCCTTTAATTGAAAACATGGACTGACATCCGCCGAGGGAGCTTATCACTTCCCACTTTTCGGACCCACTTTTCGGTCTTTTTTATCAGTCCACCCAAATATCTTTTAACGTTGTCTTTTTTATCAAGTATCTATGTCTCATGGTTTCTTGGATCTACTTTGCAGATTGCTCTGTGTGCCCATCTTATCTACATCATTTCTGCGCCGATTTCATTTGAGTTTTTCGGGGGTTGTTTGGTTTAGTTTGGTATATTAACCCCATCTTTCTTGATCTACATCGGCTTTCTTTTTTCCATCTACATCTTCTATGCCCAAAAGATCTTGTCTTATCTAAAAGTTAATCATCAAGAGAGCGCGTGATAGAAGTGGCTACCCCTATTGAGGGGAAAACTAAAGAGACTATCATAGCAGCAAACTACCGGATCTCGAAGTTCTCACTAGGGAAGGCTACACATGAAGGATCCAAGCAAGATGTACATACTACTCTTGGGGCTCTTTTGGATAAGTATGATAAAGACAAGGCCACCAAGGATGAGCTTAAGGCCAAATTCGAACAGCTCACTACACTGTTGCGTAGAGTAACTCAGCCCACTCCATCCACTAACATCTCAACTACTACGGCCATGAAAATATCATCTACAATCGATGATATCTCTTATCATGAGATTGAGAAGCTAGGCCAGAAAGGGAGAATAGTGAATGGATGGATGGAGAGGATCTTGCAGGAGGCCAACCCCTTGATCAAGGAAGCTATGGAGATTTATGCTGATTTATAGATTGTAAAAACCACCATCGCTAAGATGGATGAATCCCTCTAAAAATAATAATAACTTGAATCTAACCTTGGTGACATGGAGTGACATAAGAGAGGAAGATTCTGACTTACTTCTATAGGAAGAGGTAATTGATGATGCCTCAAAATTGTTTGAATATCAAAAGCTATGGAATTCCAAAGTGTCGTCAGTGTACTAAGATCTAATTAAGAAATTAGAGGATAAGTGGGTGGAGATTAAAATGCCCTTAGTGATATATCTAAAGATTTTGATAATGCCCACTGCAATTTTTCAATGAGAATATCGATGCTCTTCCTCGAGGACCAAATCAAAGATAATTTCAAAGAATTGGTGAAGCAGGATGACGATGTTGCGAAGACTTTCAAGAATGACTCTATTGATTGAATAGTTCTATGCCAAAACTTTATAGGGAGACTAAATAAAGTCATAAGTAATCTTCAAGGTTGCCGCCAGATCACAAAAGAGATTGAAATAGCAAATGTGGTGAATCACTATGCGTGTGGACCTAGAGATGAAGAAACTCAGGGTATTGTCAAGCATTTCTTCGAATACAGACACCACATGGCCATATGGGAAGAAGAGAAACAAAAGTATGTAGAGAAAGGAGAGGAGGGTGAACCAGGCCAAAGTTGAGTGGCCATGAAAGGATAGGTTGAAGCTCTGGAAATGGTCAAAGTTGTAGGGTTGACTTGGTCAACCTCTCGCAACAAATTTGCTATTTTTATGGGAGCCTGTTCCCTTTCATAAATGACATTACTATTTTTAGTTAACTGTTAGTTAAGGCTCAACTGTAATGGCTCAACCTAGGAACTTATAAATAGTGGAGTGCTCTCCATTATTTGATATATATATTTTTGAGAGATTTGGAGAAAGTTTCTCTTCAAGCTTTGAAGAGTACTTTCATAATTTTGTTGAAACCTTTTAATTATATTCAAAGTTGTTCCTTGCACTTGAAAATATATCTATTGTGTTTAATGATTAATCATTGCATGCCTTGTGAATGAGATTCCTTAGCATTATCTGATTAATTTACCTTTAGTTCAGGTTATCTATTTTCATATTGAGAAAAGAATAGTGTGATTTCTTCCCATCAGTTGTGAGAAAATATTTTCCTTCTGCTGATCAAGAGTTACATTATTATTATCATTTAAGTGAATAATGGACATGTGCTTGTGATTATCCCTTTGATAAATTACCTATGTATCAAATCAAAGTTGATCCCTCTATTATGTATGTTTAAGGTTTAACAGAGGAACGTGTGCTTCTAGTCTGTGGTATTTTTATATCCTTTCCAAGTTGCAATAGGTGAGGGTGGTTAACGGTGAAATCATCATACCCACATTAACCCTTCCAGAAGTTAAATCTCCCTTTTCTTGGTGCATCACCACTTCTAGAATAGATTTTATTTCCTTGTATTCTTCTTCCCTAAATCCCATGAAATGTTAGCATAGGACTAGTTAGCCATCTTTCTTACATCAGAAGTAGTGTTGTGTTTAGTCTAGGAATAGGAAGTAGCCTTCTCTGGAGGTTCACCTCGAGCCCAAGTCCCATAGCTTGAGAGGTGATCCCATGTGTCCTAATCACACCAAATGTCATGATTCATTTCAGGCCATTTAGGGGGTGTAATGATTTGGTGACAACAATTTTTGCATGCCTGCCTGTGGGACCTAGAGTTGGTACCTCTCTTCTCATTTCATTGACACAAGGTACCTGGCAAATCCATCTCTCTGGAGATTTCAAAGTTTAGTACATCAACTCATGCAAAGGATTCACACAAGAGCTTCTTCAAGGTAAGATAATTATCATCATACAGAGCTTTCTTTGTCTCCTCCAAGAAGAAGGGGAAGAAACCTTTCAGTACCATCAGCTACAACTTTACCTCGTAGGGAAATTCAACTCCTCCTGAAGGACATTGCCCTTACCAAGGTACAACTAGTTTGTGAATGTCATGGCAGCCAATACTTGTCCTCCATTCAATACTAGCAGTCCTTTGTTGTTAGCACAAAGAGACGCAATACCAACAACCTACTTTGAAAATTTTACCATTTTACATGGGGAGAATAATGTATCACCTTGGGAGCACATACTGGATGTGGCCAACATCTGCGTAGTACATAGTATTACAAAAGATAATGTGGTAGTTTGACTCCTTACTACTTCATTCAAAGGTAGGGCACTTCAATGGTTCCGAGTTTAGCTGGATTATTACCAATTGGAATGATTTAGGCACAAAGTTGTGTAAACAATTCAAAGATAAGAGTGATAATATTTCACTTGTGGAGCAGTTTCATACTATCAAGTGATCTCCCCAAGAGTATATGAGTGACTTCAACCTCTGCTTTGACAGGACTTGGAAACGGATCCCAACACTCATAAGGCCATCCCCAGAAAGTGCTTTTCTATATTACTTATGGGCATTAAATAATGATGTCACCATCATGATCCAATCCATGGGGGACTTGTGATCCCTAATGCTTATGAAGTGGTTGTACGAGCTGAGAACTGCTTGATTCAAGTAGGTAAAATTGCTCCTAGACCTCCCATTCCTATTTTTGTAGAGTTGGTAGACAACAACTAGCCATCATCACCCCAATCCTGGTTGCTTTGGTTCCAATAGCTACATGCTTCCAATACCTCAAATGATTTGGCTGAGGTAAAGTCACTATTACAGACCTTTGGGAATGAACTCATAGCAATGAAGAGGCAGCAGTCCCAATATGCTCACCCCTTTCAACCCCAATATCAAACAAACCATCCTCCATTTCAGGAAACGGTCAGCCACAAGCCAAGCCATAACCCAAGCTGCAAATGTGAAGCCTTTGAACTTCTAGAATCCCTCAGCTACCAGCTCATCCAGAGCCATAGTCCCAGTACAAAACAACCTCATCCAAGACTACGAATGGTGTTATCCATGTTCTCAGCCCCATAATCAGAATCTTTTCCCAAATGGAGTTTTGAGTCAAGCTCTCATGGTTCAAAGCATAACAACTCCACCTGAATCATCTCTGACCATCCACTTTAGAAGGTCAAGATCAAGCTCCTGATGAAACCACATTATTAAATTGGCAAGCAAGAGGATTTTTTGGTTTGAATATTGATTCCTCCACCATAGCATCTAACACCCATTCTAAGAAAAGGGAAATAGATGCAGGGTCTTCCAATACTGATCAGGCATCCACTTCTCAAGCCCCAACATAGATACCAGATGATAAAGGCATGAGAAAGAAATCACTAGAAATATCCACTTGATCAGAATACAAAGAAAGATGGGACATCCAGTATCACGATACCCAATAAGCATTATCCAAGGAAGACCCCAACATCCCAAAAGGTATTAGCAAAGTGGGAGCAATTCCATTTAGCATAGTGGAACAAATGAAGAAGACCAATTTGAGCATCACAATGTGGGATGCACTTTCAATTCCTTCTCAAAGGAACTTGTTACGAGAAGCTTTAAACAACTTTGGCACTACTAATAGACCATCAGGTCAGGAAGTCACAGTAGCAACTAGCTTGTGCCAACCTGAAACAAAAATATAGGCTAAGACCAACAAGCCTCCACCATTTTATATCTCACTGATCATTGGTGACCATTTGGTGCACAATTGTATGATCGATTCTAGAGCTAGTAGTTCTGTGATGCCTAAGTAGATCACAGATGTACTACAATTCCATATGCTCCAATTTCAGAGGAGTTGTTCAACTAGATGGTACTATGTAGTCCAAACTATGGGGGTTATTAAGGGGCTTCAGCTCACTATCCACGCATGTCCTAGTTTGAATTTCACATAGGATATATCCATCATTGATCTCCCTCCCCTCTTCACCATCTACTTATCATGGGATTTCACCACAAAAATGGGAGGATATTTGTCATCAGACTGGTCACATATGATCTTGAGAACTCATTATGGGATGAAGGTAACCATAAGAGTAGAACCAATTTCTCCTACCCATGTGGAACCATACACATCCAAGCCCATAGAAGGTAACTATGCCATTTGTGACCCAAAAGAAGAGATCACGGATCATGAACCAACTACTCTTGTAGAAGAGGTGCCTGATATAGTGCTTGATGAGGTAAGTATAGACCATCAATATGACCCGTATGCTGATTTATTGGCTAATGAAGAATCTGGTCTGTTGTTTTTGGATGAGACTGGCTTAGGAACTTATTGTATACATGAAGAAGGTACAACCATACCTCAGTTGATTAAGACACCCAACATTCCAAAGGACTATGGCAGCTTTTCTTCGATGGTTCAGGAGTAAGAATGGATCTGGTGCAGGAGTCATGTTAATTTCTCCAAGAGGGGATAAATATTTCTCATCTTTTAGATTGCAGTTCAGTTGTACCAATAATGTTACCAAGTATGAGGCTCTTATACAAGGGTTATAACTTGGCCCAACAAAGAGGAATCAAATCTCTGATCACTTTTGGTGATAGTGAATTGGTGGTTCATCAAGTAACATCCACAGTGCATCAAAGAATGATCTCTTAAGATCATATAAGAATCAAGTTTGGGACCTAATAGAAGACTTTGAAGCTTTTGGAATTCATGTGGTTCCTAGAACTCAAAATCAAGATGCTGATAGGCTTGCCACCATCGGATCTCAATATGATATACCTATGGATATCATGAAGGAAGGGCAGAAAATAGTCAAAATGGTTGTTCATCCCATAGTACCAGATAATGTAAGTAGTTGGCAGGTTTTTGATAGTGATGAGAAAATTGTTCTCTTTCTACAACAAGAAGCAGAGTTCACCACCAAACAACAAGGTAAATTGCAGGAATCCTATGGTGACCAGGTCATTCAGTTGAGAGGAAACAAATTTCCAAAAGGCTTGGTCACGCTTGAATCTATCTTCAATTTGATGACCAGGCTAAATGAAAAACACAAATATGGTGGTAAAAGAAGAAGATTTTGAGGAAGTCGAGGTGGCCAGTGAGAAATGTTTAAAGATTGGTAAGATATGCACTACTCAGGAAAAGGAAGCTTTCATTGAGTTGTGTCAGAATATCATGATATTTTTGCATGGAGCTACAAAGACTTGCATGGTTTTGACCCAGGCCTAGCTCAACACACGATTGAACTGGATCCAAACTCTAAACCAGTTCATCAAAAACAAAGGCCAATCAATCCCAAGGTTGAGCCACTAATGAGGAAAGAGCTAACTAAGCTTATTGAAGCTTGCATAATTTTTCCCATCAAGCATTCATCATGGGTAGCTAATCTAGTGCCCGTGAGAAAAAAGAATGGGAGATCCGACTTTGCGTAGATTTCAGGGATTTGAACCATGCCTCATTAAAGGATCACTACCCTCTTCCATCAATGGAATAGATCCTCCAAATAGTGGCAGGAGCTCAAAGGTTTTCTCTGTTGGATGGCTATTTAGGGTACAATCAGATTTTGGTCCAAGAATCTTGATCAATTCAAAATGGCTTTCACCACTAAGTGGGGCACATATGCATACAACAAAATGCCATTCGGATTGTCTAATGCGGGGGCTACTTTTCAAAGAGCCATGGACATGGCATTTAAAGGACTCATCAATGATATGATCTTGGTTTACCTCGATGATATTACTGTCTATTCCAAACATGTCAAGATCATATTGCTCACCTAAGGAAAGTTTTTCAAGGTGTAGGGAGTTTGAATCTCACTAAACCCCAAAAATGCATTTTTCCATGCAAGAAGGCAAGCTATTGGGGCATATTGTTTCAGCTAAAGGACTCTCAATCGACCCAGCTAGGATTCAGTCGATTTTGTCTCTATCCCTCCCAAGTCACAAGAAGGGTCTCCAGAGCTTCCTAGGAACTATAAACTTTTTTCGAGATTCATTCCCCAATTTGCAGCATTAGCCAAGCCACTGACGGCCATGCTTAAAAATAACATTCCTTTCTCATGGAAAAAGAGGGGAGAGAAAGCTTTGAGGCTATCAAAACTGCTATTTCCCAAGCTCCTACACTTTGGTAAACCCCTGGTTCGACAAGGATTTTATTCTCTATGCTTTTGTGGGTCATGAGAGTATTTCAGGTATCCTCACTCAGCAGAATGATGATCTATGGAGCAACCTATTGCCTTCTTCAGTCAGTCTCTCAAGGAATATGAGCTAAAGTATTCTTTTGTCAAAAAGTAGGTTTTTGTGGTCATTCGAGCTTTGAAAAATTTCAGGCATATGTTGTCCAACAACAAGATACACTTAATGGTTTCTCATCCTGGTGTTAAAGAATTTTTGTTGAATAAGGAGATGAATGAGAAAATGTGTTGGGTGGATCACGAAAGTAATGGAGTATGATGTACACATTAAAGTCACTAAACTTGTCAGAGGCAAGGGGTTATGCCAGTAGTTGGCATGGACATGGAGATAAAGAATGATAAGGATGTTGCACTCCTCAACATTGATGAAGGAAATGGTCAGATTGATTGGTTTACTACAATGGAAAATTTCCTCCTCTCGGAGTATATCCCCCAAATATGGATAAGATTCAATGATGTACTTTCCATCTCTCGGTCTATTCCATATGTTGTGGTAGATGGCATTCTTTTCTCAAAAGGATTTGAATGATTTTTTTACGCTGCATCAAACCAGAGCAAGTAAACAAGATATTGGAGGAATTCCACAATGGGCTATCAGGAGGACATTATTCGGCACGAATGACTACTACCAAGATCATGTGGGCTGGTTACCACTAGCCAGACTTGTTCAAAGATGCCCATTTTTGGGTAAGGAAATGTAAGGAGTGTGCTCTTTTTTAGGAAAAAAAAAGTTGATAGCTCTCCCATTGCATCCCATTCAGGTGGATCAACCTTTTGTTCAATGGGGGTTGGATTTTATTGGTATGATCAACCCTCCATCCAGTGAAGGACATAAATGGGTCCTTACTATGATAGATTATTTCACCCACTGATAAAAGTGGTGGCCTTGAAGGAAAGCAATGAAAAAGTGGTCCTTGAATTCTTGGAGAGTATCATGACAAGGTTCGGTGTTCCATTTACTATCATCTCTGACAATGCAATGGCATTCCTCGGATGAGAATAAGTGAATGGGCCATCAAGAATGGGGTCTATCTCAAGACTTCATCTAATTACTATCCACAGGGAAATGGGTTGGCCAAGTCCAGCAATAAGAACTTGATAAGAATCATCAAGCACACAATGGAGGCCAACAAACGTACCTGGCATACGCAACTTAAGGTTTCTCTATGGGAAGATCGAATAACACCTAAAAAGGCCATTGGGGTTTCACCTTTTATGCTCATATATGGAAGGGAAGAAAAGTTTCCACTTTCCTTAGAAATGCCTTCCTTGGATTTGGCTTATCGGCTAGAAGTTATGGAGGATGAAGCCTTGATAGTGAGGTTTTCAGAACTCATGGAGCTAGAGGAGATTCAAAACACTACCATGAATACGTTGACAGAGCATCAAGCTCAGGTTAAGAAATCCTTTGACAAGAAAGCCTCTGATAGGTTGTTCAGGGAAGGGGATTTGGTTCTAAAATGGGATGAAGATCATGCCAAACCAAGAAAGCACGCCAAGTTTGATGCTCTCTGGAGCGGGCCCTATGTTATTACAAGCTGCAAAGAGGCAAATTCATTTTTCCTATCTAGACTCAATGGAGAAGAATTTCCCATTCATGTGAATGGGATACACCTCAAAGCTTGCTTTTGAGGAGGTTCCACCTATACAGTTTTTTATTTTTCCTCCAAGTGCTCTACACATAGTTTTGGTTTTCTTTTCTTTTGCTTGTGTGTTTTTCTATTTTGGTCTTGTTTTTTTACTCCTTTTGCCCAATGTTTTTCTTAAGGCTACTAGTCTAGAAGCTTAGCAGAAAGCTTTCCTTGGAGATCGCCAAAAATGTTAACCATTTAACCTACCCGAGGAAGGATGTATGTCAGACTTATGTTTTTAGGAAATCCTCGCACAATGAATTTTGCTAAAAACAAGAATCCAAAATTTTCAATTTTTGACTTTGGGGTTTTTCCTTTTTAGAGTTTTTAAGCTAAATTTTGGAATTGCATTTGAGATTTTCCAAAATCTGAAACTCTAAAAGTTTGAAAATTTAAATTTTCAGTTTTTGGAAATTTGGAACTTTTTGGCTCTTTTTTTAAATCCGACTCAGACTTCCAAAGTCTCTAAAATTTCCGAAAGTCCAAAATTTTGACTTTTCGGGTTTCGGGTTTTCGAGTTCTCCGAGTCATTTTAGGATTTTCACTTGATTTTTTTCAAAGTCCAAACTCCAAAAGTCCAAATTTTCAACTTTCGGGTTTTTGGGTTTCAGACTTTTAGTTGCCAATTTATCTTTTTGCTTTCCTTTTTTTTTCCAAGTTTGAAATCCCAAATTTTTGAATTTTAGGTTTTTAGGTTTCGAACTTCGAGGTTCTGCGTGATTAATTCTCACCTACCTCCGTACGGATCATATTTTTACCATTAATGTCGGGATTTCTATATAAACATGGATTTTTACTTTTCATTTTTACCTGACACATTCACTCTGACATCTCATTCTTGTCCTTTTCGGCATCCTTTTCAAGGTATGTTTTTGGTTTTACTTTCTTTTGGTTTTTAGGTCTTTTCTCCCTTTTTCCCCCATTTGGGTTTCTTTTTTTTTCCCTCTTTTTTCTTGTGATGTCTTTCTTTTTCACCTTGTTTTGTTGTGGAGGTTTCTCCAGGTTTTCAAGTATGGGGATCTTTCTAAGTCCCTCATACTTCCTCCTATTTCTCAAAATCCACTTTGGTTTCTTAACACTTCTTTTTTTAGTTACTTCAGAGACCATTCAGAGATTTCTTTTCGAAAATTCATTTTGAGAGAATTCCTTCAAAAGATCACAAGGTGGGAAACTATTTCAGAGAAAACTTTTCAGCAAAAATCTTCAAATTTTTTTTTTTTTAGAATTTCAGAACTAGAGATTTCTTTTCAAATTTTTTGAAAAAACTTTTTTGAGATTTGAGATTTTGAGAATTTTTTTTCAGATTTTTTTAGATTTTTGGAGTTTTTTTTCAGAGATTTTAGTTTTAGATTTTTGGAGATTTTAGTTTTGGGTTTTTAGAGATTTCAGTTTTGAAACTTTTTTGAAAGAGATTTTAGATTTCAGTTTTCAAGAATCGGGAATTTTGGACTTTCGGGACCCCTCACTTTAGAAAAAAAATTTTCAGATTTCTTTCAGTGTTTTCTTTTGAATTTTCGGTTCGGGTTTTTAGAGTTTTCCTGCTCTCAGATTTTTGGATTTATAACATTCAAACTCCCAAAACACAGGTTTGATGTCTCCTCTCACTTCAAAGGGGAAAGAAAAGATGAAGTACACATTTCTTGGAGTTTCTCCCCAATCCTACTTAACCTCTGATTTAGGAAATATCGGGACACCGATCTCGGGCAGATTGATCTTCCCAAGTTCTGGGAAAGATTAAAGGCCCCAAATAAAAATCCATGGATGCAGGCCATCTTCAACAGTGGTCTTTCCCTTGCCTACTAGTTTTCCCACATCCATGTAATGCCCAAAATTTTTCCTAGCTACAGTAGCTCACTACGATGAGACTCTATGTCGATAAGAGATAGCGATGATAAGGTGGTAATCCATCTGACCTGATTTCTTTGAAGACTTGTTCAAACTTCCAGATGTACAAGATTATGCCACTATCTCACCTGAAATAGTAGTTGAGCACTGGGATAAAAAGTAGAAGTATGCTCAAGGTTATGATGAAGTCTTACCTAACTAAGAATTTTTCCAAGTTTCCCAAGACTATACATCGATCATTTTCATTCAGGAGGTCAACGACCTCATTATACTCTTGAGTAGAGTTTCAAGTCTTCCTTCTACTAAAGGAATTCCAAGAATGGATGTTCTTGTACATAGCAACGATCAAGAAGAATGATGAGTTTATCCGATGGGGTGAACATATCAGTAGCAACATTCACTACCAGTTGGGCAAGGTGGCAGAAACTAAATCCTTCTACATGACATCTTTCCTAGTATATGCAGCTGCTGCCATGGGGGATTTTGTAGGGTTAAACACTAGGGGTGTTCACAGCACATCCCAAATATATGAATTTTATCCCCAACTTACTCTGGATGAGGGGAGCAAGCACTTCCAAAGAATCAACGATGATGCTTTCTTTTGTTGTTGTCCTCTATCACTTTGACAAGGAGCTATATAATCGATGGATTTCCGATGAGGCTTTCCAAGAGGTGTGAGAATGGGGAGAAATCTACCTTTAGTTTCCCACATTCACCTACCTTTGATTCTGGGTTTCATAGGTGCCCCCAACAAGTTACCAAGGTGCCCCACTAACAAGTGGGTTCTTCTAGAATTGGTTTGGCAGTTTGTTGGATTACCAAAAATCCAAAACAAGCATCACAAGGTGGGAATGCATTTCCCTATTACAATTGGTAGGTATTCTTGCCCAACTATCCATAAGGCAAGAAACATGGATGCTGAAATGGCTGAGGTAACCTGTGACCTTCCATCCATGAACTAACTTTGACTATTGGGGTAAGTTCGGGAGACAGGAAATCCAGTGCTCATATGCCACAATTAGAAGATATATGGATCCATTGTCAAGATGAATTCATCGTACGGAAAGGGATTATGAAAGATTAACCCTTGATGAAGTGTGGTAGTTTGGGTTGGCTGATGTGCCAAAGGACTTACAAGATAATGATGAGGTCCTAGATGCATCATATAGGGATGATGATGTTTCCAATCAACCACTACCATGGGTTGATTGGTATGTGAAGAGTGCAGCAATACCAAAGAAAGGGTGGGCCCCATTCTAAAAAGAACTTTTAGTTGGTTGGCCACTTTGGGAATCTCACCCAAAGGGGAAAATCAACCTTCAAATACAGGGCCCACATCAGCAGTAAACCAACCAACACCTACAAAAGGAAAGAGATCGACTCAAAGGGTTCCCATGGTTCCAAAGAAGATCTCATTTGTGGTTGGTGGCTCATCTCTTTCTAGGTCTGTTGCTTCCAGGGTTACAACATCTACAATATCAGTTGTTGAGGTTGTGGAAGTAAGTGATTCCCAAGTATCATTCAGGATCCATCCCATCTTCCCCTTCCTCCATTATCACTTCCAATATCAGTTCCCTCCACATCTTCCACCATTTCCTCTTTCCCATCTCCTTCTATGGCCCAGGTATTTTTGTCACTTCCAGTTTTATCAGCTGGGGAAAATATTGGGTCACCCATTTCCTCCTCACTTCCTTTGACACTCCCATTTTCTTCAATCTCAACCCCCAACATCACCTTGTCAATTCCTATGGCTCTCCTCACTCCCACACCTTCCATCATTGCCACCTCTACTCAGATATCAACTGCATTTCTAGTGATATTGCCTTAACTGGTACTTCAGGTATCGGATCTACTACTCCATCTTCCTCAGCTCTAGCTATACCAGAGTGGCTATTTAGGCAAACTCCTAAGAAAAAGAAAAAAGTTCCTCTAGGAGATGTGATAGATCTCAACATATTGGAGTCCATGCCCAAAATACAAGCCAAGAGACCAGAACCATATCAAGTCTAATGGTTAATCCATCAGGAGAGCGCGTGATAGAAGTGGCTACCCCTATTGAGGGGAAAACTAAAGAGACTATCACAAAAAGACTACCGGATCTCAAAGTTCTCATTGGGGAAGGCTACACATGAAGGAGCCAAGCAGGATGTACATACTACTCTTGGGGCCCTTTTGGAGAAGTACGATAAAGACAAGGCCACCAAGGATGAGCTTAAGGCCAAAGTCGAATAGCTCACTGCACTACTGCGTAGAGTAACTCAACCCACTCCATCCACTAACATCTCAACTACTATGGCCATGAAAATTTCATCTACAATCGATGATATCTCTTATCATGAGCTTGAGAAGCTAGGCTAGAAAGGGAGAACAATGAATGGATGGATGGAGAGGATCTTACAGGAGGCCAACCCTTTGATCAAGGAAGTTATGGAGATTTATGTTGATTTACAGATTACAAAAACCACCATCGCTAAGATGGATGAATCTCTCTCTCGAAGATAATAATAACTTGAATCTAACCTTGGTGATGTGGAGTGACATAAGAGAGGAAGATTCTGACTTACTTCTTGTAGGAAGAGGTAATTGATGATGCCTCAAAATTGTTTGAATATCAAAAAGCTATGGAATTCTGGTGTCAGGTGCTACAAGATCTAATTAAGAAATTGGAGGATAAATGGGTGGAAATTATGGATGCCCTCAATGATATCTCTGAAGAGTTTGAACAACCCACTACAAGTTTTTCAATGAGAATATCGATGCTCTTCCCGAGGACCAGATCAAAGAGAATTTCAAAGACTTGGTGAAGCGGGATGATGATGTTGCAAAGACTTTCAATAGTGACTCCATTGATCGACTGGTTCTATGCCAGAACTTTATAGGGAGACTAAAGAAAGTCATAAGTAAGCTTCAAAGGTTTCGCCAGCCAGATCACAAAGAGATCAAAACAACGGATGTGGTGAATCACTATGCATGTGGACCTGAGATGAAGAAACTCAGGGTATTGTCAAGCATTTCTTCAATACAAGACACCGATGGCCATATGGGAAGAAGGGAAAAAAAAATATGTAGAGAAAGGAGAGGAGGGTGAACCAGGCCAAAGCTGAGTGGCCATGAAAGGACAGTTTCAAGCTCTAGAAATGGTCAAAGTTGTAGGGTTGACTTGGTCAACCCTCTAAAAAATTTTCTATTTTTATGGGAGCCTGTTCCTTTTATAAATGACATTACTATTTTTAGTTAACTGTTAGTTAAGGCCAACTATAATGGCTCAACCTAGGAACTTATAAATAGTGGAGTGCTCTCCATTATTTGAGATATATATTTTTGAGAGATTTGGAGGAAAGTTTCTCTTCAAGCTTGGAAGAGTGCTTTCAGAGTTTTGTTGAAACCTTTTAATTATATTCAAAGTTGTTCCTTGCACTTGAAAATCTATTTTATTGTGTTGAATGATTAATCATTTCATGCCTTGTGAATGTGATTCCTTAGCATTATTTGATTAATTTACCTTTATTTCAGATTATCTATTTCATATTGAGAAAAGAATAGTGTGATTACTTCCTATCAGTTGTGAGAAAATATTTTCCTTCTTTGTTGATCAAGAGTTACATTATTATTATCATTTAAGTGAATAATGGACATGTGCTTGTGATTATCCCTTTGATAAATTACTATGTATCAAATCAAAGCTGATCCCTCTATTGTGTATGTTTAAGGTTTAACAGAGGAACGTGTGCTTCTAGTCTGTGATATTTTATATCCTTTCCAAGTTGCAATAGGTGAAGGTGGTTAACGGTGCAATCATCATACCCACATTAACCCTTCCAGAAGTTAAATCTCCCTTTTCTTGGTGCATCACCACTTCTAGAATAGATTTTATTTCCTTGTATTCTTCTTCCCTAAATCCCATGAAATGTTAGCATACTTCATCACCCAACAAGGCCAAGACTGAGTGGGAAATGTGACATCATCTATGATCTAGACTTAAATGAAGTGAGTGGAAAAGAGACTTGCAAGAATCATATAAAGGTAAATGTGCAAGGATTCAAGAGATTCTCATTCCATAACCATGCATAACAAAAACCATGAAGATATGTAAATTCACCAGAGTCATTACGATCATATTCATATAAACAGTAACCTCATTACATTCATTAGATTCATTACAGAGCATCACGAAGGAAGACCAAAGTCTTGCGTCATAACTAGATTCCTATCCTTTAACTCTCAAAATGAAAATTTAAACATCCAAGCCCTTGATACATCCATCTCCTATGTTTTATCTACCCAACCCAAATAGAATTCCTTTACAAAGACATTACTACAGAGATCTTCTCTCTCTTCATCTCCCTCTTTCTTTTCTTCTATGGGTGCTTATATATATAGGCATCTCAAAGTGCCAACTCATCCTTCTGCAGCCTCAGATCCATCGCCAAGTGTTTGAATGTGGTCCTCCATGGGCGCATGCTCCTCTAGGCCTAATCTCTCCACTCCTTGTCATGATGGTCTTCTAGGAGCTTCCATCGCATGGCATATTCCTTCCTAGGCCAACCTATCACTAGGTTGGCACCTTATCCACTCTGCATGCATAGTCGGGTCACGCTTTTCTCATGTCCTTCCCAATACACCAAATATGGCTAAGTCCCAAGACCTTTTCCTATGGGTGTGCATCATGGGTTCTACTAAGATCCTCCTAGAACCTTTCCTTGTGTTCCCATTTCCTTGTGTGCCCATTTCTTAACTCCATTCTTGCATGCCCATGCACCTTTTGGACTTATTCAATGTTTTAGGGGCCCAACATTGATGATGGAAAAGATGTAGACACTAGAAGCATCGGTTTCCGGCTCACATAATTCCCTCACCTATGATGAAATTTGTAATGATCCTATTCACCCATCCATTCCTATTTGACCATACCCCGTACATTGGGAAATGCCAAAATTCAACCGCTTCAATAGCAAAGAGGACCCACAACAACAATTGTGGTCCTTTAAACATGGGTGTTACATGATCTCCACGATGATGCTTTACTCCCTACAGACCTTTTGATGTCCCTAACAGGGACTCTGCATTAGGCTGGTATAGTGGGTTACCAAGACACTCCATCTATTCATTTAATCAAGTAGCCCAAGACTTCTTAGATCACTTCTCTATCAACATTATTAAGAAGGTTACCATGACTAATATTTATTCCACATGACAATATGATGATGAGTCTATCACTTGACTTTGTCTCTCATTGGTGCAAATGATTAACCAACTCACATTTCAATTACCTCAAACCGAACTCATAGAGCTATTTACTTGGGCATGTGCAAGACATCTCACCAACCTTTTAGGTGCAGACCTTTTGTACTTTTGACAAGACATTCACCATGGCATGGAAATTATAAATCCATGCAATCGAAGAAAAGAAGATTCAACTTCATAACAAGAACATCGTGTTTAAATCAAATGATGCTTATTTATCTTTAATACCCCAAAACAACTATTCAAAACCCAAAGGGTATACCAATGCTTTGTAGTTCTCAAGGCTGGCCCCCACATTAATCAAGCCCAGCCAAACCTCCTTCTAATCTCTCTCCCATCCAAGCTTTCCAGTTTAGATGAGAGAAATGAAAGTACACTTCGATAGGAGAATCTTATTCTTATTTTTTGGAAAATCTTGTCAAGGCTGGTGCCATTACCCTCCCACCTATAAAACCACATATTGGTTTTGAACCTGAGTGATCCATGCCCTCATGGTATAAGGAACATGACTTTTACAACTATCATCGTGTCAAAGGTCATAGCGACAATAATTGCATCACCTTCAAGAATATCATTTAAGAAATGTTAGACAATGGAGATCTAGTCTTGGATAGCCCAAATGCACCCGCTAACCAAAACCTACACATATTCAATAATCCATTCCCTAATCATGCCCCATCTTCCAACCAAGTTGGTGATACCTCAAACAATGATAGAAATGTCCATGAGGTCCATGCTATTTTTGATGACATACTAGTTTCTTCCCAATTGCCTCATGTTCCTTCCATAGATGAAATATTATCCTAAGATCCCCTACCTACACAAGAGCCTATTTCATCTACTCCTTCATCCACAGAGGAACCCTCTTCATTTTCTCCTTCACCCATGGAAGAGCCTATAATTAGCACGTCACCTTTGACCCCTCAAATTTCTGAATAATTGTTAGTGGCACCTCTCCTACTCATAGAAGATGCAGGTCCACTACCTACACCAACAAAAGGAGAGTCCACTTCATCTATCCTATCCTCTCCTCTAACTATGGAGGATTCTATAGAAGTACCAGTGTCTTTTGATGACCCTTCACCATTATACCTTTAAGATCTCGTTGGTCTGCTTTCGGCTCTCTTAACCACAGAGTTTGAGGCTATCCATTTCCATGTATCTCAAACACATTTTACGGGGATTTCCACTTCGACACTACCTACATCAATACCATTCTCACACTTGGCCAAATCCACCTAGACTATATCGATAGAGCCTTACTTTGGGGATGCCTTCTAGTTCCCACTTCAACACAAATGTAGTTGTCACTCGCTGACACCTCCATTATCTATCAAAAAGTGTTTCGAGAAACCAAACCAAACACAACCATGATTATTGCAACATCTTACACATCACCTCCCATGGCCCAACTCACACCTCTTCCCATAACCCAACATACATCTACACCCAAACACCTACCCACGCCAATATCATCTTCCTTACCTAAACCTATCACTAACTTAGGGGTCATACTGATAACTAGCCTCACTCACCCACCCATAAAATTATATTTAGCCACATCTTGCAAAAATAACGCTAAACTTACCATGGTCCCTAAAAATAAGATCCAATCTCCTATGCCTCATACACTAACCTCCTACTACCATGCCACTATCACCTTCACCCCTTCCATCCATTCTAGGACATCACCCCTTGACACTTTGGCCAAGAAACCCCCATCCACCAAAGAAACTATGAACATAGAAACCCACCTCTTCATCAAAAACCTCTAATTTACTCAAAGGACCCACACACCTCTGTTGTCACCCATAACCTTCTTACCACCCATACCACCACTACCGTCCTCAGAATCGCTTCACTACCCATAACATTTTCTTCTCTTCCACTCACCCCTTCTTCCCAACCTCTACCAACCACCTCCATAGCCACTCAGTTACCCCCAAGGTTAACATATCCTCTTCCACCATCTAATTTTCCCTCTACATCTCATACACACGTGTCACATTTTCCCAAAAAGGTGCAACCTAAAGCTAAGAATCTGCTACCTTCCAATAAGGAAGTTAAACCAACCAAGCCTTCTGTTTTCAGCTCTTCTACCATGCCCATACCTAAGCAGATGCCTCTTAAAACCATTCCACACACCAAACTATTAGACTTCCCCCCTGCTTTATAAATCCTCTTCCCCACAATCATCCACACCTTTACCCACCCACTATAACACCTATAGAAAAGCTGTTTCCTCAAGAAGGTGTATTCTTTTGACTATTTGAAATCATGCTTGCCATGGATAATTTATTTATGTTCTTGGATTCATTTTTTGAAATGTTGTTGCTTTTGCATTGCAAGGAATCCATTTATGACTATTAGAAATCATGCTTGAGATAAGAAAGGTTGTAAACCATTCTATTGAGTAATGTTGTTTGCAAATTATCTCTTTATAATAATGAAACCTTGATCAATTTCATTGATCTAAGGTATGTTTTAATTCTTCTTACCTGATCTATATGGTAAACTGACATTTAGAGGTTGAAGGAAATAAAGGACTAAACTCTTGTATTTATACAAATTTCATTGATCTTATTGGAAGTTCTTTCTTTGCATTCTGTTGTAAGTAGTGTGCTCATATCTTCTTGCTAATTTCTCCAGACATGTTTGAATGGCATAAAGAGGATGGAGGTCTACTTTAGGACTATTGAGGGTAATAACCTAAGTCCTAGATCTTTAAGATCTATCCTAATAGGATTCTAACCTAAGGTAAACTAGACCTACCTTATGTCTATGTTTACACTAATCTTGTTACATCCTAACCTAAGTTGTATGTTTACAAAGTGGGGATTTGGAAATAACCTAAGGTAACTATAAGTTTATTTCTAACCTATTACCTAATGCTAAATTGGTATGGGGTATGGTCTATCCTAAGATGGAAAATTTACCTAAGGAAATGTTTAAAAACCTAAGGTAAATACTTTCTAAACTAACCTAAGGTCGGATCCTAAGCTAATGATATCTATCCTAAACTAATGCAAGGATAGAAAGGGACCTAAGGGGAGTCACATGGAAAGTATGAGATGGTGGTGATGGTTTCTAAGTCATTTATTTGATTTGATTTTTGAATTTAAAACATTGTGGTACTATCAGTTTGATAGAGGCATGGAAACTAGAGGGAATCCTAGTTGGCACCATCACTAAAGTTAAGTAATGCATGTTCTCTTTGAATTTGACTCACCAAATTTAGATGGCGGTGGTGTGGAGATATAGGTGGGAGATTGGAAATTAATGACATTTATGGTCATCGTTTTTGGCAAGAAAACCACCTTGGAAACCATGCTGAGTGGATTTTTTGGGAGTTGTTTGGTCTTTCATGCATTCTAATTTTTCTCTTTGCATGGAGCTATCTGGTTCTTCAAACCAGTAGTTCTATTTTCAGTTTGTTACTATTTTTAACTCCCTTGACTATTTTTGATCCAATGGAAGTATATGAGGCATTTGAGAAGGAATTTTTTGGTTGTTGATTTTGTTTGGAGAAGGAGTTGTGAAGGCTCACTGAAATCTTCTTCGAATCGATAGAAGCACTATCAGGCATGATAGGCTCTATCCATTAAGTTGCTCTCTACTTTTTCTCTAAGTGTCTTCATTAAAACAACTTTTCTCTCATGAAATAAATGGGTCTTTTATTTTGTTATGATTACCATGCTTTCTTGCTTGATAAATCTTTTTTCTTTTGAGGAATCTCTTCTTGATAAGGTTGGAGATGGGTTGTTTTCCTATTTATTTGATGTTGAATCCCACCTTAAATCTTGTGGTGATTTGAGTAATGAAGTGCATGCATGAATCTTTCTTATCTGTTTGAAAAATGGGTTTATGGAAATGAAATGTGGCTTCAAGTTTTGAACCAAGTTGTAGTTTGGGTTGTTAGAAGGTAAATGAATACCCTTCGCATATCTATCTTCTTTGTTTAGTTGAAGTTTTGTTACTCCTGTTGGAACTATATGATTATGCATGCTTGGATTCAGAGTTGTGTGAACTCAAATTTTTATAGAAAATAGTAAATGTGTGCCTTCTTCTTGAACTTACTATATAATCTATCAGTTCTTTGAATTGTATTCGATGGGAGCTGGGAAGATATTGGGTGTTTGGAATCTCTATTTTTGTGGATTCATCTTGTATGGAAACAAGAGTGAATGTTTTATTATTCCTATAAAATTTTCAGTTAAAAACTGAGTCGCTCGAATTAAGTTCTTTTATGGAAACTATGAGATAGTTGTTTCTTGGACCCTTGGATTTTGATGTTATCTTGTTGGGAATACTTGTGTGTGAATTCTTTTCTTCTTGATCTTATATTTATACTGTGTCTTTCTTTAAGTTCTTGAGTACTGAACTAAAGGATAAATAGATGAGGTCTTGTTGGTTGGGGACATTGTGAGAGTCGGCTTTGTCTGAGTCGATACTAGGGTTATTCTTGTAGCTCTGTTTGAGCTTTCAATATGTTGTTCATGTTGTCTACTTCCTTGTTGAAGTAGATGTTGTTGGTTTTGTATATTGTTCCTGATCTGGGTTAATCCTTGAGTATCTTGCTTGAGTAAACTTGTTAAATCCTTCCTGATTGGGATATTGTGAAACTTTAAGGATGTTATTCAGACTTTGGTTATGTTTCTTGATTTAGAACTAACCAAATTGATTCTGAATAAGGGGTTTCTAGACTCTTCCATTTCTTTTATCTCTAGGTAAGATTGGAAGGGATAATTTACCTTGTCGATTGGATTTAGAGTGTGTAGTAATTAAACATCCCTAGTAATGTAATGAAAAGTACTCTTTTCATTTTGATTTCTTTGTTGATAGCTTGTGTGCCTTTAGTAGCTAGTCATGTCGATCTTGGAATGCACCTTCTTTGTAATCGAATCATGATGGATAGTATTTGGTTCCTTTGAATGAAACTTTGATGTTTTTGAATGAATGATGAAGGATGTTAATTTTTCCTTTTCAAAGTTGTTAGTAATTCTAATTATTTCATCTCTTTCTTGATGAGAATAATAATACTACTACTACCTTTGCTTCATGTTTAGGTGAACCTCATTTTGAAACTTGACTTGCATTTTATTCGTATAATTCATTTTAATAGTTTTTAGTGCATGGTTTTTATGTTTAAAAGAGTCTAAGGATATTATGGTTGGGTCTATACCAATATTTTTACAACCAAATTTCTTGTAAAGGAATGTTGGAATCCTTCTCTAACCATGTCAATTGACCCTTTCTCTTTATTCCATGCTAGGGAAATGAGTCATCGTTGTCTCCTTTGGAAATTGTAAGAGATTTGTGTTGTATTCTCTTTTCTTAGTTGTGAATGGGGATTCGAGTTATCATAATTGTAAAGGAAGTTCTAAACTATTTTATCATATCATTCTTCTTCTTTTGGGTAAATCTTTTCTTAAATTTAATTGGTTTAGTTGCATTACTTTCTTAATGCCTTTGTGTAGTCTGTCATCATTACTACTTTCTTATTCACTTGATTTGTATTAAAGGATTTTAATATTGTGGTAGTAGATTAATGAGAGATGTTGTGCATTGAGTGTATACTTACCTCATGTTAATGTTTGGCCTAACTTGAGAACTTAGGCTATGTCTTGGATTTGGATTTAGGATGTCACATCTGAAATGTGAAACTCTTATTTAATTATGTTGTTAGATGATTCATCCTAAAACCTTTATGAAGTAGGAATGAACTTGGTTGTAGTTGTCTTTTTATGAAACTTTGTAAGCTGAGCTAGAAGATTCCTACTCTTAAAGTAACTCTATTTTGGGTTAAATAGTGAAGTTAATTTTGTATTTCAAATTCAAGGAATTGTGAAGGAAATAATTATAAGGTACTTTTATTTTGATATAGATAAGTGTTTTGGTTGGAACATTATTTATCTTGATATCATGTTGTAGATTGCTTGATTACATCATGATCTTTCCTTAAATGTTAATCAAATTGATTATTTGTTCTTCTTTTATGGTTGATACTACTTATGATTTATTTGTCTGCTTGACCTCACTATTTCATAAAAGTAGAGTTGGTTTAATGAAACAGTTAGTTAAAAGCACATCATTTTAATGCTTAGTGCTTATCATGCTCAGTTCAATGAACTAACCCATGCTAGCAATTTTTGTAGATGGACTTCATAAGTGATAAAGGAAGGCAATAAATTTTATGATGTATTGGTTGCTTAAAAGTCTAGACCATTTATAGAGAATTTGATTTATTATTGAGATGTATTGAAGGAAGAAAAGTTGTATTTTTAAATGATCTTGATGTTGTTGACATGAAATATGTCAGTAATGCATAGTCTTGTAAAATGTGTATTTATCATGATGAATTGAAAAGACTGAAGTTACTTAAATTGATTATGTCAATTCTCTTGTTCATAATATGAAGGAAATTTGTAATCCTATCTTTGATGTTGTCATTCATATCTGATTGGATCCTTATTTTTATTGTCATTGAATAGGTTGGATAAATGGGAATTAGTACAATTTCCCTTACTTGAATGCAACTTACTAAGTTACATGTATTGTTGTTCTTTACCTAATCTTGTATGGTTTATTATGATGTTATGAACGTATAGTTAAAATATCAGGATGTGTGAATTGGATAAGGGTATAATAAATCCTAATACTTAACCATAATGAGGAAGGTTCTCCTCCTCTCAAAAGGATACAAAATAAATGAATGGTATATGAGTTTGATAACCATTTAGACTTCATATCTATGAAGTCTATCATAACAAAACCTATTTTGGTTCTTATACATTCCTTGAATGGTTGAGACACATTAATTAAATCTTATGATAGATGTTGTTTCTATTTTTGATTAATTACACGTTAAGAAAAAAGTTAATGAACATAAAAGCAATCATAGGTTATGAGGTTTCATATTATTTAATCAACTCAAATAAGGATGGAAAACTTAAGGATTGTTGGGATTAGGGTTATGCAAGGTTGTTGTGATTTGAATCTTAATCCAAAGATAATTAAGTGGATATGACCTCTTGAGGTGTGTAAATCATGATGAAGTAGTTATGTCGGATGTTGGCACATGCCAACTATAGAACTGTACCTTCATGAAGACTTGGGTCTTCACGAGGATACAATGTTGCAATTGACATGTTGTAACACCCTTCAACATTGGTTCATCTAGATCTACTCAAACCTGGACTTGAACTTAGTTTCTCTCTAGATCAGCTAAGGATATGATTTAGCATAGGAAGTGACTCTCAATGACTTAGGGTAACTTGGCACATTCAATTGACTTAGGTCAATGAGTATGCCCATATACCCTAGGTCATCATGAGTGGTTCCCTATACCAAATTATATCAATAACCTGGGTTAGGGTCAAACCTTGGACAAGTGGACTGATGAAGTCAGTAAAGACCATTTTAGATAACAGATGAGTGGGGTGAAGGACGTATTCTGATTAGATGAGTATGTCATCTAGGAATAGTAACATGAACAATATGTTGGAAATATTTGGCCAAAGTATCACAAGTTTTGTTGTTGCGTTGTCCTATGTCACCTAGTTTGAGAAATGTGATTTCAGATGAATATGGTAACAAATATTCAGATAGATTTCTTAAACAGAACACTCAATACCCAGAATAGGGTAAGAGAACCAAGTATACATAGTATACCCATAGTATACAATACTTAAGTTAACATGAGAGATCGGTTGGTAACCGAGTCATGAAATGAGAGATCGGTAGTTCACCGAGTCATTTACAACTAGCTGCATATGGTTATCTGTTATGAGATTGATTGGCATGGAATGTGTGTTCTAAATTATGATTATTTAGAATAGAGAACATTATGTATAAAAAAATTTTTCCCTTGTTTCTAAAGTCTTAAAATGGGAATGTTACATCTTGGTATCAGAGTAAAGGTTACAGCTCTTGGACCTATTGTGTCCATAATCTGATAAAAAAATAAATTTTCTTGTTAACAAAAATGGTTAGAACAAGAGGAAATGTTGCAAACAACCCACCACCTAGTGGAGAAGCAACAACTTCACCCAAAAACTCGATGAGATCCTTGCTTCCCTATTGGACACAAGAGATCATTTGACTGTACTTGAACAAAAGTAATGGGAAATGAGGAGGAAGAAGATGCTGGTAATAACAATCAGCCACCTCCTCATGTGACAATGCCAATTTGGGAAATTTGGGTGTTGATAATAACAATGTAAACATGCCTGATCAGCCAGAAAATAAAAAGGCAAGGCTGGCAATTGAACTCACTAATGATATCAAAAGGATAAGTCCACCTAAGTTTGATGGCACCACATTAGGAGATGGAGCTGAGAATTGGCTCAATGAAATGGAGAAGTACTTTGCAATAAGGAATTTCTCAGAGGAAACAAAGGCAATATGGGGAGCATATCAGCTTTCCCATGAAGCATCTTCATGGTGGGACAACCGTAAGGCTGAGTTGAACATTGATGAAACTAATATTACTTGGGATCAATTTAAAAGTTATTTTAGGCAATGATGGCTGCCACAACTTTACTATGATCAGAAAATGACTGAATTTCAGAACTTAACCCAAGGAAAATTAACTAATGAGTACTTGGGAGCGGTTTACTAAACTCCTTAAGTATGTACCTCAATATCAAACTAACGACGAGAAGTTCAAGATATAAAATTTATCATGGGATTGAATCCCATTATAGGGGAGAGGTGGATGTTCACATCCCAACCACTATGGAAGGGGTTGTTGAAAAATCCATAAGGCAGGAACAAAAATTAAAGGTGATTTCTGCTCATAAGGAGGAAGTAAGAAAGAAAGTTCCAAACTCCTCTTCATCATCTCTGCACCTAAGAAAGGACCATGGAAGAAGTTTGGTATGAAAAGTAAGTTCTCAGCTGATAATAATAAGAAAAAAACAACAAATAAGCCTTGTTGCTAATAATGTACGCAATAACTTTTCAAGAACAATAATAATGGATAAAAGTCCTATGGAGGTCAGAATGATAACTTTAAGGCTGGGAATAAATTTGAGCCTAAAAAGGGACCTGTAGGAGGCTGTTATTACAATTGTGGCAAGGATCATTATGCAAATCAATGTCCTTTGAAAAAGGATGACCGTAATCAATGGTACAAAGATACACAGATACATAAGTAGGTGAAAAACAAGTTGAAAAGCAAGTCACACCCATAGAAGTTTTGGGTAAGTTATTTGGCATACCTGTAACTATTATTTTTGATATGGAGCTACTGAATGTTTTATTTCTAGTAAATTAGCATCGAAATTAAAAAGAAAAGATGGAAAAATGGATAAATCATGGGTTGTACATTATGGGAATAATGTTGTTCATACAGTTAGTATGTGTCTTTTTGGAGCAGTCCTTGATTTACCTAGTTTTTCCATGGAAGTTGATCTTTATGTTTCTCCTTTGGGGTCTTATGATGTAATCATAGGTGTTAATTGGCTAGCTGAGCATAAAGAAAAAGTGGATTGTTTTGAAAAACATATTAGTTGTTTAGATGACTTGTAGAAAACAACAGAGATTCAGGGTGTAAAACATGAAATTTTAGTTAGGAAATTATCTGCTATGCAACTTAAGAAGGCCAAAAATAAGGGTTATACCTTGTATGCAGTAAAAATTTTGAATCTACTAAAGAAAATAGTGATTTCTTAGAACATTACCCATTATTACAAAACTACAGTGATGTGTTTCTGGAAGAGTTACTAGGTCTTCCACCCAAAAGGGAATTTGACTTCACAATTGAAATCAAACCTGGAACCGAGCCTATTTCTAAGGCACCTTATCGATGACTACTATTGAATTGGTAGAGCTTAAGGCACAGTTACAAGAACTTCTATCTAAAGGTTTGATTAGACCGAGTGTCTCACCTTGGGGAGCACCATGTAATTTTTGTGAAAAAGAAAGATGGAACACTTAGATTGTGTATTGATTACAAAATGTTAAACAAGGCAATGATTAAGAATAGATATCCACTTCCTAGAATTGATGATCTATTTGATCAGATGCATGGAGCATCGGTATATTCTAAGATAGATCTATGATCTGGATATCATCAGTTACGAATTAAGGATGAGGACATTCATAAAACAACTTTTAGAACAAGGTATGGACATTATGAATTCATAGTTTTACCTTTTGGATTAACAAATGCACCTACAACTTTTATGAATTTAATGAATAATATTTTTCAAGAATACTTGGACAAATTTGTGCTTGTATTCTTGGATGACATTCTCATATATTCTAAAAGTATGGAAGAACACCATGAGCATTTGAAGATAGTCTTGGAAATCTTGAGAAAAAGATGGTTATTTGGTAAGTTGTCTAAATGTTCTTTCTATGACACGAAAGTGCACTATTTGGGTCATGTTATAAGAAAAGATGGAATAGTTGTAGATCCTTCTAAAATTGTAGCTATAACTAGTGGCATGCACCAAAGAATGTACATGAAGTCAGAAGCTTCATGGGTCTTGCTGGTTACTATAGGAAATTTGTTAAAGATTTCTCCAAAGTTGTTGCACCAATAACTTCATTGCAGAAAAAGGATAAGAAATTTGTGTGGAATGAGAAATGTGAATCTGCATTTAAAACTTTAAAGGATCAATTAACTTCAGCACCTATTTTGGTTGTACCTGACCCTAATGGAGACTTTACTGTTGTAATGGATGCATCCGGGGAAGGTCTTGGAGGTATTTTGTTACAAAATGATCATGTCATAGCATACAAAAGTAGAAAACTTAAGTTACATGAGCTGAATTATGCTCCACATGATCTAGAGCTTGCTTCATTGTTCATGCACTTCAAGTTTGGAGGCATTACCTACTTGGTAAACCTTTTGAATTAAAAATTGATCATCTTGGGCTGAAGTATATTTTTACTCAGCCAAATCTGAATGCAAGACAATGAAGATGGTTAGATTTTTATCTCAATATGATTTTGACATAAGTTACATTAAAGGCAAGGAAAATAGGGTAGTTGATGCTCTAAGTCATAGGAAGCACATTTCTCTTATAACGTTGAGAACTCAGTTCAAGGATGAAGTAAAGAGTGTTATGGAATCTGATTCTTATTTTCAGCAAGTAAAAACAACACTTGCTGCAGATCCAAATGATGAGAGATATAAAGGTTTTCACTTTGATAATGAAGGAATCTTACGATTTGAAAACATGGTATACATACCTTTGCTAAATGATTTAAGAAAGAAATTATTAGTTGAATTTCACAATTCACCTTTTTCTAGACACCCTGGTATTACAAAGATGTTTGCTGATATAAAACAACAATATTTCTGGAAAGGGATGAAAAAGGATGTGATTGAGTTTGTGACACATTTCTTAGAATGTCAACGTGTTAAAGCTGAACATATGCATCCAACTAGTTTATTGTATCCTCACAGACATACCACAATACAAATGGCAAGTGATAAGCATGGATTTTGTACAAGGGTTGCCTATGTCAAGAAATAAACATGATGTTATTCTAGTTGTTGTTGATAAACTAACAAAAGTAGCACACTTTATTGTTGGTAATCTTAAGGATGATTCACCTATTTTAGCAAAAAAAGGTTTGTTCATGATATTTTCAGATTACATGGAGTACCTAAATTAATCATATCTAATAGAGATCCAAGAATGACTTCAATATTTTGGAAACACTTAACGTGAGCTTTAGGAACTAAGTTGAATTTCAGTTCTATATCATCTAGAAATGGATGGAAAAACTGAAAGAGTTAATCAAGTTTTAGAGGATATGTTAAGAATGTATTGTATGGATCAACAATATAAATGGGAAGAGTACCTTCCATTAGTTGAGTTTGCATACAATAACACATATCACACCTCTCTAAAGATGGCACCTTTCAAAGCATTATATAGAAGGAAATGTAGAACCCATGTTAGTTGGGACAACATTGAGGATAGAGAGGTAATTGGACCTGAAATCCTTACGAAAATGGAACAACAAGTTAAAATGATTTGTGAACACTTGAAAGAAGCAACAGATAGGCAAAAGAGTTATGTTGACTTGAAGTGGGTTGATAGGAAATTTGAACTTGGTGAGAAGGTATTTCTTTGGGTTAAACCAAAAAGAGTTCTATAACTTTTGGCAAGGCTACCAAGTTATCACCTCGTTATGTGGGACCTTTTGAAATTGTTGAAATAATCAACCCTATAGCTTATCGTTTAGCATTACCTCCTACTTTGTCACAAATGCATGATGTTTTCCATATTTCTTTTCTTAAGAAATACATTTCAGATTTATCACATGTATTAAATTGAATTCCTTGTAGGTCCAAGACCCAGAATAATCATGTGGTTAAGCCTATACAGAGTGTTGGAAACTCACCAATTGCACTTAAGAAATCATGAAATAAGTCAATGTAAGGTCCAGTGGGACCAATTTAACGAGGAAAGTGCAACTTGGAAAATCTGGAAGATATGAAAACTACTTTTCCATATTTATTTGAACAGAATTGATTCTGTTGACTGATAAAATTTGTGATTTTATTCTTTTTATGACAATAAATCTACCAATTTTGGGTAGATATTTTATTTTTTAAAATAAACAACTACGTAAATGTTGATTTTGGGAATTTTAAAAATCCAGTTCTACTTTGAACATATGGAAAGAAAGATAATAAATTGATTATCCTTGATGCAAATTGTTTAAATAAGTTAATCATCGGGATGATGATTCTTTTTAGGAGGGAAGTATGTAACACCTGTGGCAAACTGTTAACTTTTCCTCTTTTGCATTGCAAGTGTTGACATGTGATTTTTCCTAAGAAGGTGTATTCTTTTGACTATTAGAAATCATGCTTGCCATGGATAATTTATTTCTATTCTTGGATTCATTTTTCTGAAATGTTGTTGCTTGCAAGGAATCCATTCTATTGAGATAAGAAAGGTTGTAAACAAGTAATGTTGTTTGTAAAATTATCTCTTTATAATAACGAAACCTTGATCAATTTCATTGATCTAAGGTATGTTTTAATTCTTCTTACTGATCATATGGTAAACTAACATTCAAGAGGTTGAAGGAAATAAAGGACTGAACTCTTGTATTTATACAATTTCATTGATCTTATTGGAAGTTCTTGCTTTGCATTCTGTTGTAAGTAGTGTGCTTGGATCTTCTTGCTAATTTCTCTAGGACGTTGAATGGCGTAAAGAGGATGGAGGTCTACTTTAGACTATTGAGGGTAATAACCTAAGTCCTAGATCTTTAAGATCTATCCTAACGAGATTCTAACCTAAGGTAAACTAGACCTACCTTATGTCTATGTTTACACTAATCTTGTTGCATCCTAACCTAAGTTGTATGTTTTACAAAGTGGGGGATTTGGAAATAACCTAAGGTAACTATAAGTTTATTTCTAACCTATTACCTAATGCTAAATTGGTATGGGGTATGGTCTATCCTAAGATGGAAAATTTACCTAAGGCAATGTTTAAAAACCTAAGGTAAATACTTTCTAAACTAACCTAAGGTCGGATCCTAAGCTAATGATATCTATCCTAAACTAATGCAAGGATAGAAAGGGACCTAAGGGGAGTCACATGGCAAGTATGAGATGGTGGTGATGGTTTCTAAGTCATTTATTTGATTTGATTTTGAATTTAAAACATTACGTACTGATCAGTTTGATAGAGGCATGGAAACTAGAGGGAATCCTAGTTGGCACCATCACTAAAGTTAAGTAATGCATGTTCTCTTTGAATTTGGACTCACCAACTTTAGATGGCGGTGGCATGGAGATATAGGTGGGAGATTGGAAATTAATGACATTTATGGTCATCATTTTTGGTGAGCAAAACCACCTTGGAAACCATGCGAGCGGATTTGTTGGGAGTTGTTTGGTCTTTCATGCATTCCGATTTTTTCTCTACATGGAGCTATCTGGTTCTTCAAACCAGCAATTTCTATTTTCATTTGTTACTATTTTTAACTCCCTTGGACTATTTTTGATCCAATGGAAGTATATGAGGCATTTGAGAAGGAATTTTTTGGTTGTTGATTTTGTTTGGAGAAGGAGTTGTGAAGGCTCGGCTGGAAATCTTCTTCAAATCGACAAAAGCACTATCAGGCATGATAGGCTCTATCCATTAAGTTGCTCTACTTTTCTCTAAGTGTCTTCATTAAAACAACTTTTCTCTCATGAGATAAATGGGTTTTTTATTTTGTTATGATTACCATGATTATTTTTGTTTCTTGAGGAATCTCTTTGATAAGGTTTTTTGTTTTCTCTTTTGAGGAATCCCACTTAAATCTTTGGTGATTTGAGTAATGGTAGTGTTGAATGGGTTGTTTTTTGGGTTTATGGAAATGAAATGTGGCTTGATTTTGAATCCACCTTAAATGTTGTGGTGATTTTAGTAATGAAGTGCTTTGTTTTGTGAATTTTTGTTACTTTGTTGTTTTTTAAATGCATGGGATTCATTTATGGAAATATATGAAATGTGTGTTCTTCTTGAAGTTTCAAATCTATCGTTTGATTGGTATTTGTTGGGAGATGGTAAAGATATTTGTTTGGAATCTTTTTTTGTGGATTCATCTTGTTGGAAACAAGAGTGAATGTTTTATTATTCCTATAAAATTTTTTGTTTTAAACTTTGAGTTCTTGAATTAAGTTCTTTTATGGAAACTATGAAATAGTTTTTTCTTGAACTCTTGGATTTTGATGTTATCTTGTTGGGAATACTTGTGTGTGAAGTCTTTTTCTTGATCTTATATTTACTTGATTTTTTCTCTAAGTTCTTGAGTACTGAAACTAAAGGATAAATATGAGGTTTGGTTGATTGTGAGAGTTGGCTTTGTCGAGTTTGAATACTAGGTTATTCTTGTTTCTGCTTTTTTTTTTCTCCTTGCTTTCATTATGTTGTCTCATGTTATCTATTTCCTCTTATTGAAGTTTTTTGTTGGTTTTGTATATCTTTCTAAAAACTGAGGTTAATCCCTTTGAGTATCTTGCTTGAGTTAAACTTTGATTAAATCCTTCCTTGTTTGAATTTCTAGATGATATCATGAAACTTTAAGGATCTTATTCAGATATTGTGGACTTCTTCTTATTTTTCTTTTTAGAAAATTTTTTAATCTAACTAATTTTGGTTGTGATTTAAATAAGAGGTTTTCTGACTTTCCATTTCTTGTTCTCTCTGAGAATTGATTGAAGGGATAATTTACCTTATTAATTGTTAGAGAGCTGTTTCTAAGAGAATTGATCCCTATTCTTAGTAATGTAATGAAAAATTTCTTTTTCATTTTTCTTTTTGATCATTAATGAAAAGTATTTTTCATCTCTTGATGTTTTCTTTCTTTGAGTAGTCTCATGTTAATCTTGGAATGCACCTTTTAAATTTCAATTGAATCATAATGGATAGTCTTTGGTTCCTTTGACTGAAACTTTGACGTTTTTGAATGAATGATGAAGGTTGTTATTTTCCTGCAAGTTGTTAGTAATTCTGATTATTTCATCTCTTTCTTGATGAGAATAATAATACTACTACTACCTTTGCTTCATGTTTGGGTGAACCTCATTTTGAAACTTGACTTGCTTTTGTACTCATATGATTCATTTTAATAGTTTTTGGTGCATGGTTTTTTTTATTTAAAAGAGTCTAAGGATATTATGGTTGGGTCTGTACCAATATTTTTACGACAACCTTTCTTGTAAAGGAATGTTGGAATCCTTCTCTAACCATGTCAATTGACCCTTTCTCTTTATTCCCTGAGGTAATGAGTCATCACTTGTCTCCTTTGGAAATTATAAGAGATTTGTGTTGTATTCTCTTTTCTTAGTTGTGAATGGGGATTCAATTATTAAATTGTAAAGGAAGTTCTAAACTATTTTATCATAGTCATTCTTCTTCTTTTGGGTAAATCTTGTCTTAGATTTAATTGGTTCAGTTGCATTACTTTCTTAATGCCTTTGTGTAGTCATCATTACTACTTTCTTATTCACTTGATTTGTATTAAAGGATTTTAATATTGTGGTAGTAGATTAATGAGAGATGTTGTGCATTGAGTGTATACTTACCTCATGTTAATGTTTGGCCTAACTTGAGAACTTAGGCTATGTCTTGGATTTGGATTTAGGATGTCACATCTGAAATGTGAAACTCTTATTTAATTATGTTGTTAGATGATTCATCCTAAAACCTTTATGAAGCAGGAATGAACTTGGTTGTAGTTGTTTTTTTTATGAAACTCTATAAGCTGAGCAGAAGATTCCTACTTCTGAAAGTAACTCTATTTTGGTTAAATAGTGAAGTTAATTTTGTATTTCAAATTCAAGATGAATTGTGAAGGAAATAATTAGAAGGTACTTTTATTTGATATAGATAAGTGTTTTGGATGGAACATTATTTATCTATATCATGTTGTAGATTGTTGATTACATCATGATATTTCCTTAAATGTTATTCAAATTGATTAATTGTTCTTCTTTTATGGTTGATACTACTTATGATTTATTTGTCTTGCTTGACCTCACTATTTCATAAAAGTAGAGTTGGTTTAATGAAATAGTTAGTTGAAAGCACATCATTTTAATGCTTAGTGCTTATCATGCTCAGTTCAATGAACTGACCCGTGCTAGCAATTTTTGTAGATGGACTTCGTAAGTGATAAAGGAAGGCAATAACTTTTATGATGTATTGGTTGCTTAAAAGTCTAGACCATTTATAGAGAATTATGATTTATTATTGAGATGTATTGAAAGGAAGAAAAGTTGTATTCTTAAATGATCTTGATGTTGTTGACATGAAATATGTCAGTAATGCATAGTCTTGTAAAATGTGTATTTATCATGATGAATTGAAAAGACTGAAGTTACTTAAATTGATTATGTCAATTCTCTTGTTCATAATATGAAGGAAATTTGTAATCCTATCTTTGATGTTGTCATTCATATCTGATTGGATCCTTATTTCTATTTTATTGAATAGGTTGGATAAATGGGAATTAGTACAATTTCCCTTACTTGAATGCAACTTACTAAGTTACATGTATTGATGTTCTTTACCTAATCTTGTATGGTTTATTATGATGTTATGAACATATAGTTAAAATATCAGGATGTGTGAATTGGATAAGGGTATAATAAATCCTAATACTTAACCATAATGAGGAAGGTTCTCCTCCTCTCAAAAGGATACAAAATAAATGAATGGTATATGAGTTCGATAACCATTTAGACTTCATATCTATGAAGTCTATCATAACATAACCTTTTTTGGTTCTTATACATTCCTTGAATGGTTGAGACACATTAATTAAATCTTATGATAGATGTTGTTTCTATTTTTGATTAATTACACGTTAAGCAAAAAAAAAAGTTAATGAACATAAAAGCAATCATAGGTTATGAGGTTTCATATTATTTAATCAACTCAAATAAGGATGGAAAACTTAAGGATTGTTGGGATTAGGGTTATGCAAGGTTGTTGTGATTTGAATCTTAATCCAATGGTAATTAAGTGGATATGACCTCTTGAGGTGTGTAAATCGTGATGAAGTAGTTTTTTCGGATGTTGGCACACATGCCAACTACAAAACTATACCTTCATGAAGACTTGGGTCTTCACGAGGATATAATGTTGTAGTTGACATGTTGCAACACCCTTCAACATTGGTTCATCTAGATCTACTCAAACTGACTTGAACTTAGTTTCTCTCTAGATCAGGCTAAGGATATGATTTAGCATAGGAAGTGACTCTCAATGACTTAGGGTAACTTGGCACATTCAATTGACTTAGGTCAAATGAGTATGCCCATATACCCTAGGTCATCGTGAGTGGTTCCCTATACCAAATTATATCAATAACCTGGGTTAGGGTCAAACCTTGGACAAGTGGACTAACATAAGTCAAGTAAAGACCATTTTAGATAACAAATGAGTGGGGTGAAGGATGTATTCCATGATTAGAGACGAGTATGCCATCTAGGAATAGTAACATGAACAATATGTGGGAAATATTTGGCCAAAGTATCACAAGTTGTTGGTTACGTTGTCCTATGTCACCTAGTTTGAGAAATGTGATTTCAGATGAATATGGTAACAAATATTTAGATAGATTTCTTAAACAAAACACTCAATACCCAGAACAAGGTAAGAGAACCAATACCCATATATACAATACTTAAGTTAATATGAGAGATCGGTTGGTAATGGAGTCATGAAATGAGAGATCGGTAGTTCATCGAGTCATTTACAACTACATATGGTTATATGTTATGTTATCTCATGGAATGTGTGAGATTGATTGGTAACATGGAATGTGTGTTCTAAATTATCATTATTTCTAAAGTCTTAAAATGGGATTACCATCAAAGGTCCCCACACAATGTAGAGAATTGGGTTTGAAGACTAAAATTTGTGCTTAATCACTACACAATGTGAGAATTGTAAGACTTTGAAAACTACTCTTGTATTATGTCCTCCTGAGGAAAATTTTGATGACGATGATCTTCTTGATGAGGACCCCATTTCTCCTTCACCAATTTCCCCGGAGATCTCCTTCCATTACCTACTCAACAACCAAGGTCTCCACCCCCACAACTCTTTGATCCACCCCTGAGATTTGAGATCAACATGGTTCGCATAAGAGAGTTAGCCAAACCACCACCAAAATGCCAATGCACCCTACTAATTTCACAAGGATTGTATCCCCCATTAGGGTTCTATACCTCGTGCTTTACTATACCTTTCATGACACACCTTCTTCATCCACCTCCCCTCAAATTAATATGGTTCACATTACCACCTATGCCTAGAAAGACAGGGGCAAGGAAAAACCAACTGGCCCATCAACCAACCCTATACCCAAAGTCACCATTCGAGGTCCCGCATATCCTATTTCTAACGGGGTCACACATTGCACCTCGCTAAAACAAATACACCAATCCCCCCTCAAAATGTCTTTATATGACCTCGTCCAAACCTCGAGTCACATCGGCGAGCCCTCATGGAGGTCCTTTGATCTATTGAAGTCTTACCAAATGACCCCACACTGTTGCCTCCATCACTACCCTCACTTCATAGCCTTTCTCACTAGGTATTTTCCTTCCTCTACACCTCCACCTACTCACTAAGTGGCTGCCCTCAACTTTTCGGATGAAGAGATTGCTCCCTTCCACTGTCATTTTTGACCCCCCCACTCTTTTCATCTCCATCTTTATCAATAATATACATATACGACGTGTTATGATTGATGGTGGTTATAACATTAATATCATCTCCTCTCATGCATATGAGCAAATGCAGATACATTTCAATTACATGCATGGTAACCCGGTTATGTTGCGCTCCTTGATGACACCATGACCTCTACCCCGATACCATTGTTCTCCATGTCCGCGTGGGCCCCGCACTGTCCCAGAACTTTTCTATGTTCTAGAAGGAGAGTTCCAATATAACTTACTACTTAGCTGACCTTGGATCCATGCCATGGGTTGTGTCCCTTTGACTTTACATCGATGCCTCAAGTTTGAACACGAAGGACATAAACACACCATCCTTTCGACCCTTCACCTTTCAATACCTGTAATAGGCTATACCAGCCTAATGATGTGCTTGTACCGGTCAAGGAATCTACCACTGTCACCACTTCACCTTTACCCATGAGCCCATCCACCAAAATTTCCACTACTTCTATGACATCTACCCTTGCTATCTCCACTAGAGTTGTAACCTCCACCACTGATGCACTTGTTTCCCCAACATCTAGTGATCCATTTCTACCCACTACCCACATACCAACTACTAAGCCCTTAGAAGGTATTTTTCAATGCTTCATTCTAGGGAATACCACCTATCTGAATATCGATACCTTCCTCACCCCAAAAGAGTATGGGAATCTGTCAACACACCCATTTAAGCTATGAGAATCCACATTGATGATGTTTTCCTTATGGACCTCCCCACCTTATCACCAACCTAACGTATGTGGGACTTGATATTACCACCTATAAACCCAAACCTCCATCCCAAGCCAAACCATTTTCATCGACCTACACTCCCTCACTAACCACTTTGCTTCACTCACACTTTCCTACACCGGTGCGTGTGGAAAGGATTTGGCTTTGTTTTTATGAACAAGGTTGTCATCTTGTCATTTCCTATATACTCTCGTAAACACAATGATTGTAGTGGCATTTTTTGATGCTCCACCCTCAAAGAACATTCATGTAAACCTTATCTAGGATGAGAAATATTGCCCTCTCATTCACCCATATTACCATCTTCACCCATGGAGTCCATAGATCCGAATCTATTCCTCCTAAATTTTTTTGTAAACACCATTTCCTTGGGACGGCTGACCTATCAACGCAATGGAAAGGATCCCTCTCCTCTCCCATTCTTACATCCTAATATGATCAATGATGAATATGCCTTATATTAATGTTGTTCAATGTCGACGATGAATCCATCGTCACTTACCTTGGTGTGGAAGATTCCTATATTCATCGGTCATTACCTTCTGAGATGCAAACCATGTTGAATGAATCGACCATCAAAATCAACATTAACACTCAAGGATGACCCACACATTCTAAAGATTGGCCAATCCTTAGATGCTTTCTAAACAAGAAGCCTTCACCTCTTTCCTTCGAGACCATAGCAATGCATTTTCCTGGTCCTATGCTGATATGCCCGGTATTGACCCAAAATTGTAGTCCACAATATTGTAACCATTTCGATGCCAAACCCATCAAACAAAAGCTACAAAAAATGCATCCTCACATTGCTCTTCTAGTCAAAGAAGAGCTTCAGTGCCTTCTCTCGGTTTCCTTCATTCTACCCATTGATTATCCCCAATGGATTTCTAACATCATTCCTGTCACAAAGGTGACAAGGGGACTCCACATTTGATTGAAATTTTGTGACCTCAACCTCACTTGTCCCAAAGATGACTTCCTCCTACCATGCATTGACCAACTAGTTGACCTCACCACTGGTCATGAAATGTTATCACTCATGGATAGTTTATTGGGCTACTGATCACATATTACTAGCTCTAGAGTATCAACATAATATTGCCTTCATCACCCCTTGGGGGACTTTTGCTATCGAGTCATGCCTTTTGGCCTTAAAAACATTGGTGCTACATATCAGCGAGCCATGAATTACATCTTCCATGACATCATGCATCACATATTAGAATATTATGTTGATGATCTTCTTTCCAAATCCAAGCATCGAACCAAACACCTTCTCGTTCTTAAAATCATCTTTGACCACCTCATCAAGTATTGTGTTTGTCTTCAACCAAATAAGTACGTCTTTGAGGTACTTTCTAGAAAACTCCTAGGTTTCATTTTTCTTTACGTGGCATAGAAGTTTATCCTACTAAAGTCAAGGCTATTATTGAAATGTTTCCACCCGCTAATCTCCATCAACTTTTGCATGCCTACAAGGAAAGTTGCATTCAATTCATCGTTTTATCTCACAACTTTCCACTCGTTGTCAACCATTCCATCATCTTCTCAAGAAAGACATTTCATTCAAATTAGATGTTGAATGACATAAATCCTTTAAATACTTACAAAAATACCTCCTTCAACCACTGGTGCTCATTCCTCCTAAGGATGACTAGCCCTTCTACCTATATATTTCTGCCATTGACCATTCTTTAGGTGCCATGCTCACTCATCGTGATGACCAACACCAAGAGCAAATAGTTTATTACATAATTCGTACCCTTATTGAATAAAAAACTAGATATACCCACACCGAAAAACTTTGTTTCCTAGCCTTAGTTTTCATCACCACCAAACTCCACCATTACCTACTCAACCAAAAAACCTTTGTCATTACTAATACTAACCCATTACACTATATGTATGCCAAACCTTATCAACATCAACATGCTACACATTGGCTTATGCTTCTAGCCGACCTCGACCTCAAATTCATCCATCAAAAGTCCATTAAGGGCTAGGATATCACCAACCAATTGGCTGATGCACCTATTTATGGGAATCAACCCTCTAACTTTGACTTCCCAGATGAGTCTATAGCTACCCTTTCCCTGGATGAACCCGCTTACCAAATGACACTCTTCTTTGATGGCTCCAAGTGTCAGTGTGGGGGTGGGGCTGGTGTTATCCTCATTCCTATTGATAGTGAACCCATGCCTTTGTCTTTCAAACTCAATTTTGATTGTACAAACAATATTGTTGAATACGAAGCACTCATATTAGGCCTCTAGGTTGCTTATGCCTTGGATGTTAAGTCCATCAACATCTTTGGTGATTCTCAGTTGGTCATAAACCAAGTCAATGGTATATACCAGTGTCGTAATGAGATACTTCAAAAGTATAAGCATCACGTAGACATACTTTTGACCACCTTTGACCATTACGCACTTCAAACCACCCCATGTTCTACCAATAAATTTGTGGATACCATGGCTTGTTTGGCTTCTCAGATACTTGCTTCACTCATTGACTCTAAAATCTTTGTCACCATACAAAGGATACAATCACCCTCTTATTTACCTTGTGAGGTTTACTCCATTAACCATTTCCCTTGACCCATGTGACCTTTGGTATAAGAAATATGTAGACTATCTTTCCCTTTCCATTTTACCCGCTGATCTCACTCGTAATGGACAATGTGCCTTTCTTAAAAGTGTCTCCCGTTATGTCATCATGGGTGGTCTTCTTTACAAGTGTGGCTTCAACAACATTCTCTTACGATGCCTTACGAGTTCTGAAATTCCCTACACCATTAAGGAAGTCCATGATGGAATTTGTGGAGGTCACTTTAGTGGTTTAGCCATTGCAAAATGCATCCTTCTCCTAGGCTATTATTGGCCAAACCTAAACCATGACTATTGTGATTATGTCAAACATTGCGTGAAATGCCAACAACATGTTAATCTCCATCACACACCTAGTCATGCCTTATAGGTCACACGAGACCTTTGGCCTTTCTCTCAATGGGGTTTGGATCTTGTCGGTGAGATCAACCCCCATTCTTCACAATGCCACCAATGGATCATAACTACTACCAATATTACACTAAATGGGTAGAAGCCATTCCCCTCATTTCTACAAAATCCAAGAAGATATGTGAATTCATCAACCATCACATCATTTTTATTTTTTGGTGTTCCTCACCACCTTATCACTGATAATGGAAAACAATTCAAAAACAAAACCCTACGCAAACTATGTGACGCTTTTGGCATCCAACTCAGTTTCTCATCACCTTATTACCCGCAAACCAATGGTCAAGCTGAATCAACCAATAAAACCTTGAACAAAATTCTTATGAAGGTAGTCAATGATACTGGGAAAGATTGGCATATGCACATTCCTTTCACCTTGTGGGCTTATCGTACTAGTATTCACACTTCTGGCTGCCACCCCCTTTTCTCTAGTCTACGGTACTGAGGTTGTCTTACCTCTCGAAGTCCAAATTCCATCTCTCCACATCTCACTACAAGACATGCTCAATGATGATGACTTTTGCAAGATTGTTTGGCAGTAACTTGAGTTATTAGATGAATGCCATCTCAATGCTCTTGACCATCTCCAAATTTACCAAAAATGTATCAAACGTGCATATGAAAAACATTGTTCACGAACAAACCTTCCAGGTTGGTGACCTCATCCTGAAAGAAAATCAACATGTAACTAAAGAGGAGAAAAGTAAATGGGGAAAATTTTCTCCTAATTGGCTTGGACCCTATATCATTACCCATGCATATGGATCAGGTGCTTATCATTTGTCTTCACTTGAAGGTAAACCCAACCTGAGCCCCTTAATGCCTTGCATCTTCGACCATTTTATTGTTGATATCAAGTCCTATATCACTTTCTATCTATTGATCACTCATCCCTTGAGCATTGTTCACCTTCCATATTACCCATTTTTGAGGATCCATGACTCAAAAAGAATCATGTGATTCCCATCACCTTTCAGCCTTATCTTCAATATGAGTACCACGGCTCTACTCATAGCATGATTCTCATGGATACTTTTTGTCTTCTTCAAGATGGAATCCCATGGTCATCCATCACTCAAAACCACCTCTTTCATAGTTAATCTTTGTGTGCTACGGTCTTGTCTTCTAAACAAGAACCTAATTTTCCTTTATAGTCTTGTCCATGACTTAAACATCCAAAAACAATAAGGGATACAACTCCTTGAGTCAAACTTCTAGTAAAAGATGACTCCCTCAAATGGGACATCTCTTCACTCTACTTCCACCATTATAAATAGACTTCTCCCTTGAAGGATGGCTATATAAGGTCATTACAAAAATGTAATAAATATCCAGAAGCTTCCCACATCGATCAACTTCACGAAGACCTCAAGGAGATAATATATTCAGCCCATATAGACTTCCCGCATCGATCAGTCTATTAAAAAAAAAAAAAGAAAAAAAAAGATGAAATTTTCATCATGGACTTGCCTATTCTTGATCCTGAGTTTCTTGTTCCGATAGACACTCCATTGTACACTAAGTTACGCTAAACCTCCCATTCCACCTCTTTTCCTTTTTAACCTAATTTCTTCTTTACTCAAGGACTTGTCATGCAAATGTGACATTTCATGATCATGTGACTTTCTTCACCCTTAGAATGGTCCATTATGCAACGCCTTTAGGGTCTTATGTTCATAAGCCCCTCTTAGGTATGGATTGACTCATTAGGGTTCTTATCAAATTAAGTGGCTCTTTTACCACCTATTACCATTCTTCTTCCTCATTACTTATTGATTATCCTATATAGGACCCGATCCTCGACACCTATATTTAAAAATCACTCAACCATGCATACACTCTGACCTAAACGTAAATGCCTAAACTAAACTCATGCCATGCACATGACCTACATTCAACCATGCCTATGACCTACACTCAATCATGCCTATGACCTATATTCACCCATGCCTAAACACCTATCAATCCATTCCTTTCCTTCATCACAATCTTCCCTAGCTTATGGGAGAACTACATCGGCCTGAGGTCTCTTTTCATGGGACTATGTAGGCAGCACTTTGAGGGCATGGGGCCCTTGAGGTTAGCTCGGCCACTCTCTACCCTAACCAATTCCCCTTTCCCTTTCCTTTTCCTATTCACATTCTACCCTAGTTAGTTTCCTTTCTATATTGATAACTAGAAATTAAACCACACAAGCAACAATTGCTAAACATCTTTACCATCATAATTTACACATTCATTTCATCACATCTACCATTTCTCTACCATAATCATACATTTTCCTACAAATCATCTTAACATGATCCATACCATCACAAATTCCACACATTAATGAATTAGAAATTCAATCAACCACACAACCTGACTCGATCCATGCCTAAAACAACCTGACTCAATCCATGCCTATAACCTGACTCATCCATGCCTAGGACCTAACTCAATCCATGCCTATAACCTGACTCGATCCATGCCTAGGACCTAACTCGATCCATGCCTATGACCTAAATCCATCCATGCCTATGACTTGAATCTATCATGCCTAACTTACCTTGTTTCCATCACATGTATAATATCATTATCAAAAGTACATCTACACATCATGTCATAAACATAAACATCATAAATATCATGCCATAAACATCATCATTGTCATATCCAAATTTAGAAATGTCTCCCATATACAATGTCTCAAGATCATCAATGCACGCATCATTGTACATGGTATCATATAACAAAACATCATTGGCACGCGTGGTGAGTATCATATATAAAAATTCAATCGGCACATGTAGGCGGTCCATATCACAGATAATCCCTATACTATCCAAAATAGTGATATCCCTCTCATGTCCCTTGGATCTCTGCGTCGGTCTCTCCCGACTCCTCTTCCACTCCTGTGTGGTGCCCCCACCTGCCTCACCACCTACTGTGGGCCTTGATCTAGTATTTGATGGCCCCTCACCTAGATCTGGCCTCCGTACACTGGTGGCCTCACCCTGCTCCTGCCTCTGGGCTCGTCGGCCCCTGTGTTCTCTCCACACTGTGAGTGCGGGATCGAGTCCTCTCACTCGAGGCTGTTGTGCTCGGTACTCTGCATATGAAGGGATATATATCCATGCTGCTACCAAATGATCCTCATAATACCTCACCTCACCTAGGGCATCCCTAAATCTCACCATGGGCACCATTATCTGAGGAGGTGTCATGGGTCTCACCACAATCTATGTCCTCTGACCTATCAATAAGGGTCTCTAACCTTGTACCTGTACCTATACCATGGGACCCTATCCCTAAGCCTATCATGTTACCTATGTGCTAGTGTTGGTGCTGCGTAGCACTCTGGGCATGTAAGGCCACAATTTGTGCACATGCAAAGGTGTCGAACTAAACCTGCTGAACTATCTATCACATGTTCTGTAGGGTGGCCACCTCCCCCTCTCTAGCCCCACCCTATGTAGGTACCTACCCCTATAATGTTGTGACTTGGGCCTAAAGGGCCACCACTGTTCTGTAACATGGCCACCTCTATCTGTGACCCCATCAATTGACCCCTAAAACCTGTAACTTAGCCTGTAAGGAAGCCACATGTCCTTGTAACATGTCCCTCTGGACTATGAGGGTGGCCACATCCACAGTTGTCCTGTCTATGGGGGTGGTATTGCTCATAGTGTGTGCTTCCCACCATGGTTTGTATCTGTCAGTGTACTCACATCATCAATGTTTCGGTCCACTAGTGCCTCCTCCCACCCTGTCGGCATGGTAGGTCATGGAGGGGACATCGACCTCTCCATGTCATCCCTCTCCTATCTTGAGGGAAGGGCGGGGTATATCTATGATAAACCCAAACTACGTCGACCCTATCTATGGGTATCAGCTCATGCTCTCCCACATAGCACCCCTCTATCCATCGAACCAGTTGTAGCTATTCTAACTCCCATGGCCATCTTTCCATATGATGGAAACCCCATGTAGGGCCTCCAAATAATGTCCATGCCAGACAACCCCTCTAGCAAGTGCCTGTAATAGGCTACATCATGTGTATAGCCCTAGTGGCTTTGCACACTCTAGTAATTGGCATCCAGTGCTTGTAACCCACTCGAATAAGACTTGAATCAAATGCATCATTGACCCATGACATACCTAGGGCCTCACACATACAATGTGCTCATATGCCCACATGTGGAAAGAAAGGTGCAACATAGGCTGAATCGCTGTAATCTCTTGTATGCCCACAACTCCTATACAAGACACTACCTACCAAGTATGTTGGTGCCCAAGAAAAGTGGGTCCTCTCTCCATCATGTCATGGAAGGACCCCATCGATTGTGGGAATCTCCCACCCTCTACATCTGGCGGTTGCAAATGGAACATGTTCCATAATCAAAACTACTAGCCTCATCTCCTCTTGATGGGCTGCATACATCTCACCATAGCTCATGTGCTATGGAACCTCATCTCTACCATACCCTCACCAAAAATGTCAAGCATCGACTCCTCAGGAGGCCTCTACTCCTTGATAAATACACTGATCGTCCCCACTATAAAAGAGGTAGGCGCCCTCATCTATAGCATCCTCTCTAGGTGATGTCATCACTCACCCAATACAAAATGGAATGTGTTTCCCATCAACTACATCCATCATTATGAGTGTTACCATAAGGCTAAAACTCTCATACCTAAACCCTAAACACCAAACCCCAACATTACTACTCGGAACCTCAAATCCTTCATAAACCTCAAACCCTGGCAAACACTCCCCAACATTACCCCACTCTGAACCTAAAACCCTTCCTACCTAAACCCTAAACCCCAAACCCCAACATTACCCCACTGAACCTCGAACCTACCTACAAACCCTAAACCCTAAACCCCATCAACCAACACCCCAACATTACATACCCTACCCCTCTCCCTAAACCCTAAACCCCAACCCCAAACCCTAAACCCCAATACCAAACCTCAAATTACCCTCCCCTAAACCTAAACCCCAAAACCCTAACATTAAACCCCAAACCCCAACCCTCAACATTACCCCACTAAACCTAAACCCCCTAAAACCCCAACCCCAACCCTAACAAACCTACACAAACCTACATTCATTCATGACCACCGACATTGGTCCATGTTAAACCAGCATCGGTTCCCAATACCTGACCGATGTTGGTATATTAAAACCAATGTCGGCCATACATTGACGCGTTCGGTCACTTTTTCCCATGCCCAAAGCCCAAAACCCCAATTTTTTCCCCATTTCTTTCCCATTTCCCCTCCACACCTACCCAAACCTACCCCAAATCCCTCCCCAACCCTATTTCCTCTACCTATGACCTTTCCCACCCCGTCCTTCCTCAAAATTTTAACCACACATTTCAAATTCTCTACCCTACCCAAACTGACCTACCCATTCCCTTCTTCTTATATCAAACAATAATGAAAATGGATCAGATCTTACCTCATCTCGATGTCACCTCCATGGGGGCATGTTTGGATCTTGTATGTTGGTGGTCCACTTGAGCCCTCCTACCCTCCACCATGTCAAATTCTCCCTCTAACCTCTCCACCAATCCAATCACTCTACCTGATCTCATGGGCCCATCCACCTGACTCCTCTCCCCACCCAAATCTCTCCACCTCACCTCGATACGGTCCCACATACTTTCCTCTCACCAAGCCACACAAGTCTCGTGCTCTCATCATTTTCCCAAAAGCCAAAACGTACAAATGAATTTGTATTATATGGTATTTTTATTTTTATATACCCACGTTGACTTGACTAACGTTGGTTATACCTAAACCGACATCGGTCAATGCCCTAGCACACCAGTGGTGTTGTTATCCCTAAGCCGACATTGGTCATCTACCTAAATAAACCATGATCACCTTACCTAGACCATCATTATTTACTATGATGACCACATCGTTACCATACTCTTACCCATACCCTTTCCCCATTTTCAAAAACCTTAACCCTTCCCATCCACCATTTGACCTTACCCACCCTTATCACAACCTACCACCAAGCCTACATTACCTATACCTATCCTTAATTACATTTAGGGACTTGTTATTTTACCCATACCTCGGCCCTACCCATGTTGTGACCTCACTACCTGGACTTGGAACATTGTTAATAACCTATGAACTCATGTGCTCACTATACCTTGTGACACTTGTTACCCATGTTGTTTGACCTAATGACCTTACCTTTCCTATTGTTGTGTCATTTATCCTGACCCAAAATTTGGTGTACTAGAACATACCTAAACATTCCTGCACCTGACCTGTGATGTGCTTCCACACCATATCATATACCTTGGATACCGGAATCACTTCAACCTTGTTTAGATAAACCTATCGACCTTGGACGATGTAGAGTTTGCAAGCTCTTTAGCCTAGAACCGTGTCGTAGTTTATAACATGTGTGTGTATGTTTGAATGCCACTACCTTTGACCCTAGCCCATTTACCTGTTTTCCTGTCTTTGACCTCTACCCTTTCCCACATTCACCCACATCTATGCTCCTTTTTAGCCATATCCACCTTTTATCAAACCACTCACCACTTTTGTCTTCTACCTCACCAGTTCTTGGTTTGAGGGGGATCACCTTCACCCATGCTTGGGGCAACATCACCTTTACCCACACATGGGGCAACCACATCTTATTTTTTTCAGCGTCACTTACCAATACAAGAACACAACAAAAAGGGGCAAAATGTAGACACCAAAATTGGGTCACACTCCCCTTGGTCCCTAGTCAAATAACCAACTCAAACATACTCACCTAACCAAGGCCCCTTCCACCCCACACCACTATTAATTTAATTGATTTAATTAAATTAATATATATCCTCACAATATTTATTATCTAATTATCTTAATTTCTAACCCACCACCTCACCTAGACATCTCATCCAACCACCTCACCCTAGACCTATTCTTGGCATGTTTCCATAACTAATAATAACTAAGTCTTACTTGCCTTAATGAGCTAAGATTTGGTCTAAACCTAAAATCAATCCCTAAAATATCTCTAACCACATTCCCACCCATTAGAAGGAAGTTTCCATTATAATCCATGAGAAAAAAACTAATTGGGCCTAAGAAATTAGAAAGATCTTCCCATTTTAGTAAACCTTCGGAATCCCACCTTAACCAGACACCGGTCACCCCTAAACACTATCGCGGTCAACCAGGGAAAGTTATTGGTTACCATTTATTCACCTAAGCAACCTTTTTTTGGGTTGGCACATTCTGAGAGAAAGAAGAACGAGAGGAGAGCTGCATGCAAGTAGAACTAGAGTCTTTTCATGCACTTAGGCATCCATAGCTAGCACTAGGACATCCCAAAAGCATTGGCACTCATGGTAACATTTGGGAAGCATCACTACTACACCAAGCTCCATTACATCAACCATCATCACCACCACCCAACCATTAGACCTAAAACATTGGTAAGTGTTTTATCATTAATCATTTCCATTCTTTTTCTGTTCATAGAGTTGTTATCATTTATGTTATTATTCTTCTATTAACATTCCCATCCCTCCATAGCCTTCTTTTGACAAACCCAAAAATCTCACCCACCCATTTATCAGATCACTTATCCTGGCCTTCTACCTCTCTAAGATGTTCTCAGTATCCCCACATACCTCATCATCTCCTTCTTTAGCCTCATCCAACCTCACCTAGCCTCTGCTGATAAGGTTTTCACTTGAATTACTGTCACCCTACTATACTGACATTGGCTACCCATAACCATTGTTAGTCTCTCTTAATCGTTGTCGGTTATACCCAACCGACATTAGGTCTCTATGTTTTATACCTTGCCCAAGAACAGAGCTAAAAACCTCTACCAGTTGACCTAAACAACCAGAATTAGACCACTGACCGGTCCCGTACCTTGAGACACTCATCTTTTAGATCAACTATAGCCTAGCCTATTGTGATTGGATTTTCTTATTGTACTTGAATGAGATACCTAAATCATATCAACTACAGTAGGAATTTACTTATTTCTCACATTAATTTGTTTTAAACAATGGATTGATAGCCTCTCTAGGAAGTATCACACTTCCCGTAACTAGCATACGTTAGGTAATCAAGCTATCATATATCATTTAACTTCTCTTTTGTGGTCTTGTATCATTAGTTCCTCCTAGCCAAAAGAAATTCTCTCAGCATTTGGTTGAGAAGTATGAACATGAGTCTAGGGATGCCCTAGGAGAATATTATAAGATAGGATAAAGTAGAATATTATGAATTTAACATGGATAGTTCTAGGAGGAACAATAATAACTAACCATATACACCCCATAAGAATCATTTTTTGTGGTCATACCATTGAAAAGTGGTACATGTATATTTTAAGTTATCTATATAGTAACCAAGGGTCTTAATAAATTATAATGAGGAGACACACATGTCATATCTTTCATTTATGAGAGTAAGTTTTACTATAGTGTGGCCAATTATGTAACTGAGATGAAAATATGTGGATCATCTACACGAGCAAGAGATTTTTCAAAGATCATGAAGGCTATAGGAAAGTGAATGTAAGAGTGATCATTTGTGGCCAATTCAATATGGACAAAAGATCTTCATTGTTTTCCTTTGAGCCATGCAATGTGGGAATTTTCCCTAAAGTGAGAGGAAAGAGAAGATTCATGTCAAATAATAATTTCATGAGATAGTCACAATGGTGAGGCAATGTACGCACAAATTCCAAAAAAGGAATTCGGATAGGAAGTTGGGAAAGTTCTTCAAGAGGATTCTACTCATCATGACTGAGTTGTGTAGTGGGATGAGAGTGATGGGAGTTTTCACAAACAAATCCAAAAGAAGTAGGTGTAATTATGGATACTTTAAAAATAGTTTTTTTCTCATTTTTATGTTATCAACCCTACAAGTGTTAATTTGAAATGGGCTAATGTTGTGCGTAGTAACAATGTTAGAAACCATCGACCATATAGAATATTATCCATATGGATCAATATTTCTTAGAGTAATGGAAGAAATCCCAAACACCATCGAACCTATAGGATGTTTTCCTTAGGGGCCGATGGCATCCATAACGAGGAGATTTCTACTTATAGAAGCCTGATTTTGAGGTACCAAAGGATATATAACTCTATGAGTTTGAGCCTAGAATTATGTGGGGTATTTAGGATCTATATAAGCTATGAAATGCCTAACATCACTCACAAAATTTTGTGCTTTCGGGAGGATAGTATGTCTTAACTACATTGGTCATAGTATGTTCTTTATTTCTAGAAATCTTTACGATATTATGGTTAGGCGTGTGATTAGAGAATACATGTAGCTTCTCGTTAGCTTGGTTAATTTATTTGTGATGATATTTTTTTATACTACATCAAGGGATTTGACTTCTTGGTCAAACACTCTTGAGTGATGGTATCATGGTCAAATTAGGAGCCTAGGAAGAATTTGATAGTTACCGTGCGTAGTGCATGAAAATTTTCATGGGAGTGACCCTAATTATCATGCCACAAACAAATCTTAATTTCATCATGACATCGAGTAATAGGATGAGATGGATCTAAGATTATACTAAATGAATTTGGTAAGTGACATTTCAACTCTTCCTTTCTCAACATTTCATGATAGTTAGGTTGATTTTTTTGTTGTTAGTTTGTTTTTCAATGTTATAAACAATATTATTCAAAGAAGAAACTAGAGGAAGAGTATCAAAGACTCCATCATCTATCACATTATTGTTCTTAGAACATTTAAGGATTTGGACTTGTTATTTGGTTTGTGTCTTAGGAGGAACTCTCTCAAATTATTTCATAAGATAATATTTCCTTTTAGCTTGTTCAAAATATTATTGTAAAGAGGTGGGAAAAATAGACATCACCTTGTATTGAAGGTGAGGTTCAAGAGCTCTTAGGAAAAGTTTGAAGAGGGTATTATTAGGAATGTTGTGTTCATCTCATGTAGACAGGGTCTTCATACATTTGATGAAGGATTGTGTGGATTTCTTTTTCAAATTGTTGATAATTAATGAAGGCATTGATGTTTTTTTATCATGTAGGTCATGATAATGAAATTAATTTACTAAGGTTATCACCAAGGACTCTATCAAAAATATGGAGTTAGGAGGTAAGGTATGATACCAATCCAAATCATCTCCGGTGATGGTTTTAGATAAGATATTGGTGGCATTGTATGAATTGGATCTGATCCATTCTTTATAAATATTGTCAAATGAATTAATATAAAGGGAGGGATTAGTGGACCCATCATAGGAGATGGAAGGAGCAATACCCCCAATATTCATGCTAGTAATGTAAGGTGCTAGAGGATCTTGTTGGACTAATCTTAGGAATTTTTATAGATAGGGGTTGGATGATGGGCACCCCATTATGACCATTTGGTACAGGAGGGGGCATGGTGCCCTAAGATCCCAATGTAGGTTGATTGACTACTTGAGCCATGTTAGCTTGCATTTGAAGGAATTGAGATTTAGTAATGGATTGTTATTGATTCATGCTATCAATGAGTTAGAGAATAAGGCTAGTAGGGTAAGAATTATGGGTATTATCAGATGATCCTGCTTCGGGACTTTTCCCGTTTTCTTCCCTATTATAAAATTATATGGAGAAAAACTCAAGGAGATGTTTACTAAGCATTTCTTCTAATTCGTCATTGTATTGTGGAAATTGTGTGATCTCGAGAGGATGATCGAAGTGTTGTCATTTTCATTTTCCTCATATTCATCCTCAAATAAGCCATTACGAAAGATGGGAGGTTTATTTCTAGGGAATCCTATGACACAAAGATCCATGCAAAAAGGGAATTCAGCTTCAAGATGATAGGTTTCAATAAATGTATGCATAACAAAATCAAAGGATCCTAAACCCATATACTCCATGATGGAGTGCTGATATGGTGAGAGCAGTATCTGAAATGGAGCTTCCGACATAATCGATCGATGGCACAAAGAGTCAAATTTTTAGAAGTAGAAAGGATTGACCATGTCATAAATTTTACATAGCCACTGAAGGCATGAAATAAATTTTCTATAAGTGACAAGGTCACCCTTAAGTGATGCCATCTGTGTAGACATTTATTTTAGGTTTTCTAGATTTTGGTGATTTGGAATGAGGTCAAAATCAAAGATGCATGATTTTAACGAGATGTGATTAGTCATGATGTCTATAGGATTCATGTTGGGTTCATCAAAAATTTATGATAAGACAAAAATGTGTCTCAATGGCTTGCACTCACAAGTCTTACATTCTACGAGGGTATGAGGTAGTTTATAAAATACACACATGGAATCACACACTTTTGATTGATTTAAACGGGCTACAATGAGTGCTAATGTCACATATCCATAGGGTAGTAATCTATACACTAGGTTAACCTAGCGTTTCCAAGGCTCACAGTCAAGATAGAGGAGGGTACCCTTCTATGATATCGGTTAACAAGGAAAAGGTATAAATCAATGGGAAGATGGGAAAAGCATGCATAATCTACACTACTACAATATAAGCGAAATAAAGGAAAGGAAATCTAAGGATCCGATCATAGAGAAATGGGGAAGGAGATGAACTAATCTATGAAATATGACCAGGAGGGTTAGAGAACTTACATGTGGGGTGGTTTATAATGCATATATCTATCCGAGAAGTAATAAATTGAGAGAGAATAGCTATGGGTGTAGAAGGAGAAAATTGTTCCTATCTTAGACTCACTATAGATGACCTAGTAGTGCAAGAAATCTAACAATCAAGAAGAGTGTCCAATCCAAGTCAAATGTAAGACAAACCAAAATAAAAGTGAGAAGATGAAAAGATGGCACAAAAGAGTAGAGCAAATGGCTAGTCTCTGTGATGTTCCTTCCTTATGAATGTCTAGGTGTGCTATGTATATATACTCGCGTCATCACCGATGGTGATGGCGTCAACTAAGGAAAATTAACACCGATACCATTAGCCATAGGTGATGGCATTGGCCAAGGATACCTAAATGTCAAAAAATGGTGCAATGTGTCATAGATCGAGTCAAGAAAAGTGAAAAAAGGTGTTAATGATGAAATTAGATGCGAATAAGTGTTGAGAATGATAGTGTGTGTGACAAAGAAGGAAAAGGTTAACTAAATTTGGGACTGTATATTTTATATGTCTCTTTGTGTACCATCTCTAACTAATAATTACCATGTGAATAGTCATGCCCCATTCCCAACAAGTCCCTTAAAGCACCCACTTAAGAAATAGATGCATCAATGATCCTTATCTGCACAAAGGAATTGCTTGTAACATGTATGAAATATTAAGATGAAAAATTAGGTGTATACACCTTCACCATTATTGTAGTAGACTATGCATGTTATAATTAATGATATTTTGTTATTGTGGATCTCCTTTTTCTCTTTAACTTATGTTCTTGCCTTTCTATTTTTTTATGGCATGTTGTGTGTGAGTTATATTTACAAGATTTCCATCCTTGTTTATGCCCTTTGTATTTGAATTTTTCCCTCTCATTCTTCATCTCAAGGAGAGATTCCAATTCCATTTTGGTGCATCACCTTATCATTTATTTGGTATTTCATATTTCTAAACCTTGTTTCCTTGGAAATATTAGATTATAACTAGTTAGTAATATAGTATAGATTTGGTTAGATTAGTTGAAATGAATTGAATTTAAGGAACCAAAATTTTCACTTGGAGATTGACCTTTAAGGATACATTTTCCCAAAATTTCAAGGTCTTTCTATATTTTACTAAGGTGTTGAGACTAGCTTCAACTAAGGTGCAACTTCAAGTGACAACAATTGTGTTCGTGGAATATATTAATTTAATAGATTTTTTTGTACAAGAGCATTGGGTGTAATATAGTTAGGCTTGTTGTCAATATACCAGATGAATTTATAGTTTGGTTAACAATGGATTTTATGGTGGCAAGAAAAATTCAACTGTGGATCAAAAGAATGGGGATGTGGGAAAAAGTGAAATTTGAAAGTGAGACACTTGCGTTGATTTTCCAACTTACTTGATAAAAGGACAATAACCAAAAAGAGTGGTCTCTAGAAGTATTATTGAAAAAAAGATGGATTGATGCTTATATTAATTTTATATTACTTTTTTTTTTTTTTTGACACAAGCTATATGGATTGCTAATGAGAAAATTCAGTAAATATTAGGTAAAGACATATAAGTAATATTCATTCCTTTCACATCAATACATTTGAGACATATATCAACAATATCATAAGTTAGAGTATCTAAGAAATTAATTTTAACATCTGAGTGTGGAAATGACCTTTATATGCCAACTTTATAATCTAGGTAGAAATTTTTTTAAAATGTGAAAGATCGCATACTTACATTTTTGCGAACCATTTATTAGCTTTAGTTTCCTAGTTATCTTGTGGGGGTAAAAATTCATTGATGAGAATCTAGAAGAGAGTTATCATTATATTTTTTGATCATAGACACAATCATTTTGAATTTTTTTGATGTACAATCCCATCACTTTAGAACTATTCCCACATATATCTTGTTGCAAGCATAGTTGTTAATTTCCCATCTATTCTAAAATTAGGCCAATAGTTTACATATAGTTTCACCATGTTTTTATTTTGTCGAGTGGATTAAGAAGATCATTTGTATTTGAGTACCATGGTTGTATAGGAACTTGGGACATTTTCATAAAGGATGAACCATGTTTTGGAATTGATTTTCCTACCTTGGTCGGTGTATTAGTTATGAACATTAGACCAAAATTTATAGAATCAAAATTCTAGTTAATATTGAATTCTTTAATGGCATGAAACACTCAAACATTTTTTTGCATTTTTCATTTTTATTTATTTATTTATTCTTACTTTATTTTTTTCTTGTTCAAGATAATATAGATTATTCTCTAATACAAACAATTTTTTTGTAAACAAAGGTAAGATGATCACTAAGACTATGTAACATGTTAAGATATTTGTCTCCCATGTCTTATACATCATTGCATGTTCCTTTAATAAATCTACATACTCAAATATTTTAGAAAAATAGTATCTAGATCTCATAATGGGATTTAGACGGTGAGATGTAACAAAAATTTCTCATGAAATTTCCTACAAAAATTTACATCCTGGAATAGGTCATAAAAACTCTCTAAAAAATGGGAATCATATCATGCGATATAATTTTTGTTTAAACTCGGATGAAGGTTTTTTATCATTTGTTGTTATTGGTTGAAAGGAATAAGAAAAATATGTTATTTTACATTCATTTTTTATAATGACCTATGTATGGGGGCCATTTCCATCCTCTATAAAAAGTGGCTCCATATTCCTTATAGTATTCTAAGGTATTTTCCTATGAAGAGCAGATATAGTAGCAATAGGAAAAGATTCATGACCTTCGAGTGACCTTTTATTCTTTAAGTTCAAACAATACATTTCAAATCTAAGTGTTTCTATGAGACCTTATGGATGACGAGGAGAATTTGGATCTATAGGATTCAAATCCCAAAGACTGGGGACTGAGATGGATACATGATATAGACAAGACTCTCCTTTATCATATGGACTAGTTTTTCCTTTTGTTGTAATTTTTAGGATACATTTTAAGTTCACTCTAGCTTCCATTAAATGGGTAATTCCATAGAGTATATAGATCCATTTTTGAGTTGGATATTACTATTCAATCTTTTGGCATATGTAAGATATTATAATATTTTTGGTTGATTTTTATTGGTCGTCGATTATGTGACTTCAATATTTTTAGAAGTCAAACATGGTTTTATAGATTGTTGGGAATGTTTTCATTTGTACATGGTATAAGTATATGTTTGGTCCTTTATATTATTATCATATAATATATCCACTAAGAGGATGTGAGTCACATGTAGGCATCTCCACCTAATAGTATAGAATATAATATCATCTCTCTAGGTAGATTATATTCCAACCCCTTGACATGTTTCACCATTGAAACATGAGAAGAACCAAATATGCATTTTTAATCGCTTAATTATATTGTTTTGAGTAGATTAATTACATTACATATCAAAATATATTTTCCTCAAATCTTAAGGACCAAATGGAGGCATGTCCATGCATATACTTCTTCTTTTTCTTGGAAAATATGTTTTCCTCAAATCTTGAGGACCAAATAAATTATAATTCTCATCCACACATCATATTTTTAGTCTATTTATTCTTATTTTGAGTGGATATGATCATGTATGATAATGTTATGATGAACATAATGAAATCAAAAATCTAATGTAATTTTGATTCTCAAGGTGGCATATCGATGTATATAAGGATTAACCAACAAAATAGTATCAACTATAAATGCACAATCAAGAGTGTTCAACAAAGAGAAGAATAATAATGGAAAATTAGTGAAAACAATTGGAAGAACCTATTTTTATAGCTTTGGATCATCGAGGTAAGATGATAATATATGTTTGCATGTATCGGAGAGTATTTGAAGAGAATCCCAAATAAATCACTCTCATCAAAGTGAAAAAATCCCTCATACCATTTGTTGTAGTTATCCTGTAAACAAATTAGTTCATCTATTTCATTTTCATATTATTTTTCTATATGTAAATGAAGAGAAGTTACCTCATACCATTCTTTGAAGTTATTCTCCAAATCAATTAATGTGTTTATTTCCTTTTCCAATATTCTTTTTCATATGAGAGAAATTTTTCTATTTAAGATCTTTGGCTTGTTTTACTTTTCAAAAAGGATTAGTAGTTTAGAAAAATTGATCTTGTACGCATGACTAAAAAATCCAAAAACATATTAGTAAAAACCTACAATAAAAAAAAATTAATATCTAAATACAATAAAAAGGTGATAAGTAACACAAATGAAAATCATAAACTATGATAAAATTATCTACACATACAATCATTAGTTACAAAGACAATTAAAATGGGGAAATTATGGGTTAGCATATCATGAAGTTTGGGCTCAATCAAGCCAATATTTTTGTAAATTCAAAATGTTGATTTAGGGATTTTAGTTACTCTATGATTAGTGAAAAATTAGGGAAGAATGAAAAATGAATAGGCACAATCCTGAATCTAATTCTCTATGATAAGGATCAATGTTAGATGGGTTGAAAATTGGATAAAAATATTATCTATGTGGGTGATCTACACTAGGAATGGTCATATGTTATTGATTTAAGAAATTATGATAATATGTAATCATGAGCTTACGGGTGAGCTCGTGAAGGTTGTATGACAATTTCATACTTGAGAGCTCATGGTTTAAGAGATAAAAAAAGATACTTGTGAGGAAGGATCATAGAGATCTTATGTAGATCTTGTAAGAGATATCATAGTTAGGAATGAAAATTTATGAAGAGATAGTAGTGTAAGCTCATAGGAGAGATCATTGAAGAGATGGTTGAGGAGCTAAAAATTATCTACAAATAAAATATTGAAAAAGGAGGTGTACACACAATTATGGATGGTCGAGGAGCTATATTAACTCTTTCTTTAATTCATTTATATCTCATACACTAGGTTTCATGACTCAATAAACTTTTACCAACTGTATCAAAGTGTCTTGTAATTGATCCAAATAAGTCATATTATCCAAAAATAATTCATTCCTAATAGTTGGGTTCTCCTTTATTATTATTTTTTCATTTCTACAATTTTTTCCCTAGTTCCTTTAATTCCTTTTGGAGTTCAATTTCTCAAATTTGGATTTTCAAACTTCTTGCACATGTGTTTTTTTCCTTCTCTATAGTAAAATTTCATTGAATGAAGTCAGCCATTAGTTTCGGGAGGACCACAACCCTCTTGTACATTGGTGAAGATATTGGGTTTTTTAAATGTTACATTTGTAATTCCTCGTGGTTCCTCACATACCATTTTTTCACCACTATTTCACCCACATATATCCACGGTACTTTAAAATATAGGTGGGTGTTAGTTTAATCAAAATTCCCCAAAAATTATCCTCTAAAAATGATGCCTGAGGTAGGGTATATTTAAATGAAATTGAAGGATTATCTTGAGAATTTCTTAAAAATGCAGTTTTGGGCTATTCGCATATTGCTCTACATTTTTGAAGTTATTCATTTATTTTGTCTCATCCTCTAGATCAATAAAAGTAGTTTTTAGTAGGAGGTTCATTAATACCTCCTAGTAGAAAACATTTCTTCATCCTCCTCATTCTTCAGATGGTTTCCAAATGTATTTTATATCGATGACTTGTTTCTTTCACCACTTCCTTCCTCATCTTCTCCCTCCTATATTTGTTAGAAGAGATCCTATAGCTATATATCCTCCTTAATATTATTCTTATGAATAATGTTTGTTCCTTTCTTTGCCAACATTCAATATTAAAACTCTCATGGAACACATTTCAATAGGTTCCCTTTTATCACACTATTTTTTTCTTATGATGGTTCTTGTATCCTTAGGAACTTGGATTTGAGGTGTAAACTTGAACCTTAGTGCACCTATGATTCCATGCTTCTAACTAGGATATTTCATTTATTGGCTACATAGTGGGGCTTAATTTCATGGTCCACAACATACTGGTACTCATTATTAATCATTTCTCAATTTTTTTCTCTAACAAGTCCACCCCATCATCCTCATAATCCTCATTATCATACACTTATGTTTTATCCTAAATGAAAAATCCTCTATACAAATTCTTTTTCAACATCCGGTGTCATAACATCTACATTTTTCACTTAATATCCTCTAACATTTCTATGAAACACTCCAAATACTTTTCCATTACTAGATACAACACGAACTTTTAGTTAGTACATTATTTATCCTACATTTCTACTTGGGACAATATAGCGAGGTATGACGAAAAACTCCACACGATCCTTATATTTTGTGACCAATTATTCAATTATGCCTTTCTCATGCCCGAAACCCCTTAATATTTTTATATAAATTCAACATTTTGGCCTTATACTTCTCACTCATGGATCCCATATACCCATACTCCTCGTATATCTCATTTATAGTTCCCTACTTGAACTTCCTTGAAAAGAAAATACTATGGGATCCCCATGGTTTCTTTAATGAGAAAAATTAGGTATACTCCAAACATAAAATGTTTCAATTTTTCATGTGATGCGTATGCACAGAGAATATTTCCTATGCAATATACTTCACAACATTGACCCATAATTGATTTTCTCTAAATTTTCTTTTGGGGTGGATAATCTACATTGATGATACAATTATTTGGTTGGTATTTGTAAGCTTTTCAGTGATTAGTCACACGAGAAAAAACAATTGTATGGTCGAGTACTCTTCAAAAGTAATGTGTATCCCCCAATTTTACATTCTACTCCTTAATGATCTTTTTCATTTTTAGTAGTCCTAAAAGATTCACATATGTCAATTTCCTCATTATATATCCCATTGATCTAAGTAATTTGTGCTCCATTGATCCTCATACATCTTCCTACAAAGTAGATCCTACTCCCATGAATTATCAATAGATCCTAGGTTATCAAATAGTTGGGTTTACTTAGATATGTTAGATAGCATAGAGGAATTTCTCTAGTATCCATGATATTATTTGATATTATATCCTCCTTCATCTCTCCTGTTAGTGTAGAATATTTATTTTCCTTGTATTTTTTTATTTACTTGGATATTTTCTACACTCATGGGATATTCTTTCTTAGGTGTACTAAGTATGTTGAGTTAGCTTACTAGCTGTGTTGAGTTCACTTACTACTTGTGTGGAGTCAACTATACTTCTAATATAAGTTAGTGAGATTTATTCACCACCGATCTAGGAGAAGGTTACTCACTCACCTAATATATATACATCACTTGTGTTAGTCTATCCTATGGAGCATTGAGTTGATTTGGAGTCATTATTTCCTTTTTCATTTTATCTCATTATTCTTCATAACTTTCAGATTTGTATGTGTGTTCTTAGTCTTGCCTTTTTCAATTCACTTCTCACATTTCTCACAAGTGCACTCTTGAATTTAGTGGATCCTGAGGTTCCCGATATGGTATTAGTCCCAAAATAGTATTAAGTTTGTATGGTTTTATCCTATAAGTTTTTCAATTGAGATTGTTATTTACAAACAATAAAATCATATTAATTTATTTCTAGTAAAGGATAAATATTTGTAGTTTTTCTATTGTGGTGGCCATTTCTATGCGGAAAAACACGGAATTGTGTTTGGACCATTCCTTGTTACAGGGAATCTTCCAAAGGCATTTTTCGGTGTAATTTTGATTTGGTTTCACTCATAAATCAGACCCAAGGTGTCCTATTTTTCACTTTATCTGGATCTGCATTTGGAGGAATTTTTGTAGCGTGAAGGGAATTTTTGTTGTTTGGAGCCACATTTTTACATTACGGTGGGGAATTTTTGTTGTGTGATGGAGAATTGAGTTGATTTGGATCCATTATTTCCCTTTTGAATTTTATCTTGTTGTTTTTCATAACTTACACATTAGTATGTGTGCTTAGTCTTTCCTTTGTGTAATTCACGTGTCACATTTCTCACCGGTGCACTCTTTGATTCGAGTGGATCCTTGGCGTTCTGATATGGTATCGGTGTTGACGATGAAAAAAATCTTGGGAGGGAATATTTAACGTGTAAACTCCGTTTTTGGATTGAAATATGCAAAAAGGCCTCAAACATCCAAAAACTCCTCAAATATGCAAAACATTCCTTTACAAGGTCTAAATCCACTCTTGGTGTGTTGAAATCAGCTCTATATCTCCAATATGGTCTTATTCAACCTTCAAATAGTTGTATTCACCTTCCTTGGTTGTCTTCAAGCCTTTGGAAAGAGTTGCAACGCTTTTCCTTACCTAAGACGGTGCCCTTCAACTAAACAACAATAAAATAATAAAAAATTAGGTTTTAGAGCTTAAAAGCAAAGCAAACACATTCTTTTATGGTGGACCCCACCTACTAAGGTGGATATTGATTATAATTTCTAAATTTTACTTTCAAATATTTCAAAATTTGGTATTTTCTACCTTTTGAAAAATAATTCAATTTGATGGAAATTGCTTTAAAGAAGATTTAATTGTTTAATCAAGCTTGTACCTTCGCTTGTCGAAGATGAAGTGTGAGGCCCGAGTTGGAAAGAGGCCAATTACACCTCACAAATTAAACCATTGTGTTCTTCATTTTTTCTTGGTTCTATCAAGTATATGCACAACCTCCTTTCCTCTCATTTCTAGCATTTTTAAAATCAGTTTGCAAAATTTTAATTAAATAAGCCATTATTTACGGGAAATTATATTGGCTATAACTTTGAAGCAATGGCTTGGATTTGAGCATTGTTTTAGTCTAAAGTGAATTTTTCTTGTTCTCTACAAGATGGATTAATTTATTTTTGTAAACACGCTAGTTTATAAAGTGCCTCATTTTCGGGGTTCTTGCCAAACTCACTAGGGACTTGTACTTTTCACACTAAGTTATAAAGTGCCATTTGGGATAATTTTGGGGGTTTATCTGCATTATGGAGTTTCACCATTGTTTTTATGCTTGACTCTAGGAAATTTTTGTCTTGGAAGGAAGGCATTATCAATCATTTCATTATGCATGGTTTGTTGCCCTACCTCCATGGTTGTGTTCCTGAGCGGATGAGCCCCTACCTAAGGATGAGTGGTTTAACCACAATGACAAGGTCTATGGACTTCTCGGTATTACTATTTCTAGGGATATTTTACATTTGTTTGAGCACACTAAGTTCCCTTTCACTTTATGCTGGAACATTATGCAACAGGTTGTATTATGACCTTGCTTCACCATATAAGAGTGAAATTTCCCTGGACCACTCTAGTGCCTCCATAGATTCTCCCCCTTCTCACATACATTTCATTGTTGAGTTTTCTTCTGCACTTTTTTCTACTCATGAGTCCCATGGTGATCATTCACCATAAGATCTTTCTATTGAGCACACTCTCCCTATTGTTTCCTCCATAGAACTCATTTTCGTCCATGTTCATGATTCCATTCACTCTGTGTAATATTGTTCTATTGGAAATCCTTACTCTAAGGAAGATGTGACCATTACCTATATCATGATCTATTACATCTTGATTACTTAGTGTACAACACTCCATATACACCAGATGTTACCTTTGAGTGTAGTGTTTCTTCATTTTGCACTTCCAACAACTCTTGCATAGTCTTCTCCTCGTATTTCATGTTGTGAAGTTAATAAAATCTTGTCAGACATTTATCTCATTGAGAAACCCCATTGGGAGAAGTATCTTCACAACCTTGAGTTATCTATTTATAGATTTCACTTGTGTTTTATTACAAGAATATAATCCAACTAATCCATCACACATTCTAGATAACCCATTCATCTCTCTCATTTGAGTGCCCTCCTTGGGAAATTTGTCACTTCCACTATTTTAAATATGTTTCATGATTCACCTCTTATTGTGGGTACATTTGTGATGGTTATTATCCCCCCCACCATATTATATCTCTAACATGTATACTACATCGGCATTACTTATTGTCTTTTGTGCACACATTTTCCATACTTGTGCCACATTTTAGTTATAGACTAGATGCTTGAGATTAGAGTACTATAGGATTTTTATTCCTTTATAGAGTGGGCTGAATTTTATTATTCCTTTTTTCTTTCCCAAGGGTAGGAACATTGTTTGGTGTAGGTGGATTCTCTTCAGTCTTTATGCAAATGACCACATCATCGACACTCTTCTTAGGGGACCTTATTGTCCTCATTTTTTTCTCTCTCTACTTTGGGGGATGATCATTTTACATGGGTACCTAATCATGCCAAGTTATCATAACCCACCACTACCACTTATTCTTCTTCAATTTTCTTGAGTGAGTTACTTATCTCTATTTTGGGTTGGATTTTTTTCCCACTGGGTTTTGTCCTTTTACTCTATCTTTATGAGAGATTTGCATTCTACATGGATATCTCATCATGCCTTGTTTTTTGGACCCAATTTAATTTTCACTACCCACCTAAGCTATTCTTATGAGGGGTTTTTGTGTAGGATATCTATTTTCATTGTATTTTTTATTTACTTGAATCTTTCCTACACTCAAGGAATATGCTTTCTTAGGTGTACGAGTTATGTTGAGTTAGCTTACTAGTCGTGTTGAGTTTTCTTACTAATTGTGTAGAGTCAAATCTACTTCTAATATAAGTTAGTGAGGTTTATTCACCAATGATCTAGGAGGAGGTTACACATTCACCTCCTATATGTACATGACTTGCATTAGTCTATCCTATGGAGCATTGAGTTGATTTGGATTCATTCTTTCCTTTTTCATTTTATCTCATTATTCTTCATAGCTTGTATATTTGAATGTGTGTTCTTAGTCTCTCCTTTGTTCAATTCACGTCTCACATTTCTCACCAATGCAATCTTCGATTAAGTGGTTCCTGATGTTCCTAATATGGTATAAGAGCCACACTTGTATTAAGTTTTTCAATTGAGATAGTTATTTACAAAAACTAATATCACATTACTTTATAGCTAGTAAAGGATAAATATTTGTATTTTTTATGTTGTGGAGGCCATTTCTATGTAGGAAAAAGCTTCTAGAATTATATTTGGACCATTTCTTGCTACAGGGAATCTTCCAAATGAATTTTTAGTGTGATTTTGATTTGGTTTCACTTAGAAATCAGATCCACAATCCTCTTTTTCACTATTTGGATCTGCATTTAGAGGGGAATTTTTGTTGTGTGAAGGGAATTTTTACTTTTTGGAGCCACATTTTTGCATTCTAGAGGGTTATTTTCTCGTGTGATGGAGAATTGAGTTGATTTATATCCATTCTTTCTCTTTTTCATTTTATTTCATTTTTCTTCATAGCCTACATATTAGTATATGTATTAAGCCTTTCCTTTGTGTAATTCACGTCTCACATTTCTCATTGGTGCACTCTTCGGTTCGTGGATCGCTGACATTCCCAATATGGTATTAGTGTTAGATGGTGAAAAAATCCCAGAGAGGTAATTTTTAACATGTACACTACTTTTTGGATCAAAATATGCAAAAAAATCCTTAGACATGCAAAAAGCGCCTCATATCTGTATAAATTCCTATACATGGTCTAAATCTGCTCGTGGTGTGTTGAAATCAGCTCTAAATCTCCAATCTGGTCTTATTCAACCTTCAAATAGTTTTAATCACCTTCCTTGGTTATCTTCAAGCCTTTAGATGGAGCTTCAACTCTTTTTCTTGCCTAAGGTGGCACCCTTCAACCAAACAACAATAAAACCATAAAGCAATTTAGGTTTTAGAGCCTAAAAGCAAAGTAAACACATTCTTCTATGGTGGAACCCACTTGTTAAGGTGGATATTACTTATAATTTCTAAATTTTACTTTCAAATATTTCAAAATTTTGTATTTTCTACCTTTTGAAAAATAATTCAATTTGATAGATATTGCTTTAAAGAAGATTTAAGTGTTTAATTAAGTCGGTACCTTCGCTTGTCGAGAAGACGGAGTGTGAGGCCCAAGTTGGAAGGATGCCAATTACCCTCAAAAATTAAACCATTGTGTTGTTTGTTCCATCTTGGTTCTAATGAGTATACATACGACCTCCTTTCCTCTAATTTCTGACATTTTTTAAAATTAGTTTGTAAAATTTTAATTAAATAAGCCATTATTTACCGGAAATTATATTGGCTATAACTTTTGAATGGTGGCTTGGATTTGAGCAACATTACTCAGTTAAAAGTGAATTTTTCTCATTATCTACATGATGGATTGATTTATTTTTATAAACACACTACTTTATAAAGTGTCACATTTTGGGGGGGTTCTTACAAAACTCACTAGGGACTTTTACTTTTCACACTAAGTTATAAAGTGCCATTTGGGATAATTTTTGGGGTTTATCTACATTATGGAGTTTCACCATTCTATTTTTATGCTCAAATATAGGAACTTATTTTCTTGTAAGGAAGGCATTATCAATCATTGCATTATGCATGGTTTGTTTCCCTACCTACGGGGTCGTATTCCCGAGCCAAATGAGCCTCTACCTAAAGATGAGTGGTTTAACAACAATGAAGAGGTCTATGTGCTTCTTAGTATTACTATTTCTAGGGATTTTTTTAGCACAATGAGTTCCCTTTAACCCCATCTAGACCATTATGGGACAATTGTATGACAACCTTGTTTCACCATCTGAGAGTGCTTCCTTAGACCACTCTAGTGCCTCCATAGATTCTCCCCCTTCTCACATCCCTTTCATTGTTGAGTGTTCTTCTACACTTTTCTACTCATGAGTCCCATGTTGACCATTCACCATAGGATATTTCTATTGAGCACACTCTCCCTATTGTTTCCTCCACAGAGCTCATTTTCATCCATGTTCATGCTTCCATTCACTCTTCACAACAATGTTCTATTGGAGAACCTTCCTCTGAGATAGATGTGACCATTTCCTCTCATGTTCCATTACATCTTAATTACTCATTTGATGACACTCCACATACACCAGTTTCTACCTTTGAGTGCAACGTTGCTTCATCTTGGACTTCCAATAGCTCTTCACAGTAGTCTTCTCCTTCTACTTCATGTTATGATGTTAATACATTCTTTTCAGAAATTTCTCTCATTGAGAAAACCCATTGGGATGAGTATATTCTAGACCTAATTCATATATTTGTAGATTCCACTTGTATTTTATTATAAGAATATGCTCTGATTGATCCATCACACATTCTAGAGAACCCATTCATCTCTCTCGTTTGGAGTTCCTGCCTTAGGGCATTTTTCACTTCCACTATTTCAAATATGTTTCTTGATCCACCTCTTCTTTTGGATACATTTTCTAGGGTTATTAGGCCCCAACAATATTATCTCTTTGACATGTATACTATAGTGGCATTACCATTGTCTTTTTGCTCATGTTTTCCATACATGTTCCACCTTTCGATTATAGACTAGATGTAGCTATTAAAGTAATGCAGGCTTCTTATTCCTTTATGGAGTGGGATGACTTTTAGTACTACTTTTTTTTTTTCCTTCCTAAGGTCAGGAACATTGTTTAGTACATGTGTATTCTCTTGATATTTACGCAGAGAGGACCACATCATCAACACTCTTCTTAAGGTACCTTATTGTCCTCACTTCTTTCTCTCTCTACTCTGGGGATGATCATATTATGTGGGTACCTCATTAGGCCACATTACCAAGACCACCAATAAAAATTCTTCCTCTCCAATTTTCTTGAGTGAGTTACTTATCTTTCTTTTAGGGGAGATTTTTTTCCCACTGGGTTTTCTTATTTTATTCTATCTTTATGACAGATTTGCATTATATATGGGTACCTCATCAAGCCTTATTTCCAGCACCCAATTCCTTTTCACTTCCCACCTAATTTGTGCTTATGGGGGTGTTAGTATAGGATATTTATTTTCCTTGCATTTTTTATTTACTTGGAGCTTTCCTACACTCATAGGATATGCTTTCTTAGGTGTACTAGTAATGTTGAGTTAGCTTACCGGTTGTGTTGAGCTCATTTACTAGTTGTTTGGAGTAAAATCTACTTCTATCATTTAGTGATATTTATTCACAAGTGATCTAGAAGTAGTTTACATATTCACCTCTTATATATACATCAATTACATCACTCTATCCTATGGATCATTGAGTTGACTTTGAGTCATTCTTCCCTTTTTGCAATTTATCTCATTGTTCTTCATAACTTGCAGATTTGTATGTGTGCTTAATATTTCCTTTGTGAAATTCACGTCTCACATTTACAACCATTGTAGTACTCTTTGATTCAATGTATCCATGGCATTCCTTATACTCCCTATACCAAAGTTGTCTCTATGGATAAGATGGTATAATAACCTTCTTTCTTATGGTTAAGATCATTGATGGTACACGGAAGAATTTAACTACACTTTTGATCATAAAAAAGTCCTACATATTGGCCCTCATCCCTTGGAGAGCTAATATTCTCATATCTTAACTAAATTTCAACCCCCATCATCTTAGATACAAAAAGGGTATATGGAAAAGGCCTAAAGAAAAATGGGAAGAGAGACTCTGTGTCTTTTGTTTATATGGGACATTGGAATAAAAAAACACTTTATTATATAATGCAATGCTTATAATGACATTCGTTCGAGATATGCAATCAATTTCATGACATTGTCATTACAGGTTATGTTCAATGAGGAGTTGATAGCTAAAATAGGGGACTTCATCATCAAGATTAACAAAAGAAGATTAGAATTGATGAAACTAAAAGAAATTGGTTTTACTATCTCATAGGCTATTTTTAGCCTCATGGATGTAAAAACATTTCATTTCATTATCAACATTTACTTAAACATAATTTTCGGTAGGACCTTGGGGTAATCCATCATGTCCATATTCATTTCTATCCACTTTTTCTCCCCTTTATTGACTTTGAACCTCTATGTGGTTGGGTAGATCTTCCTCATTCATTACCCATCTCTTATTGTATATAATTATTTTTTTCTACCTTTCATTATTCTTAATTAAATTATAACTTCACCTTATTGATTTTCTCAAAACCATAGGTTTTAAGATTCTTTACTTCTTCACTCACTTTTAAACAATATTAAAACCTTTAGTGCTCTCTATTGTGTGATATATTTCTAAATAATATATTATTTCATCTCTTAAATTCCTTAAATAGCTATGTGGGCATCAAATTTGTCCACCCACCTATTTAGTCACTCACACAATTCCTTTTCACCAATATACTTTTCAAAATTTCCTTACTTTCCTTACTTTTATTGATTTTATTTTTTCTTTAATTATTCTCACTCGCTCTCTCTCTCCTTGAGATGTGTGAAAAATAAATAGTCCTCTCACTACACATTTCTTTCTAACATGCTACAAATATTTTTTCTTCCATAAAAGTCCCTCAACCAATTTATCCTAGAAACTTAGGTGTTTTCCATGAGCACAAGTGGTCTTTTGTCCAATTGGAGTTAAAAAATTGGTGATATCCTCAAAATTTTCTCTTCCATCATCAAACTTGTGCCATGACATCATGTGAAAAAGTTTACAATCATGTGAAACTTAACACTTTATTTTGTGTCATTCTTGGGAATAATTTTGCAATGTATGTCAATCAAAATTAGTTTCATTCACATTTTTATACTTAGAAATAATGGATTAATGTCTCAATTATTCAGCATACATATTTTTATTTATAAAACAAAACACAATCATAAAGAAAAACCCTTTAGTGGTATTTATTGGCTGCTTGAATTATTCATCTTCATTTTTCTTATATTGTTAATCATGGTAGAGATTGAACCTAATACCATTGTAATTCCCAAAGATCATCTTGTCACCGAGTATGTGCATCTTTGATGCCCCATATTCTAATATTTTATTAATGATACATGTATCCATCCATCTAATATACAACTTTATTAGGTGTTATTCCTACCTTAAATAAAACAAAATAACCTTATAGCTAACCTATAGTAGTTAGTCTTGATTTGTTTATCATTCCACACCTTTTGTTGAATCTTATCCATATCCTAGATCTACTGGCTTAATGACCACTTTTCACTCGAATTCATAATCTCATAAAACCTTTCATAAATATACTACATATCTCATAGGTTATGTGTGTTATCAATCCTCTAGGTTAAAGGTAGAGATTATACTAGTGCCATTGCCTCTCTTTCCATACTAGTTAAAATGGTGTATACTTTGTTAAGCACTTATAAGTATCTCACTATTCCTATAAGAACACATAAACATAATCATCCTAGTTCATTCTACCTATATTGTATATCTTTCACAAATTAGTTTCGAGAATCTTTTTGAAGGCCTCCATGGTTTAATTAGATTGTGTATTTTAAGGGGTTGTATTATTATGTGCAATCACAAATTCCTTCATAGAATTCACACTATCTCTAAAAGAAAGTGAGTACCTTTGTTTGGATGAGAAAGTGGATAAGTAAAACCCATGTGTGGAAGTTGAATACTACGCGCATAATGGCACACATGAACCATGAAGAAGTATTAAAAATTCAGAAAGATAAATGCGAGGAGTACGTGTGAGGAAAATAAAAAGATGAAAGTATAGGAAAATTTGTTAAGGTGCGTGTAAGGCGTGGAAAGAAAAACATGAGAGAAGTTCCATGCAAGAGACATTAAAGGCATTTTCTAGAACTTGGAATGGCCTAAAAATAGAGAAAAGTAGAGATGGCTTGGTTGGAAAGGAAAGTCTAAAAATAGACTCAACAAGGATAAGAAACCAATAGAGGATAAAGCACATACAAGATGGATAAGGATGGTCCATGAGTAGATATAATTATAGGAAAAATGCATGGATAAGAAAAAAATATTTATAACATGAAGGGATCAAACCACCTAAGGATAGCCATGGATTAGGAGTTAAAACAAGATTTTGAGAGCATGCAATTTATATTTAGGAGGGTGTATTGTTAGAAGTAAAGCATATAGTGGTAAAGGAAAATTTCCCACCCTATATAGATGTCACATTCCTTTGTAAATAGTAATATATAATAGAGAAGGAAATTAGTGTGTGATAGTATGAGTCGTGCATAGCTTACGATGTGCACATGGGTTGTAATAAACTTATGAGTATGTATTGTATAAGGAGACTGTAATAGAATTGATTATATGTTTATAATGGATGATTTGTTATGGATTACAAAGGTTAGTAGAGATGAACATGGTATAATTGGACTTCAGATTCTAATGTTAATTATCTATGTTAATGAATGAATGATCAGATATATTGTTGCATATTTTCTTTGTTATGATGTATTGTTTGGATTATATATCCTCTACCTTATGTTATGAATCATTAATAACATAACCCAAATCTTGACAAGTTAGATAGAGAAGGAACTAATAGGTTATGTGTGCTTTGGGTGATGACTTTGAAATTTGTTTGAGTGAAATTTCAGTGCACCCGATTGAGTAAGTGTTGGCTACTAGAATCTAACATTTTGGTTCCATTGTTGGGACCTTATTTTATTTTAACCTGAAAAATGGTTGTGCATGGTGTTCTAGTTGTCTTTGCATAATATTGAGTGTTGGGCACACAATGGCCATGAGGATTTCACATAGAGGTATAATACTTGGGTAGCATATTTGATCCATGGAAATAGGTAGAGGAAAATTTTATGATGCATTATAAGAGACATTCTTCAATTTCTTCCTAGTAGGGTTAGAGGATTAGCTAATAGCTTACACATAGAAACAAGGAAGCCATTTGGAAAGGAAGAATTTTTTTGACCAAGACAAGTACAGAACTTTCTTATTTATATGGTCCATGGACCCGAGATATAAATCATTGGTGAGAAGGAGTGTTGTGTAAGTATACCTTAGAATACACAATTTCAAGGTATTTGTGCTTGAGGAAGAAGACTTCTAGTTATTTTGTAACCCAAGAGGATAATATCTACATGCACTACCTTTAGCCATGGATATTTTGATGACTGAGTTGGGAATGGAAAATTTACCCATGGCTAGATAAACGCTTACCACATCCAGGGGTAAGTAATGGGAATTTGAAGGATTGCACTGGGCTAGATGGAAGATAAAGATAAAGAAGAGAGACCGTGTAGATATAATGATGCACGAGAGAGGGTGGTTGAAGGCACGTTGAGATAGAGAGGACTAGAGTTGAGTGAAAATGATGAGAAACCTAGGAGAGGAAAGGGCCATAGGACCATGTCCCTTTGATATTGGGAAAGCGAAGCGAAATACCCCCTCAACATCGGATGACAATGAGTCTCGAGGAAGTATTAAAAACCATTGGTGTGGATCTGACCCACCCTAGATTGTTAGCCCTTGTATTTGGTATTTTAATTCCAAAGGTCACATAGAAGATCATCATAGTGATGATAGACAAAAAATTAATAGGGGATCTCCATGGTGGGAAGGAGATACACATAGGCACATATTAGTATCAACACAAGAAGTACCAAAAATCAAGGACGCACATATGGCCACACAATAGGGTCCTAAAGTTGGACATAATCTATTTGGGAGTAATATAGTAAACATGACATTAGGACAAAGTAGTGGCAAGTTGCCCACTTTGAAATTACTCCCATAGGGGGAATAGTAGGAAAAATGGTTGGTTTTTTTAAACACAACTACAGGGACAAAAATTAGTACTTATACAAGTTCTTAAGTCGTAGTATAAGTTTCAAGAGGATTTGGTCCTCCCCAAGTGGAAGATATCCTAGTGGAGGTTCGGGATCTAGATCTATACCTACACCAAGATAAGGACCTATACCACCACAACAACATTAGTAACCACATATATACTAAGATATTTCACTCCATCTACTTGATTATAAGGGTATTGAAGATGCCTAAAAGCATGTGCATAAGTGCAAACTATTATGGATGGCTAAGGGCATCACAACTTAGATAAGAGGGAAAGTTAGTTTGTGACCACATTGCAGGGCCACACACACACACTTGGTATAGAAAGTATGACCTCCATCAAACAAGTAGTAGAATATGATGTATTGTGCACTTCCTTCTTGGAAATGTTTCACATCCCATAGTTTGAACATCTATACCTACACCAAGATAAGGACCTATACCACCACAACAACATTAGTAACCAAATATATACTAAGATATTTCACTCCATCTACTTGATTATAAGGGTATTGAAGATGCCTAAAAGCATGTGCATAAGTGTAAACTATTATGGATGGCTAAGGGCATCACAACTTAGATAAGAGGGAAAGTTAGTTTGTGACCACATTGCAGGGCCACACACACACACTTGGTATAGAAAGTATGACCCCCATCAAATAGTAGTAGAATAGGATGCATTGTGCACTTCCTTCTTGGAAAAGTTTCACATCCCATAGTTTGAACATCATAACATCAACACACTCAAGGATACAAAGAAAGGTTTATTCTGAAAGTTTCTAATAATATGATGTGAGGTTTAAGACTTTATTGTCTAAAATTTCCTATGACATCCATCAAATCCAACATGCACAATGGTTTGTATGAGGATTATTGACACCATTTCAGATAATGTTTTCACATTAGACATTCATATACCCGCATGAGGATTTTTAGGTGGAACTATGCATAGAGGCACTTAGAAGTGTAGACACTAGAGTGAGCCCATTCCTTGAGGCCCATATTATATCCATGGCTACTCAACTAGAGAAGTTATCTTCTAACTCATCCCATGACACCCATAGTGGAATTTGGTGCACAAATAATGATGTGGAAGGGCATATAAAGGATAGATGTCTGTGTAGGAATTTGCACATGCTACTAAAAGATTGTGAAATATGTCATAAGAATTATGATGTTTACAACTATCCACTTTTATAACATGCCACATAGAATAATGTTTACTCAAGTATTGTAAAATTTGTAATGCGCACACCCATGATACAACTAATCCCAGTTGATTGACCACATTAATGAATCTTATGAGACGAGGTTACACTAGGCCACCAAAGAGAGTATATCCCATAGAGGTGAATGAGAAAGTGACAATGATGCTGGAAAAAATGATAGTGTAGACAACAATGGTAATGGGGTTTACCGAGGATGATATCATGGTAGAGGCTTGAGAGGTCACATAGGTAGTTTTAGGTGAGTAATATGCTATACATGTGGTTCACAAGACCACTATCGGCGTGAGTGTCCAAAGAACTAGTCCTACACATATTGTGGAAAGGGGCACAAAGTAGAAAACTTCCCATATTTTTATGCACACATGTAAAAGTAAGAAGGATAGGGGCACAATGATGATATCGGTTGATCACTCTAGGAAAGGAAAATGAAAGCCTAAAACTTTGGCTTTAGTATGGTAGTAAAATTTATTGGTTATAATGTGTGGAGAAGCTTCATATGAACTTGAATAAGGTAGAAAGAAGCCATTCATCGACATGATGAGAATGTACATTTAGTAATTATCTGGATGCAAGGAAATAAAAAGAAGTTTTCCAGGAATTCATGAGATTAATTAGAGAACTGTAGGGGATATACATTTCCTAAAGGAACAAACGCATGATATAAAGCGTGCAAAGATCGAGGTAATTGAAAAGATAGGAACAAAGAGTGGTGGAGAAATATTACATGCCAACTTACCACCCCAAAACCATGAGTATGAAAAGGAAATCACTTTAGATGTATTTATAGATGGTTGGTTGGTAAGCAACATTTTAATTGATATAGGCATGAAATTTAATACCCTAACACTTTGGATGCTTGGAATAGAATGGGAAAACCTCCATTATAGTCATCTTTAAGTGTGTTGTACATGGCCAACAAGAAAAATACAATGCACATTGGAATATTAAAGAATGAAAGCATCACGAGTTCAAGGAGAAAATTTCAAAGGAAAATTTAAAGTAATAGAATTAGCTGAGGTAGAAAACTTTCCTCTACTACGTAGCTACCTGTGGTGTTATGCAAACAATGCAAACCTACGCTTTAAAAAATTGTACATCCGATTTAAGAATGATGAAGAATGAGTAATAATAACTATGGATGGTACTAAGATTACACCCTACACCGAGCCTATCGGTGAAGATGAACTCAATTAGCTATACACACAGACAACATGCACTCTAGAAAATGTTAAGAAAATATAGGAAGGAGTGATTAATTGGGGAGATACACATTCTATTAGTGATACTACTAACATAGCTTGTAAAAAATGGGCTCATGGAACTTATGAAATGGTGTGTCACGAGTGTCATGAGAGAGTTACATAGATGATTAGGCTACAAACCATTAGGTGGTTAGGGATAATGGTGCTACCAAGATATACTAGAGAGGAAAAGCCTTACTACTTCTTACGCGTAATGGAGGAGTAGTTACAAAATAAAGGAGATAAATAAATATGGTGGTTTACTCCTTAAAGGGAATGATGACACACTATTGGGATGCACATAGATATAACCTTATCGAATGGAGTGAGATAAGAGTATCCTTCTTAACAAGGTTTTACAAGAATAAAATTCGTCCTCGGATACCACTTATGATGGGAATATATTTACTCAAGGCACATACAACTTTGTGAGGTGAACTAGCTAAATGACCCTAATGCACTACCCCCATTGTTGTGGGTCCATAAGTTCTATTCTACACTACACGGATGTATGCACACATGATACATACATGCGGAGTTGAAGAAAGAAACAATGAATTGGCATAAATTAACCTTAGTTATCATGCACACCTTTGATTGTTTTTCTACTAAAACCCTTTTCAATGAATCTCTATAGATAATGAAGTGTATCACTCACGGGAGACAACACAGATAGAAAAGATTATAAATCTATTACAAGGTGAGACTCCTCCGACTAAGCATGCAAGTTCTTACCACTTTGGATGAATTATGATGATAAACTCATGGGGAGCACTTGGAAGGATAAGGAAAAAGGGAATCTCATCTACCTCATTGATAATGAAGAGGTTGAGGATTTGAACATAGAACATGTATAAGGTGAGCAAGAGGTTTTAGACACTACCAATGAACAAGTGTGTGCATACCATATGCCACTAAATACAAAAGAATGTGAACATTGGGAGTGATGATGCACCAAATGAGGCTATAATTGGTGATTATTGGTCTGAGTTAGAAATTACAAAAATAATCAAACTACTGCATGATTTTCAAGATCTATTTATAAGAAAGTACCACGAGTTGAAGGGAGTTCATCCATCACTAGGTGAGATAAAGATAAAGCTCAAGGATGGTGGGTGACCAGTCTAAAAGAGGACTTATTGGATGAATCTTAACTTTTGTGTCAAGGTAAAGAATAAAATTGAAAAAATGATGAAGTTAGACATTATTAATCCCATTGAAGAAGCAAAATGGATGAGCCATATGATCATCAACATCAAGAAATATGGGAGGATAATAATTTTGTTGACTATAAAGTTTTAAATGCTTCATGCATCATCGATCCTTTTCCCACAAATTTCACCGAATAAATAATAGAGGTTATTATAAGGCATGAGATTTATTCCTTCATAGATGGATTTTCAAGATACCATCAAGTTAGGATCACGCATGAAGATTAGGAGAAAACAACATTTACAACTAAACGGGATGTTTTCCTACATAGTTATGCCTTTTGGATTAAAGAATGTGTTAGCGTCTTTATCGTGCATTGTTTTGGAGGAATTTCAAGACTTCATCCATAAGTTTCTTTAAGTATGTTTGAATGATTGGACAATATATGGGATCATTAAATATCATTATGAGTGTTTTAGGCTAATCCTTGAATATTAAGCCGATCTCTCATTCCATGACTCGGTTACCAACCGATCTCTCATGTTAACTTAAAGTATAGAATACTTTATGTATACTATGTATACTTGGTTTCCTACCCTATTCCAGGTATTGAGTGATCTATTTAAAGAACCTATTTGAATATTTGTTACCAATATTCATCTGACATCACGTTGCTTTAAACTAGGTGACATAGACAATGCAACAACCAACAAATTATGATACTTTGGCCAAATATTTTCAACATACTGTTCATGTTACTATTCCTAGATGACATACTCATCATTTTGGAATACATCCTTCACCTCACTCTACTATTATCTAGAATGGTCTTTACTAACTACCATCAGTCCACTTGCCCAAGGTTTGACCCTAGCCTAGGTTAGCAACATAATTTGTTATAGGAAGATGCTCATGATGACTTAGGGTATATGGGCATACTCGGCTGACCTAAGTCAACCGATGTGCCAAGGTACCCTAATTCATTGAAAGCTACTACCTATCCTAAACATGCTACTAACTTGACCTAGAGAGAAACTAAGTTCAAGTCCAATATGTGTAGATCTAGATGAACAAATATGGAAGGGTGTTGCCACATGTCAACTATAACATTGTATCCTTGAGAAGTCCCAGGACTTCTCGAGGGTACAGTCCTATAGTTGGTGTGTGCCAACATCTGTGAGAACTGATTCATCAAGATGTACATACCCCCTTAGTGGTCATTAATTCATAATTAAATTGGATTAAGATTCAGATTATAGAAACCATGCCTAACCCTAATTCCAACATTCATTAAGTTCTTTATCCATAATTATCCTAATTAGATATGGAGAACTTCATTAATTCATGTTTGCATTAATGTTCATTAACGTGGCATAACAAGCAGTTATCCCAAAATAACAACAGGACATCAAACATCAAAACCTATTTAAATCTTAATGATTCACCTAGTGTTTCCAAATAAAGTGGGTCATCCATCATAACCAGATTCCTAGTGTTTATTTTATAAAGAGTCTTCCTATAAATGATTAAAGATCATAACCACTATTCCTTTTATCATTCTTTACTCATATAGTTTAATTGTATGTCCAAGCATATTTTATTATTAAACTATAGTTGTGTAGTTAGAGAATGACATCTTTTACAATTTAACAAGTTTCATTATAATAAGGGAGATTATACTATCCCCTTAATCCAACTTATTAATTGATAACAACAATAGTATACAAATAGATATAGGAATACCACCAAGATATCACTATTATTTCCATCATACAAGTACAAAAGAATTCACACCACAAATTGGAGTCCAACTCAAAACCTTTCAATTCATGATGATAAATATACATTTTCAAGACTATGCATTTCAGACATTCTACATGTCAATCAGAATTAAGATCTTAAAATAACATCACTTTTCTTTTCCAATACAACTCAAGAATGATTCAAAACTCTTTACATAAGATCCAAATTAAATAAGCCAATGCATCATAAAAAAATTTTGCCTTCTTTTATCACTTACGATGTCCATCTGCAAAAATTGCTAGCATGGGTTAGTTCAATGAACTGAGCATGATAAGCACTAAGCATTAAAGTGAAGTGCATTCCACTAATTGTTCCATTAAAACAACTCTGCTTTAATGAAACAATTAATATATCATACAAATAATCATAAGTAATAACATCTAGAAAAGAAGTACAATTAAAGAGTCTGAATTCACTTTTAAGAAAAGAGCATAATATAATCCACAACATCTACATTATATCATAAGGTTTAATTGATCCTATCAATTACTTTAAAAAAACAACAGGTCTTGTCATCCAATTGTTTCATAGTTCTATAAGAATAGAAATACACATTTATCTTTACTAAGCAAAAGAAGTTATATACAACATAGCTCATATTAGGATGATTCATCCTACAACTTAAGCAAAGAAGAAGAATCAATACATACTATTCTCCATACTCTAATCATCTAAAAGATAGAAACATGTTTAGAACACACCTAACTACTTCAGTTCAAGGATAACAATATAAGGATTCAACATTAAAGAGACAACATCTAACAAGAATCCCAATCAATCCAAGGAGTAATAGGAAATCAAAATAGTCTAACTACAAGTCTTACTAACTTCCACATGTTAGAAGATATAATTCAAAGATCTGAAACTAGACGTTCCACAAATCCAAGCTAGACTCACACAAGGTTAATCTCTTCTCGTCCATCTAAGAGAGGTTCATAATAAGACAGAGTGTAAAAAGAGAAACCTTCCAATATCAATCCAAATTAAGTATGACTCAGTCAATCAAGAAATAAATGGGTCTAAGCATGTTATTATTTTCTTTTCAACAGATCGACTCAGCTATTCTCTTTCCACATCATTACAACAAATGATTAGTACAAGTAGACTAAACAATCCACAAAGAAATTTCCATCTCAGAAGAGTGGTTTCCCACTATTTCCTACAAGACAAAAGGATAATAAGTTGAACCCAAGAAGTCGAGAAGACCTATGAGAACAATCATTCTACAACCAAGAAGAGAATCGAGATTCAGAGAAGTTCTATCAAATGAACTTATCCAAACAATAGTAAAAAGGGATCTCAATTAGAAAAGGTCCAATCAATAATTCATTTCCTTTATACTATCAAATGAATTATCATTTCCATTTCAAACTTAGAAGTTCTTTAACTAGTTCCCAAGAGAGAACACAAAACCAAACACACAGTTAGAAGAAAGCACACTTCTAGTTTCCCTTACAAATCTTTACCAACTGGTTTATCTATTCCAATTCATTAAACACAAGTTTGAATTCATTTCCCAAAAAGGAATACCCAGTACAATCCCAAAAAAATATATTATCCACAAGAGAACATATTCCTTTCTCTTTTAAAGACCCAGAGATTCCTTCAATGAATCCAACTAAGGATACAAAATCCCAAAATAGTATAAGCTAAACAAGTTCAGAAGTACTCACGAACTCAAAGAACTAAAATCCCATTTACAAAGCTTCAAAAACTCAATACAAAATAACAAGTAGTTCATGATCTAGTTAAGAACAAATTTAAAGAACCAACCTTGAACTAGAGGTAATATAACCTTCCATACAAGATTCTGTGCTCAAGAGTGTTCAAATTCTTCTTTATAAAACCCAAAAATCAATTAAAGGATCTAAGAGAGTAAGAAGATCCAAAACACAAAAATTCAAGCAAGGTCCCAACATTACCTCAAGCTTGATCAAAATAGAATTCACCACAAAAGACTTACACAACTCCATCTAAAAATATTGACGAAGGAAGATATTGTTCATTTCAAACATTGATCACAAGAAGAATGCATACTATATTTCCATAAACCTCTAAAATTGTTAATGACTATTCCAACAAACTCTATATCAAACCAAACCCACAACAAGGTACAATTCTAGTCTAATAATCCTTCAAACAAAATAGTCAAGCCTTCAACAAGATGTGGTTTTTCGAACAAAGGAGAGAAGATTATCCTCCATATTCACATGCCTTTACAAGTTCAAAGAAGGTGGTACAATCTCCAAAAATAGAAGTACCACAACCATTCCAACAAGAAGCTACAAGGAGAAGATCTCAAAAGAGATTACCCAATCAACTTCAAACCAAAACTAATCTCTCAAGTCTCTTTCGAGTAGACAGTCCCATAAATGAGTTTAAAGCATTTCAAATCCTTAAATACGAGTAAAAATCCAGCTCAGAATACAAGTATAGAATCAAACACATCGATTCAACTACAAGTTCAAAACACAAAGTATATAATACGAGTACAAATGATCAAACACGAAAAGCTTTGAAACAAGAGTTCAAAAACACAACAGCTCAATACAAGCTCAAAACAAAATGCAAAGCTCTAATACAAAGTTCAAATGAAACACAAGGCTCCAAATAATAGTTCAGAATGAAACATAAGGCAATGAATTCCAGTTCAGAAAAACACCAACCTTGAACACATGTTTTAGAATGAAATACAAGCTTCAAATACAAGTTTCACATGCATGTCACCATTAAACTTGCACAGAAAGTTTCCAAAATAACATTACTTTGCAATGGATTTACATCCCAAAAACCACAGAGATTCATAAAAACATGAAAGTAATTAACCAGAAAATCATGCAAACATTTATCTCATGAGAGTAGAATTGTTTTAATGAATCATTTAGAAGAAAGCAAGAAATCTTAATGGGTAGAGCCTATCATGCCTGATAGTGCTTCTGCCAATTTGAAGGAGACTTCTAACTAAGCTTCCAACTCTTTTTCTTCTCCACGAAAGATCAACAACCAAAAAAATTTTCTTCCAATGCCTCATATACATTCCTTTGATCAAAAATAGACCAGAGAAACCAAAAATAGCCACGAAGTGAAGTCAAACTGCTTGGTTCAAAGAACCAGATAGCTCCATGTAGAGAAAAATTCATGAGACATGCAAGACCAAACAACCTCCCACAAATCCACCTCCCTTGTTTCCAAGATGGTTTGCACACAAAACCGAGGTCCATTAATGTCATTACTCCCAAATCTCCCACTTATCTCTCCTTGCCACCACCTCCCAAAACTGGTAAATGCCATTTCCAATTTAACATGCATTTCCATATTTAGTGAAGCCTCCATGTATGCCTCCACTAAAGTTTTACTAACCTTTTCCAAGACTGGTTGTACCTCCATACATTAAACCCAATCAAATCAATTAAATGCCATTGGAACCATCACCATAGTGCCATGTGACCCTTAGGTTCCCTTTTAATAGTTTAGGATAGATTTCCCAAAACTTAGGTTAGTCTAACAATAATTTCCTTAGGTCTTAAAACATTGCCATAGGTAATTTCCACCTTAGGTTAGATCAAATTCACAACCATTAGTATTAGGCATTAGGTTAATATAGCCTAGCATTACTTTAGTAATCTCCCCTTATTCATTTAGCACAAGAGCTTAGGTTAGGACATCCCAAAAAAAATAGAATAAGAAGCTTAGGTTAGATCAAAACCCAAATAAGTAGACATAGCTAGGAAGTAGGTGCTTTTACCTAGTTTAGGATACCGTTAGGATAATCCTTTAGTTTTAGGATTTTGATTCCCTTCATAGTCATGAAGTAGACTATATTTCATTTACGCCATTAATGTCCTAAGAGATCAATCCTAAAGACCCAAGCACAAACATACAACCGAATGAAGACACGTTCATACAAGACCAAAGAATTTGTAAAATACAAAATTTTAGTCCACTATGTCTCTCAAACTAATGAATGTCAATTTACCATTCAATTCCCATAAGGAGATTTAAAATGCATTCCTTGGATCACCGAAATTGATCCAAGGATGAGTCGATCCAAAAAGAGATAAGTTTTCAAACTCTCAAAACTCAGATTGTACTCACCTATAAGAAGTGAAAATGGATTCTTGCAAGCCATATCATTTTAGTCTAATGAATCCAAGAGTAGAAATGATTTATCCATAACAAGCATGATTTTCAACAATCAAGGAAACACACCTCATTCAAAAAATCACATGCCAATGCTTGTATGCAAAGAGAAATATAACATTTTTCCAAGGTGTTACATACTTCCCTCCTAAAAAATCAATCATTGTTTCGATGATTATCTCATTTTGATCATTGCATTAAGGATAATCAATTTATCTACTTTCTTAACATATGTTTGCCAAAAATATCAAAATTTAAAGTTCCAGAAAATCACATTCACATAGTTGTTTATTTAAAAATAAATAGTTATCTCGCTAAAATCAATTTGGAGACTTATTGACATATAAAGATAAAATCAAAAATTTTTCATGGCTCATCATTATAGTCAATTCGATCAAATAAATATGGAAAAGTAATTTTCATATCTTCCATGTTTTTTCCCAGGTTGCACTTTCTTCATTAAACTGGTCCCATTGGACTTGGACCTTACATTGACTTATTTCATGATTTCTTAAATGCAACTTGAGTTTCAAAACTTGTATGGGTTTAACCATGATTATTCTTGGGTCTTGGACTACAAAGAATTCCAATTTAACACATGTGATAAATCTTGGCTAAAACGTATTTCTTAAGTAAAGAAATATGGAAAACATCATGCATTCATGACCTCCCTAAACTAGGTAATGCTAAATGATCTTCCTAAGCTACGGGGTTGATTTTTAAAAATTATCTCAAAGGTTCCCACATAATGAGTGATTTTAAATTAGTTTAGGTATCTCAAAAACTTATAAGAGCTCTTTTTCAGGGTATTTGTTAACCTAAAGAAAGACCTTCTCACCATGTTCAAATTTCCTATCAACCCACTTTAAATCAAATGTTATTTTCTTTGTTGTGCTTTTTTCACTGAAGGTGAGGTAATGTTTCTTCTTTCAAGCGCTCACAAATCCTTTTAACTTGTTCTTTTTCCAGTGATGTGCCCATGTTCAGGTACTCATTTTTGTGGCTAACTCCTTGTGTTTTTACCTCTCTTTGCCTCTCTTTTTTTGGTTCCTTTGTGAGGCACTCAAATGGATTTGGGTTAGGTTAAAAATGGCATTGGATGGATAGTGGAATCTCTTTTCCGAGAAGGTTTCCCCATTTTCCTTTAATTTGGGTGTTGTGCACTCCATGAAAATTTCAATTAATGGAGGTCATAGGTCATTTTGGGGTTTTGTGGAAATTTTCCTAACAATAAAAGGAAGTAGGTGAATCAAAATTAGGATACTATTAGGATAAATATTTAGTTTTAGGATTATGATTCTCTTTTCATGAAAATTATAAATGGAGGTCATTTATGACATTAATGAAAGAGATCAATCCTAAAGACCAAAACAAAGAAAATACTTTTCAATGGGCTGTATTCATACAAGACTTTTTCTAAAATAAAAAGGTTTAGTTTTCTTGGTTTCTCAGGTTTATGAATGATAAATTCCTACAAATCATGTGAGTTTTCGGTGAGATTTAAAACATTCTATCACTGATGTGGTCTCTTTAAGATTTTGTTCTTGCTCATCAAATTTCTCCCAATGTTATGTTAAGGAGATTTAAAATGATTTCAATCAAGGTAGTTTAGGGATAAGTTTAAACTCTCAAACTAATGATCGATTCACCTACTAGAAGTGAAAATGGATTCGGTTATCCATTTCATTTATTCAATGAATTAAGAGTAAATGATTTATCCATTTAATAATCATGATTTTCAACCTCCCGATTCTCACATCTCATTTGAAAATAATCATGCAATGCTTGTAATGCAAGGAGAAATAAATAAATGATTGGTCTAAGGTGTTATATACTTCCTCTAAAAATAATCATCGGATGATTATATCATTTTTCATTAGTTTAAGGATAATCAATTTATTCACTTTCTTAACATATGTTTTTTCAACAATATTAGAATTCAAAGTTCTAGAAATCAAAATTCACATGGTAGATATTTTATTTAAAAATAATAGTTATAAATGCAAACTCGGAAACTTATTAACATATAAAGATAAAATACAAATTTTTAATATCATCATAATTAAATTAATCAAATAAAAGTATGGAAAGGTAGTTTTCATATCTTTTATTTTTCCCAAGTTGTACTTTCTTCATTAAACTCGTAGATGTTTCATGTTGATTTTACATTGACTTATTTCATGATTTCTTAAATGCAAGTGGTGAGTTTCAACACTCGTATGGTTTAACCATGATTATTCCTAGTTTGGACTGCAAGAATTCCAATTTAACACATGTGATAAATCTAAAACGTATTTCTTAAGAAATAAATATGGAAAAATCATGCATTCATGAAAGCAGTGAGGTAATGCTAAATGGTAAGCTACATGGTTGATTACTTCAACTATCTCAAAGGGTCCCACATAATGAGGTGATAATTTGGTAGCCTTTCAAAAGTTATAGAAGCTCATTTTTATGGTTTAACTTGAAGAAAGACCTTCTCACCAAAGCTCAAATTTCCTGTTATCACTCGCTTTAAATCAACATAACTCTTTTTCCTATCTGCTACTTCTTTCAAGTGTCACAATCATTTTAACTTGTTGTTCCATTTCCATAAGGATTTTAGGTCCAATTACCTCTCTATCCTCAATGTTGTCCCAACTAATAAGGGTTCTGCATTTTCTTCCATATAATGCTTCAAAAGGTGCCATCTTAAGAGAGGCATGATATGTGTTATTATATGCAAACTCAACTAGTGGAAGGTACTCTTCCCACTTATACTGTTGATCCATACAATACATTCATAACATATCCTCTAAAACTTGATTAACTCTTTTAGTCTATGTCCATCCATTTCTAGATGATACACAGAACTAAAATTCAGCTTAGTTCCTAGAGCTGCATTAAGCATTTTCCAAAACCTTGACGTCATTCTAGGATCTCTATCGATATGATTAATTCAGTACTCCATGTAATCTAAAATTTTTGTGTACAAATATTTTAGCCAATACAGGAGAATCATCCTTCAGATTACCAACAATAAAATGTGCTACCTTTGTTAGTTTATCAACAACTACTAAAATAACATCATGTTTATTTCTTGACATAGGTAACCCTTGTACAAAATCCATGCTTATTACTTGCCATTTGTACTTGTGGTATGCTATGAGGATACAATAAATCGGATGGGTGCATATGTTCACTTTAACACATTGACATTCAAGGCAATGTGTCACAAAATCAATAACATCCTTTTTTCATCCCTTTCCAAAAATATTGTTGTTTTATATCAGCAAACATCTTTGTAATACTAGGGTGTCCAAAAAAAGGTGAATTGTGAAATTATGCACTAACAATTTCTTTCTTAAATCATTTAGCGAAGGTATGTATACTCTATTTTCAAATCTTAAGATTCCTTCATTATCAAAGTGAAAACCTTTATACCTCAAATCATTTGGATCTGCAGCAAGCATTGTTTTTACTTGTTGAAAGTAAGAATCAAATTCCATAACACTTTTTACTTCATCCTTAAACTAAGTTCTCAATGTTATAAGAGCATAAATGTGCTTCCTATGACTTAGAGCATCAACCACTCTATTTTCCTTACCTTTGATGTAATTTATGTCAAAATCATATTGAGACAAAAACTCTAACCATCTTCATTGTCTTGCATTTAGATTTGGCTGAGTGAAAATATACTTCAGCCCAAGATGATCATTTTTAATTCAAAAGGTTTACCAAGCAGGTAATGCCTCCAAACTTGTAGTGCATGAACAATGGCAGCAAGCTCTAAATCATGTGGAGCATAATTCAACTCATGTAACTTTAGTTTTCTACTTTCGTAAGCTATGACATGATCATTTTGTAACAAAATACCTCTTAGACCTTCACCAGATGCATCAATTACTACCATAAAGTCTCCATTAGGATCTGGTACCACTAGAATAGGTGTTGAAGTTAACTTTATTCCTTCAAATTTCTAAATGCAGATTCACATTTCTCATTCCAAACAAACTTCTTATCCTTCTTCTGTAAAAAAGTTATTGGTGCAACCACCTTAGAAAAATCTTTACAAATTTTCTATAGTAACCAACAAGCCCCATGAAGCTTCTAACTTCATGTACATTCTTTGGTGTAGGCCACTCAGTTATAGCTACAATTTTAGAAGGATCTACAACAATTCCATTCTTACTTATTACATGTCCCAAATAGTGCACTTCTATGTCATAGAAAGAACATTTAGATAACTTACCATATAACCTGTCTCTTTCTCAAAATTTCCAAAACTATCTTCAAATGCTCATGGTGTTCCTCTATGATTTTAGAATATATGAGAATTTCATCCAAGAATACGAGCACAAATTTTCCAAGTATTCTTGAAAGATATTATTCATTAAATTCATAAATGTTGCAGTGCATTTGTTAATCCAAAAGGTAAAACTATGAACTCATAATGTCCATACCTTGTTCTAAAAGTTGTTTTATGAATGTCCTCATCCTTAATCCGTAATTGATGATATCTAGATCGAAGATCTATCTTAGAATATACCGATGCTCCACGCATCTGATCAAATAGATCATCAATTCTAGGGAGTGGGTATCTATTCTTGATTGTTTCTTTGTTTAACATTCTATAATCAATGCACAATCTAAGTGTTCCATCTTTCTTTTCACAAAAATTATGGTGCTCCCCAAGGTGAAACACTTGGTCTAATCAAACCTTTAGACAAAATTTCTTGCAATTGAGCCTTAAGCTCTACTAATTCTATAGTAGTCATTCGATATGGTGCCTTAGAAATAGGCTTCGGTTCCAGCTTGATTTCAATTGTGAAGTCAAACTCCCTTTTGGGTGGAAGACCTAGTAACTCTTCCAAAACACATCATTGAAGTTTCGTAACAATGATATCATTCCAAGACATCATTGTTCTCTTCAGCTATTTCTACAATTTTTACTACATATAAGGTACAACCTTTATTTTTGGCCTTTTTAAGTTGCATAGCTAATAATTTTCTAACAGAAATCTCACGTTTCACACCTTGAATCTCTATTGTTTTCTACAGGTCATCTAAACAACTAATATGTTTTTCAAAATAGTCCACTTTTTCCTTATGTTTAGCTAACCAATTAACACCTATGATTACATCATAAGACCCCAAAGGTGCAACATAAAGATCAACTTCAGTGGAAAAACTAGGTAAGTCAAGGACTGCTCCAAAAAGACACATACTAATTGTATGAACAACATTGTTTCCATAATGTACAGTCCATGTTTTATCCATGTTTCCATCTTTTATTTTTATTTTGATGCTAATTTACTAGAAATAAAACATTCAATAGCTCCAGTATCAAAAATAATAGTTATAGGTATGCCAAATAACTTACCCAAAACCTCTATGGGTGTGGCCTATTTTTCATCCTACTTGTCAACTACTGCAACATGTATCTTGTGCTACTGCTGATTATGATCATCCTTTTTCAAAGGGCATTGATTTGCAATGATCTTTTCCATAGTTATAACAGCCTCCTACAGGTCCCTTTCTAGGCTCGTATTTATTTCTAGCCTTAGAGTTATCATTCTAACCTCCATAGGACTTCTATCCGTTATTATTGTTCTTGACAAAGTTGTTCCATGCATTTCCAACAAACTTGTTTGTTGTTGCTTTCTTATTAGTATCAATGAAAACTTACTTTTCATTCCAAATTTCTTCCATGGTCCTTTCTTAGGTGCAAGAGATGATGAAGAGGAGTTGGGGATTTTCTTCCTTACTTCCTCCTTATGAGCAAGAAATTGCCTTCAATTTTTGTTCCTTCCTTATGGCCTTTTCAACAACCCCTTCCATCATGGTTGGGCTGTGAACATCCACCTCTCCTCCTATAATGGGATTCAATCCCATGATGAATTTCCATATCCTGAACTTCTCGTTAGTTTGATATTGAGGTACATACTTAAGGAGTTTAGTAAACCGCTCCCAATACTCAGTTACAGTTAGCTTTCCTTGAGCTAAGTTCTAGAATTCAGTCATTTTCTGATCATAGTAAAGTTGTGGCAGCCAACGTTTCCTAAAGTAACCTTTAAATTGATCCCAAGTGATATTAGTTTCATCAATGTTTAACTCATCCTTACGATGTCCCACCATGAAGATGCCTCATGGGAAAGCTGATATGCTCCCCATATCGCCTTTGTTTCTTCTGAGAAATTCCTTATTGCAAAAGTATTTCTCCATTTCACTAAGCCAATTCTCAGCTCCATCTCCTAATGTGGTGCCATCAAACTTGGGTGGACTTATCCTTTTTATATCATTAGTGAGTTTAGCTACTAGCCTAGCCTTTTTGTTCTCAGGATGATCAGGTATGTTCACATTGTTATTATCAACACCTAAATTGGTGTTGTCCTCAGGAGGTGGCTGATTATTATTACTAGCATCTTCTTCCTCCTCATTTCCCATTACTTGTTGTTCAAGTACAACCAAACAATCTCTTGTGTCCAATAGGGCAGCAAGGATCTCATCAATTTTTGGGAAGTTGCTTTACTCCTTCCTCAGGTGGAGGATTATTTGCAACATTTCCTCTTGTTCTAACCATTTTTTATTATAAGAAAATTTAAGTTTCATCAGATTATGGACACAATAGGTCCAAGAGCTGTAACCTTCAGCTCTGATACCAAGATGTAACATTCCCATTTTAAGACTTTAGAAACAAGGGATTTTTTTTAAACATAATGTTCTCTGTTCTAAATAAAACATCATTTAGAACACACATTCCATGCCAATAAATCTCATAATAGATAACCATATGCAATGTAATGACTCGGTATATACTACCGATCTCTCATTCCATGACTCGGTTACCAACCGATCTCTCATGTTGACTTAAAGTATAGAATACTTTATGTATACTACATATACTTGGTTTCCTACCCTATTCTGGGTACTGAGTGATTTTTTAAAGAACCTATCTGAATATTTGTTACCAATATTCATCTGACATCATGTTGCTTTAAACTAGGTGACATAGGACAATGCAACCAATAACTTGTGATACTTTGGCCAAATATTTTCAACATATTATTCATGTTACTATTCCTAGATGACATACTCATCATTTCAAAATACATCCTTCACCCCACTCTTCTATTATCTAGAATGGTCTTTACTGACTACCGTCAGTCCACTTGCCCAAGGTTTGACCCTAGCCTTAGTTAGCAACATAATTTGTTATAGGAAGATGCTCACGATGACTTAGGGTATATGGGCATACTTGGTGACCTAAGTCAACCAAATGTGCCAAGGTACCTTGAGTCATTGAAAGATACTACCTATCCTAAACATGCTACTAACTTGACCTAGAGAGAAACTAAGTTCAAGTCCAGATGTGCGTAGATCTAGATGAACAAATATGGAAGGGTGTTGCCACATGTCAACTGCAACACTGTATCCTCGAGAAGTCCCAGGACTTCTCGAGGGTACAATCCTATAGTTGGCGTGTGCCAACATCCATGAGAAATTGATTCATCAAGATGTACATACCCCCTTAGTGGTCATTAATTCATAATTAGTATTAGATTAAGATTCAGATTTGTAACCACCATAACCCTAATTCCAACATTCATTAAGTTCTTTATCCATAATTAGCCTGATTGGATATGGATAACTTCATTAATTCATGCTTGCATTAATGTTCATTAATGTGGCATAACAAGCAGTTATCCCAAAAATAGGACAACAAACATCAAACGTTTAATTCTTAATGCAACCTAGCTTTCCAAATCAAGTGGGTCATCCACCTAGATTCAGCTAGTGTTTATTTTATAAACGTATTAAAGATAAAGATTAAAGGTCATAACCACTATTCCTTTTATCATTCTTTACTCATATAGCTTAATTGTATGTCCAAGCATATTATATTATTAAACTATAGTTGTGTAGTTAGAGAATGACATCTTTTACAACTTAACAAGTTTCATTATAATAAGGGAGATTATACTATCCCCTTAATCCAACTTATTAATTGATAACAACAATAGTATACAAAACAGATATAAGAATACCACCAAGATATCACTATTATTTCCGTCATACAAGTACAAAAGAATTCACACCACAAATTGGAGTCCAACTCAAAACCTTTCAATTCATGATGATAAATATACATTTTCAAGACTATGCATTTCAACATTCTACATGTCAATCAGAATTAAGATCTTAAAAGAACATCACTTTTATTTTCCAATACAACTCAAGAATGATTTCAAAACTCTTTACATAAGATCTAGAATTAAATAAGCCAATGCATCATAAAAGTTTTTTCCTTCTTTTATCACTTACGATGTCCATCTACAAAAATTGCTAGCACGGGCCAGTTTAATGAACTAGCATGATAAGCACTAAGCATTAAAGTGAAGTGCATTCCACTAATTGTTCCATTAAAACAACTCTACTTTAATGAAACAATTAATATATCATACCAATAATCATAAGTAATAACCAGAAAAGAAGTACAATTAAAGTGTCTCAATTCACTTTTAAGAAAAGAGCATAATCTCATAAACTTATTATTTTTCCCAAATTGAAAGAAAAATACATACGTGCTCTATTTTATGCCCTATATTTCCAAATCCACGAGCTTACATCATTTTTTCCATTTTTTCCGGCCTATGGAGCTCGAATTTGCTCATTTTGTACTCATTTGCCCTAAAAATCCTTCCCCATGGTCGAAAATTGCTTAAAACCACTTCCCATATGTTTTTTGACAAAAAAATCCTTCACCCACGAAGAAAAATGGAATTCAAAGTCATTGGCAATTTACGTGTTTTTGTGATTTATGCGGTGTCATTTGACCGTCAAAATTAAGCTCAAGTGACGTCTCCTACATGGCCACTTCTGGTTGGACAAGGATCGGCGGGGTTTCTTTGCAAAACTTAGCATTTTTGGCTTTGGGAAAAAATTCAAAATTACCCCCACAACTCCACAGGAGGACACATGTCATGTTCTTATGCCAAGGCGGAATGGAAGGCGGGTGGGGAACTTAGGAAATTTTTTTCCTTTTTGGTGAAAAGGGAGAAAAGTAGAAGAAAGGCCCACGGGTCCATAATGGAGCAAGGGGTGGACACATGGTGGGTGTAGAAGGAAGTGTGGGCCGCGGAAGAAAAGGGGAAATTTTTCCCTTTTGGTCAAAAAGACTTAGAGCAAAGAATTAAGCCATGGGTCTGAATGAAGCCATGGGGAGACATGTGGCGAAGGCGAGTGGGTCGGCGAGATGTAAGAGGAAAAAGGACCGATAATGGAGGATTTGAGGTGTGGCTTTGTGACAAATCGGAAGCAGGACAAGTGGTGAGGATGAGATCGGAGGCGCGGACTGTGTGGAGAAATGAGAAAATTTTCCCTTGGTGAAAAAAGATGCTAAAATATGGAATAAGCCTACAAATTTTTAGTGATAGAGAAGTTGACATGTGTCAAGGATAGAGGTGGAGGTGCGGGCCTGGGGAAAAAAGTGAAATTTTTCCAAACTCCAAAAAAGGGTCAAAATGCACAAAATTGAGCCACGATCCCAATGGGACCCACCATATGCCACATGTCATCACCAAATTTCAAGGGCGGAGGGGCGAGAAAAAGGTCCATTTTTTCCATTTTTTCAAAAATATTAAAAGGTCAAAAAGTGAGCTGAATTCATTCCCAATCATAGTTTGACACGTGGAGGGCCCAGATTGAAGGAGAAAGAGAAAATCAATGGTAACTATACATTCTTCAATTTGGCCACCATTTTTTTCTCTAGGAAGTGTGGAAATGTGAATTTTGCATCAATTTTGATCAAATTTTTGGTGAATTCATGTTGTTTGTGCCTGCAAAGACCAATGCAAGTGGTTTTAGGGATTAATTTGTAGATTTGAGGTGTTTTTGAAATAAATTTTTACTCAAGCCCGTCTGAAAACATGAAATATCAAATTATAAAGTTCTGAGAATCAAATTTTAGAATGATAAGGATGAAATGATGAAATGAAAGGGGTTTGCATGCTTGGAGAATGAAAAGGATCTATCTGCCTTCAAGCTTCATGCCATATTTCGAGGTTGCTCGGATGAAAAGGAGAACAAATTTGGGTACCAACACTTTTCAAGCACCATTTAGGACATTATTCAAGATTTTGAGTATTTCAATCCTGTAATACTTCTTCTATGATTTATGTGCAATTACAAATCTGAGTCTCATTTTCTGATCAGATTTGTAAGGATTGAGTGAAGATATAAGTTCTTCCTACAAATTTTATCAGTTTCCAGTAGTTGCACTTCATTTTCATTTTTGATTGATAAATTCAAAGAAAGAAAGGTCTGATCTATAAATTTTGGCAAGATTTTCAGTGTTGATAGATATTTGATAGAGTATTTTAGTGCATTTGCACAACTAGGGTGAAATTCCTTAGTGGCGAACTCCATGTTGTTCTAATCTTGATAAGTACCAGTGTCTTAACCTTTCTATCATTTACTTTGGTGTTGCTAATCTCTGTAAAACTGGAAGGAAGAATATCTCTCTTCATTAGAGACTCTGCTAAGAAGTTGTTTACAGATTCAAGAAACTCAGAGTTGGAAGGGAGAAGAGTTTGGAAGGTTGTTAAAATTCAGACATCATGAAAATATATATCCATTGGTGAGAGAGATCAGCCTTTGTTAGAGGATTATCACTCTTGTTCAAGTGATTCGATTCAAGCAATCCTCTCATAAACTTGTTTTCCTTAGCTAGTGAAGGTCCTTCTACTGTATCAGGGTAAGTTCCTTCTCCAATTTGCACCTCTGTTTCAATTCAAATAAAACTTTCTACAAAAATTAACACTTAGAGAATACTAGTCTTATGAATCACATGCTTGAGCCCCAAACACCTTGCACTCCTCATCGGTTTATGTCACCTCCAAGATCACCTCCACCAAACAATATGGCTTAGTCTAGACCTCCATTTGTTGTTAACACCTTTGGTCCTATAGACTTTAGAGGAATGGATGGTTACCCAAATTATGTCCCACAAGATGTCGAAATAGATTGCCAAAATTCCAAGGTAACAAAGCAATAACTGGTGATCGGCATCTAAAAATTTTTGTTAACATGATGGAATATTTTGAGATAGAGTTTGAAGATTTGTATATTAAATTGTTCATTCATACACTAGAAGAGGATGCTATGGATTGGTATAAGGCTCTGCTTGATAATTCAATTGATTCTTGGATTAAGATGAAGAATGCATTTAGGTTGCAATATGGTGATAAGACTGATCCTAGATTTATCTTGTCTGAGTTTGAGAATATCAAGAAGAACCCCAATGAATCAGTCCATAACTTTAACACAAGGTTTAAAAAAACTTTTAGAAGGTTGCATGTTAGTCTGAGGCCTTGTGATGAGTCTTATTTAATCAAATATGCAGATGCATTTGATAAAAAGGTAACCTATTACCTAAGAGACAAGAACCCTACCAATCTAAGACAAGCTTTCACCATGGCACTTCAAATTGAAAACAATATCAAAGAAAGTGGGAAACCTCTCAAGAGAGATGGTGTAAAGTTGATAAACCCTGAAAAACCTCAAGCTAGCAAGGGTGCCGATTTAGAGGAGGTTGTGAAAACTTTGGCAGGGGATATCAAAGAAATCTCATATAAGTTGGAAAGGGATGAGAAAGGAATTGGGAAAACTTCACAAGGTTAGCTAAGAGCAAAAAAACCTAACCGATTTTCCAATCATCCTAGAGGTGATCAAAGGGTAGATGATAGAGGAAAAGGACCCATGGGGTCTGCAAATAGACATCCTCAAGCACGTGAAGGAAGAGTGTTACCTAATCCCCTAACTGCTAGGGTTGCTTTGTTGAGGAAGTTGATGATATTGATTGGTGTGATAGGTGTTTTTTACCCCATCCTCCATGTGAAGTGGACCAGATAAGATGGTGAAGTTAATAATGATGATGGTATTGATGATGATATCGCATGATGGGTTGTTCTTCATGTCCACAAGGAGAAACAACATATCTTGAAGTGATAAGTGCAAGGATAGATGCAAATTTTTGGGATTGCATCAAATGGGTATAACTTTTCCTCCCCCCTCATACTCTTGAACTTGATGTAGTGCAAGATTTTGAAATTCCTAACAATGAATTTGAATATTTAAGATCTTTGATGATTAATAAGTATGATGGCGGTATTCCTTCGGAGGAAGATAGACAATTGTTGATGAATGTTGTTATAGCTCAAGAGAAAGACTATAACACTAGAAGAAAAGTTGTTAAGGGATTTGGGCCTCAAGCCAAATATAAAACACCCTTGCTCACAAGCATTACCAAAGAAGCCTCTAGGAGAGAAGCACCGCTAAAATTTACGTTGTCCTAAAAAAATTGCAATCCTCCACATGACCAAGCTTCCAAGAATCCCATGCCATCCGATGAATCTTCTTGTCTCCCTTCCAATGTTGTTTTGCTAAAGAGTGTTCCCTATGACATAGCCCAAGTATTGGGCCAAATCAAAGTGAGTGTTCCAATCATTTAATTACCTAGAATTCTGAGCATAAGAAGAGAGCATTTGAGTACTTGGGATTGAAGGAGGAGAAGACTACTCCAAGTAGAAATGTAAATGTTATTGAAACTCCTCCTCAGATCATTGCAAACATTGAAACACCACCAGTAGTAGAGGATCTTGGAGAGACACCTGAGGTATATTTGGGGACATCCTTGGTTGATTCCCAATTGAATGTTGATCCATTCTTCACAACTTTGATCATAAAGGATAGGCTACTTCACAATTGTATGTTTGATTTTGGTGCATCATGTAATGTATGGCCTCTAGAATTCATGAATGAGTTGGATATCAAAGTGAAAATAACCTATGGAAAATGTACTACCATGGACTCGAGAGAAGTTTTGATTTTTGGTTGTGTGAAGGGTTTGGTAGTGCAGCTTGCATCTTATCCAGGAGGAATTTAAAATTGGATGTTGTGGTTTTGATTGCCCTTGAAATGGGGTATCTTATTGTCGATAAAGTGGGCTCCAAGTGTTGGAGGGAGTGTCCAAATGGATATGTCTTTTTCCACCATTCCCATTGAGGGAATCCTTGTCAAGTTCTATGGAGAAAAGAAGATGTTACATCTAATTGAGGATCCAAACAATGCTTCCTATGAGGTGTTGTTTGCTGATGTTGATGCTGATAATTTTATTGGGTTTGCTAATGGAAAGGAACACAAGATGGATCAGTCAAAGTTCCTTGATCAGGTAAGTTCTCCTTGGACCTTGCTATTTGATGGAGCTTGCTCCAAATTTGGGAATGGTGCTAGTATAATTCTGATTTCTCCTAGCTTGGAAGAGTTTGTTTTTTCCTTCAAGCTTAATTTTGAATGTACTAATAACATTGCTGAATATGAAGCCTTGTTTTTGGGTTTGATAATTGCATGGAAGTATGGTGTAAAGGACATCATTGCAAAGGGATATTCAGAGCTAGTTGTCAAACAAATAAGAAAATTGTATGCTACAAAAAATCAGCGGATGAAATAGTATAAGCATGCATTTTGGGATCTAATTGAGATGTTTGATTCCTTCAATATTGTACACCATGACAAAAGTTTCAATGTTTCTTTAACAAGTTGATAGTGGTGGGGTCAAGATTTGGATAATGCACCATTTCACCTTATTGTGAGTACAATGTTGAAGTGTTAACTAGGCCAGTTGTCCTTGACAACATCAAGCATTGGCAAGTGTTTAATGATGATGATCAAGTGAAAAGGTTCCTACAAAATCATGGTGAGTTTGTAGATTAGCATATTTATTGGGAACTAATGGTGTGTGTGACTGAAGGAAGAGAGACTTTGTTTAAAAAAGATATTATCTAATTGAAAACTAACACCATTCCTAGAGGTCTTGTTGCTCTTGAGTCAAATTTTAGCAATGTTGATTACATCATCAATAGAAACATATCTTCCTCAAGGGATGTGGAAGAGAATGACTTGGGAACAAAGGAAAAACCAAGAAAAGTTTGGTTGGGTAGTAGTTTAAACAAAGAATAAAAACAATCCTACCTCCAATTGTTGAAACAATATCAAGACTACCTTGCCTAGTCATATTCAGAGCTGAAAGCATATAGAGAAGACTTATTTCAGCATGAGATCCCTCTTAAAACAAATGCCAAACCATTCAGATAGAAGCAAAGGCCAATTAATCCACTCCTCTCCATGAAAATGCAAGATGAATTGAAGAAACTGAAGGAGGGAGGGATCATTCAGCCCACAAGGTATTCATCTTGGGTTGTAAACCTTGTACCATTCAGAAAGAAGAATGGAGATATCAAACTTTGTGTAGACTTCAGAAATCTGAATAGAGTTTCATTGAAAGAAAATTATCCTTTGCCAAACATGGAGAACATGTTGCAGTTAGTGACTGGATCTAAATTTTTGTCCACCTTGGATGGTTTCTCTTGCTATAATCAGGTTGTTTTCAAGGAGTCAAAAAGATTTAAAACTACCTTTACCACTGCTTGGGGAACATATGTTTATGTGAGAATGCTTTTGGTCTCATGAATGCTAGAGATACTTTCCAAAGAGTAATGGATGTTGCTTTTTCTAGTTATATAAATTACTTCATTGTAGTTTATCAGGATGATGTGACTGTATTTTCAAGGAGTAGAAAAGATCACTTGCAGCATTTGGAAAGAATGTTGATCATATGTAGAGAATTTTGAATCTCTCTTAATCCAAAGAAGTATCACTTTGGGGTGCAAAATTCCAAGTTGCTTGGTCATATTGTTTCAAAGGCTGGTGTCATGATTGATCCGGAGAGAGTAGAAGCAATCAATAGGGTGCCAATTCCAAGAATGAAGAAGGGCATCCAATCTTTCTTTGGGAAAATCAATTTCATTAGAAGGTTTGTGTCCAATTTTGTTGAGTTGAATCTTCCTATCACATGCATGTTAAAGAAATATCAAGTTATCAAATGGGAGGAGGTTGCTTTATTTAGGCTTTTGAAGGAATCAAGGAAGCACTTAAACATGCACCTGTCTTGGCAGCTCCGAATTACAAGAAGCCTTTCCAAATCTTCTCCTTTGCTTTTGAAAATACTATTGCATCTGTTTTTCTCCAAAAGGATGAAGATGGGGCTGAGAGGCCTATTGCCTTCTTTATCAAGGCTTTACAAGCTGCTAAGTTAAAGTACACAATCATGGAAAAACAAGCATTTTCCTTGGTGAAAGCAACAAAGGTTTTCAGGACTTATATCCTAATTTCAAAAGTTGTTGCTTATGTTCCCCACACCATGGTAAAAGACATATTATCAGAGATGGAGGTGTCAAGAAAGAGATGTAGATGGGTGAAAAAAATATAGGAGTATGATATGGACATCCAAACCAAAAATTTGGTAAGAGGTTTGGGTCTTGCTAAGCTCATGGCTGAGAGCAACTTGCATATTGTGGAAGTGAATGAGGTAGAGGAAGAAAGGGCAGATGTTCTTGAGAAACTGGTAATTTTTGAATGGTATAAGGATATAATCTGCTTACCTCATACACCTATGTTGACCTGATCATTTAAATAAAAATAAGAAAAGAGCCCTCAAGCTGCCTTCTCAAAAATACATCATCACTGACTTTGGGCTAGTTTGGAAGAACCCTTAAGGTGTCCTCTTGAAGTGTGTAATCTGAAGATGAAGATCTGAAATTGATTGCTGATTTCCATGGGGGAGTTTGTAGAGATACTTTGCTTTGGAAGGGTTACAACACACAAGGTTTCGAGAGCTGGTTATTGGTGGCCTAATCTCTTCAAAGATGCAACCATGCTGATTAGAAAATGTGATAGTTGTCAGCATTTCTCTAGAAGAATGAAAGCTTTAGGCTCCCTCCCTTTATAACATGTGTCAATGAAGCTCCTTTCAAATAGCAGTGGGGATGAACTTCATTGGTGAGATTTCAAAACCTTCTAGTGTTGGACATAAGTGGATCCTCCTAGCCAAAGATTACTTAAACAAGTGGGTAGAGGCAATCCCCACCAAGAAAGCAACACACCAAGTTGTTATGGACTTCTTGTTTGAATAATATCATATGCAGATTTGGTGTGCCAGTCAAGATTATGGCTAATAATGCCATGTGTTTCAGAGATAAACCTTTGATGGAAATGTGCAAGGATTATAGAACCAATTTGACTTATTCTTTAAACTATAATCCCTAAGGAAATGGACAAGTTAATTCCAATAATAAGAATTTGTTAAAGATCATTAGGAGGACCTTGGAGTTGAACAAGAGAAAATGGGGTGAACAATTGAAATTTGTAGTTTGGGCTAATAGAATCACTACCAAGAGAGCTACTGGTAAGAGCCCATTTGAATTGGTGTATGGAACTCAAGATCTGTTGCCCTTACATCTGTAATTATCTTCATTTTAGTTTGTTCAACAACTTGAGGATCAAGATGTTAGTCCATATGAAGTAAGGATTAATCAGATTATGGAGCTAGATGAAGAGAGAAGAGCATCCCACCAAAGGCATGTCATATTTAGAGAGAAGTTGAAAAGATTGTTTGACAAGAAGGTCACTCCTAGGGCCTTCAATATTGGAGATCCAGTTTTGTTATGGGACAACCTGAAATGAAGATAAGGGAAAACATGGAAACTTTGATGCATTATGGATGGGCCCTTACTACATTGATATAAGAATTGGTGAGAATACCTTTCTTCTCAAATATTGAGATGGGGAATTGCTTCAAATGCATGTTAATGGTAGGAATCTAAAGCATTTCTTGGATTAATCCCCAAATTTGAGGTATACACCACTTGTATAGTGTATAGTGTTTAGTTTTCACTCTGTTTTTACATTTTGTCGGTTTTTGGTTTGCCTTGGTGTGTGGCAACCATTTTTTTGTCAGGTTCTTAGATGGTTTTGGTGGTTTTGGCTCATGACTCCCTTACCTAATGGATTATTTTGGCACTTGGTGTACTTATTGTTCTTGTGCCACTCACTGGGAGTGCCCATCCCTGATCAAGAGCTGATGTTGGTGTCCATTTTGATCCTTCATTATTTTCACATCTTTCCGTTTGTTCTACGTGCTCAAATTTTTTTCTTTGAGTTTGGTGGTCCGAAAGTTTCCCCATAAAGATTGAATGCTTTAAATGGCTTATAAACTTACTATGTTTCCCTAACTTGAAAGAAAAATACACGCAGCTCGATGTTATGCCCTAGAGCTCCAAATCCATAGGCCTCTTTCATTTTTCCATTTTTCCGCTGTGGAGCTCGAATTTGCTCATTTTTACTCATTTTCCCTCAAAAATCCTTCCCCATGGTCAAAAATTGCTTAAAACCACTTTGCATATGTTTTTTGACCAAAAATCCTTCACCCACAAAGAAAAAATCAAATTCGGGCATCCTTAGCAATTTCTATGTTTTTAACTATTCGTACCAAAGTGTCATTTGACCGTCAATATTAAGCTCAAACGACATCTCCTACGTGGACGCTTCTGGTTGGACAAGGATCGACGGGTTTCTTTGCAAAACTTAGCATTTTTAGCTTTGAGAAAAATTAAAATTACCCCGCAACTCCACGGGAGGACATGTGTCATGTTCTTATGCCAAGGTGGGATGGAAGGTTTTGTATGTTAACTTGGTGAATGTTTTACATACTGTTATAGCTGCTGAAATGAAAGCAAACATGTTAAGATATGTTTTGATCTTAAGAGAATGTGTTGCTAATTTGGATTCTTGCATACTGTGATTTATTACATGGGACAACAAATATTGTACTTGTGTGTTTGCTGATGTGACGACAAATTGTCGTATACTTGCTAAACTCTCTTTGCTGATTGACAACATACCTTGAATCAATTCCATTGATTCAAGTATGCTGAGGTCCTCTTGTGATTTCTGTGTCGATTCACACTTGAACCGAACCCGAGATTGTTATGAACGTGCAGCGCCTGATTGCAGGTGTGAACAGCTAGCACGTAGATGCCAACGACAGGGGTTCGATTCTTGAACCCTGTACTGTCGAACTTGGGACCTCGTGAGGCAAGAAATGCCTGGACACGGGTGGCCTTGGCACGCGATCCAAAGGACGGAACGTCCTGCTCTGCATTAACGTGAATGTTAGTAGGGAGGCTGGATGGAAGTTGTTAGTGTTAGTGGTTAGTAGGAGTTAAAACCTAAACTAATCCTAAATCCTAACATGCACCCTACACTACTACCCTAAGTGGATTTTTAAATTACAAAAAAAAAAAAAGGGGAAAATAACCTAAGCCCTAATAACCTAAGGCTAAACTAAGACCTAGGTTGAATACTATATGCAACCTAAACTAATCCTAATCTAAGGGGTGCGCAGACCCTTGGAAGGAAAGGGATAAGGATGGGAAGGAGGCATTCATTGGCATTTATTAAGCAGTCCATACGTGGACAACGCCAGTTTTGGCGGGGCAGGTAGGAAATAGAGGCATCTATTTGGAGATAGAGCCAAATTCAGTTTGCATGGAAATTGTGAAATTTAAAGTTCGCCAACTCAAGTGGCGGTGGCGTGGGAAGCAAGGAAAAAGGCAGAGCCTTAATTGCATTAATTATTCTTGGTCCTCGCGACCAGCTCGCCTTGGAAACTGCATGAGGGAATTTGATTTTTCATTGTTTCGATTTGGTTTTGGCCAAAGTTGCTCTGCATTTGGTTTTTGGCTTGGTTCACTCGAACCAGCTCTTGGAATTTGACATTTTCTTGGAGATTTTGAGGTTGTTGCTAAGCTTGAAGAAGAAAGAAGTGTTGGAGAGTTTGTCTTTGTCATTGCTGTGGAAGGAAAAACGCGGCAAACGAAGTTTTCTTCGAGTTCTGGAAGAGAGATTACAGGCATGTTAAGCCCTTCTCTTTAAAAACTCTTGCTTTGTTTAAGTGTATCATTAAAACAACCCTGCTCTTGGGTTTGGATTGCGTGATTGCTGTTGAGTCGATTTGACTTGGATTTTGTTGGTTCTTGCTTTCTTTTCTTGGAAAATGATAAGAAGATTTGCTTCTGGTTGCTCGGTTTTGAGTTGTTTTTGCTCGAATCAAGTTGGAAATGAATTACTGTATGGTTGTTGACTGTATGGTGGTTTGAAATGGATATTTCTTTCACTGTTCGTGTTGTTTGAAATTGGGAACAGGCTGTGTATTCGTTCCTTATAGTGAAATTATTTCCTTAAATGTAATCTTTTCTTGCTATTGTATTGGGAACTGTCCTTGCATGTAAAAATAAGGAAGTGGAGATACAGCCGTGTATATTGCTATGAATTGGATTTCATTGAATCTTGCTGTCATTTTGGAAACAATAAGAAATATTGTCTTTGACTGCTGAGTTTAATTGTCTTTGTATTTCTCGAATGATGTACCTTCCTGTGTGCTGGACGTTTGACTGTAACGGGAAATTCATCGTATATATCTTGTGACTGTACACTTATTATGAGTTGTTTTCACTATTGAAACAATCGTTTATTGCTAACGAACTGGATGGAAGGGAATAATAGTTGTTGAAGTAGTTCTTATTGAAGTTTTCTTTAAGAAAGTAGATCCTTTTCCTTGTACTGTTTTGGATTTTGGATGGAAGTGGCATTCGGGTTTCCTTTGAGTAATTGAACTCGAACTGAATGAAGTATTAGCAATATTATCATTGCTGTACCTTTTCTTGAGTAGGAACTAAACGAATACGTATTGGGTATTCGTGAAGTAGGAAAAAGATAATTGTTTTTCCTTCTTAAGTTATCAATGGATTTCGTTTCTCCTTGTTGAGAGAATAAGGTGGTTTCACTGTGTTTTATAATGTTGTTTGGTCTTCCTATACGGACTGTTGACACAATTACAACTTGATTGTATTCTGTGCAAAGAATGATTATATTTCTTTATACTGTAATGGAAAAATTGATTTCATTGCGTCTTATAGTTGAGGGTTGTCCTTCTGTTTTGAACTATCTGGAGAATGCGAACTTGATTTGATTTCTGTGGAAATAAATGGAAAATTTGGGATCTAATTTGTCTTCTGAGTCTGCTCTGGCTGTACCTGAGCTCATGCAATTAACACCTGGTTCGGGTTTGCTCTTATAGAGGTATTGACAATTGAATATTATATTTTAAGAGTTGTACCTCATTTAGAAAATGGAAATTGCTATTTTTTTGAGTTAACATTGATCGAAAGAACTCGAATTGAATATGCGTTGTTTGTGGTATTGGATTGAAACGGTACAGCCTATGAGAGTTTGTTTTTCGATAAGAAACGACTGTTCATTATCTTTATAATGAGCTGTCTTGTTTAAGATGAACATGGGTTGGGTGTTTGATTTCGTTTTGAACAAAATGGTTGTTTCTTAATGAAATTATAGGGAATGAATTCTTCTCTTTTGCTATTTTTGACTCTGAAAATAATATTGGAGCTTTACGGTGCATAAGAATTTGGTTTCGCTGTAGGTAACAACAATGTGTAATTTGTTATTATGAACTGTATGTGTTCATGGATATAAAGAGTCATATGAGTAAGTGATTGCGTGATTGTATAACTGTTTGTTTGGTTAACAATACAGTGAAAGAAGTATGGGATCTTCTAGTACAATAAATACATAGTCTGCATCTTGATATTGCTTGTTCTATGATGAATTCTTCCCTTTTCATTTAAAGCTGATTATAAACGAAATTATTCTTGCTACTGGAAAAGTGAATTCGAATGGATTTTGTAAGTTTCACTCAATCAAGTTATCTTGATTTGTCTTTCGTTTGGATTCCACTGTTAGGACAGTCATGTGGAAAGAAATAGAGATATGAATGAATGACTTGGAAAAATGATCTTTTCTTCTTTCATTCAGTTGGAAATCTGGAATTCGTGAATAATGAATTTTATAGTGCTTAGATGGGAGCAACTATATGCATTGCTGTTCGCTTTCTTGTCTGTACTTGATTGCTTTGAATTTAATATGATTCATGAACTGAAAGGAAAGTAATGAATTTATATTTCAGTTAGTTTCATCCTTTGCATTTGTTATTAATGAAAGGCGTGGAAAGAATAACTGTATGCTATATAGGCAGTAAGCTACTTGTATTCCTAACTTTACAAATATTGTGAATTGATACTTGTAATGATTATGTGGAAACGGGACAGCAGTTCCTTGGCTGATTGTGATGATATTTTTGATAGTTCAGTTGTTATGCTGATCTTTCTTTCTTTTGTGCCTATTTCGTGATTGATGTTTAACGGTCGTTTCATAAAAGCAGGGTTCTTTTATTGAGACAGTTAGTTGAAGCATCTTATTTTAAGGATAAGTGCTTAATATGCTCAGTTCATTGAACTGACCCGTGCAATTCATTTTGCAGATGAAATCTGATTAGAATGAAGACATGGCTATTTTCTGATGCTTCTTGATTGGCTGTAAAATGAATTGTAATTGTTGCTTTTATTCCTCTTCGAGGAATTGTGAAAAGAAGAAAATATATTCTTCTGTCCATGAGTTGTATGGATGTTTTGTATAAAAACTATGCCCAATCAGCTGGATTGGCAAATGTATAGATTATGACTTGAAATATTGAATACAATTACAAGTGTGATATTTTCAATAGTTATATCAGTTTGATTTGTTGTCTAAATTGGAAATATAATGTTATTTCTTGATTTGGATTTGTTTATTTGTCCTTGGATGGATGCTAAATGGAAATTGATATCTATTCTTACTTAAATGCAACTTTTAAGTTGAAAAATGCAATTAGTTCATACTTGGTAAAGATGAATTTTTAATTGACATTAAAAAGGATTAGGAAGAATATGATTCCATAATCGGAAGGTATTCAGATTAGCTTAGGAGCTAAGGAATATCAATTCAACTTCGGAGTAATCGAACTTCGCTTTCGAACTCCATTAATGATCCCATTTGATAAATTCAATAAAGGATATAAGATAGATATATCCATAACTAATGGACCTTAACTATATGACGTTAAAAGAACAAATGAATACATTTCTCAAATTTAGACCTCGTATGAATGACGTCTAATAAGTTAATATTCTGAATTTAGTTGCAGTTGAGAAAATCTTGGCTAAGTTTAATAGGTTAAACTTATCACGTCCGTCGGTACGGACTGCTTAATCTAATGATTAAGAAGTGAACCAAGTAGGGAAATGTAGCCCTTCGATACGAAGGAGAAGATGCATAGTAAGCTAATGGACGGATTTAGTCCCTCTTAGCTCTGTACAACTGTAACGGAAACGAGGATCAAGGGATCAACATAAATGTTGAAAGTTGATTTTAATTATTAATTTGTGGCTAAGTCACTTGAGTAGGATGTGTATTCTCGATGGGTGGATTCTGCAGGACATTGGCATACGCCAGCTACAAAGAAGGTGTCTTCATGAAGATGGGGTCTTCATGACGACACAATGTTGCAGCTGACATATAGCAATGCCCTCCCGAATTAAAACATTTAGAATACATAGGCTGAATGTGTAATTCTTAGCAGGGGATAGAGTATGATCAGATATACGGAGTGACTCCGGAATACTAAAGATAATTAGACACACGGAGTCGTGGTGTAACGACACCGTATGTCTGCGTATCTTTAGTTATCAGGAGTGCCTTCTTATATTCGTTCATATTCTAATTGGAAAATTGAGAGTCTAAAACTGATCTTAAATGATGATGACCGTAGGAACCAGAAAGACCATTCTAGATAACAGTGAAGTGAAGTGAAGGACGTATTCCGTAGATGTGTATCACATCCAGAATATGATCATGCAAAGCATGTGAAAATCTTTGGCCAAAGTATCGCAATTGCTGGTTGTGTTGTCCTTATCACTTAATTTAAGATGCAGGATGTCAGATGAATATCAGTAACAGATATTCAGATAGGCTTCTTAAATGGATCACTTCGATAACCGGGAAGGTTATGAGAACAGGTATATATAATATACTATGCATAAACAAACATGAAGGATCGGTTGTTTCCGAGTCATGAACATGAAGGATCGGTTTTGCGAGTCATGAAATGAAGGATCGTCGAAACTCCGAGCCATGAAAATGGAAGATCGGTAGTTCCTCGAGTCATTTACAGCAGCATATAGAATCTGTTATAAGATTGAATGGCATTGAATGTGTGTTCCATATTGTAAATATGTGAACAGGGAACATTCGTTTTAAAAAGAAATTGTGTGATCCAAACTGTGTTGTTTGGGCAGAGAACAATTATTAAAACTTGAACGTGTGTTTGAATTTTATAATTCATAACAGTGAACGTTATCAAAAAAAAAAAAATTCTTCCCTTGTTCTGGTGTTTTGAATTGAGGATGTTACATCTTGGTATCAGAGCTGAAGGTTGCAGCTCTTGGACCTAATGAGTCCACGATATTAATAAGGTTTACATTTTCTTATTGAATAGAAAATGGTCAGGACAAGAGGGAATGCTGCGAATAACCCGTTACAGGGTGGAGAAGCGAAGAATCGCCCAAAAGTTGGATGAAATCCTTGCTTGCCCTACTTGATACTAGGATCATTTGACTGCTTCGAACAACATTCAATGGGCAATGAAGAGGAGGGGAATGAAGCTGAAATAAATGATCAGCTGCCTCCTGTGGACAACATCAACGGAGGGAATCCAGGTGTTGATGATAATAATGTAATTGCTCCTAATCCCCCTGAAAATAAGAGGGCAAGATTAGCAGCTGAACTTACAAATGATATAAAGAGAATAAGTCCTCCAAAGTTTGATGGAACAACCCTTGGGGATGGAGCTGAGAACTGGCTCAGTGAAATGGAGAAATACTTTGCAATAAGAAACTTCTCCGAAGAGACTAAAGTGATATGGGGAGCATATCAACTTTCTCATGAAGCATCATCATGGTGGGACAACCGTAAGGTTGAGCTGAATATTGTCAAATCAGACATAACTTGGGATCAATTTAAGGGTTATTTTAGGCAACGATGGCTGCCTCAACTCTATTTTGATAGGAAAATGACTAAATTTCAGAACTGGTCGCAAGGAAGGCTGTCGGTGACGGAATACTGGGAAGGGTTTACTAAACTCCTTAAGTATGTACCGTAGTACCAAGCTGACGAGAAGTTCAGAATACGGAAATTCATAATGGGATTGAATCCCATCATTGGTGGTGAAGTGGATGTCCACGGCCCAACCACCATGGATGGAGTTTTCGAAAAGGCAATCAGACAGGAATAGAAATTGAGAGCAATATCTGCTCACAGGGAAGAGATAAGGAAGAAGATTCCCAATCCTTCTTCATCTCTTGCACCAAAAAGGGGACCTTGGAAAAGGTTTGGTATGAAAAACAAAATTGTTGTGGATAACAACAAGAAACCTGTGATGAACAGACCTGTAAATAGCATGCGGAATAGCTTTACAAAAGTTAATGGCATTGGACAGAAGTCCTATGGAAGCCAGAATGATAACTTTAAGGCTGGTAATAAATTTGAGCCTAGAAAAGGGCCAGCTGGAGGATGCTTCAACTGTGGAAAGGACCACTATGCGAATCACTGTCCTCTGAAGAAGGATGATCATGGATAGCAGCATAGGATACATGCTGCAGTGGCTAATGCATGTCAAATGAAAAGCAAGTGACGCCCATAGAAGTTACTGGTAAGTTATTCGGTAAACCTGTAGTTGTACTTTTTGATACTGGAGCTACAGAATGTTTTATTTCTGCTAAACTTGCTATGAAATTAAAAAGAAAGGCTGCAAGAATGGATAAAACATGGACAGTGCATTATGGGAATAATGCTGTCCATACAGTCAAAATGTGCCTTTTTGGGGCAATTCTTGATCTTCCTGGTTTCTCCACCGAAGTTGACTTGTATGTCACTCCTTTAGGATCATATGATATCATTATTGGAGTTAACTAGTTGGCTGAACATAAGGCAAAGGTTGACTATTATGAAAAACAAATCAGTTGCGTTGATGACCTACAGAAAGCAGCAGTCATTCAAGGTGTAAAACGGGAAGTTGCAGTTAGGAAACTGACGGCTATGCAACT